>JARQSW010000544.1:28123-310525 GCA_030142375.1 Calameuta pallipes
CTCTCTCTCTCTCTCTCTCTCTCTCTCTCTCTCTCTCTCTCTCTCTCTCTCTCTCTCTCTCTCTTTCTCTCTCTCGCACAATCTCTATTACTACTATACATACAGTCACTACACTGCTATGCCCATCCCCAGGACGAGTGTTTATACGAGGGTAGGTAGTTGCGCCATCCTTGATCAATATAGTTAACTCCAGTCAGTATTTGTGGTGGTCGTTAACACGACGCGTGTATCCGCCATAAGCGTATATATATCCCATACAGTTGCGTAAACACGCACGAGCATCGCGATACGAAACTGTAGTCGCGCGTGGACCCGACATAAGGTTCCCATTGAATCTCAAGAGGATATAGCACAGATGGAGGAGAGAGAGAGAGAGAGAGAGAGAGAGAGAGAGATCGATGTCTCGCGCCATTTTTTTTTCCCCACGTGAAAAAAACACATACGTCGCATACGTAAATTTCGTACGGTTGATAAAAATTCAAGTATTATTGAAAATAAAAAAAAATTGTATCTTATGCTCGAAAAATATTCCGTATAAAACTTTCGATGCATACGAGGCATTGCCCGTCGTCTTATGCTTCGTTCACAGTCGGACAAAAGAGTCGGGCGCACTTTCTACAAAGGCGCGTGACAGGATGAGCCGAGCATAAGTCCGTAACGCTTTTCTCTCTCTTCTTTTTTATCGAAGAGAAATTCGAGAGTCTCTCGCTCCATTGTCTATTTGTATCTCTCTTTTTTTTCTTCTACTCTTCTTTTATCTCTCTCTCTCTCTCTCTCTCTCTCTCTCTCTCTCTCTCTCTCTCTCTCTCTCTCTCTCACATATATCATAAGACTTCGTATCCCCCTTCGCCCTTTCCCGTGCAGTGTTATTATGCATTTTCAATTACCAGCTTCTTGCCGTTCCGCGTCCCAGCTATTAACCATGACAAATACTCAAGCTGCTTTTCATCCTGCGGTGCAGTAAAGAAACCGACGGCGACGTCGCCTTCGTGAATCCCGCGTTTCACTAAGCAGCTTTATACTCGGTACCGCCTGTATAGGCAAGAGGGCCACTTCTATATGAATATCTATTAAGTGTTGTACTCATGAAACTACAGGCGTACTGGTGTGTAAGTTTACATACGTCAGACGTATTATTTTTTTTCTTTTCATACTTATAGATATAAGATCCAAAAAATTGGGGCACGCGCCACACACACATGAGAAGTCGAGATGTAAGTGAAGAAGCCGTAGTAAAAAATATAATGGAAGAGAAAAAAAAGTAAATAATAAAAAAAAAGCAAGCCAAAGAAAAATACAATATTTTCTTTCGATTATATCCGATCCATACTTATTCCCATTGTTTGTCTCATTTCGTCTGCAGTTCGACCACAAAACGAAAGCGCATCGCGATTTGTATTTCCTGCCGCGACGCGACCGGATGCGACATGCGGGGTCTATTTTCAATCCGCTGCAGATCGATATACGGCCGCACACGTAAAACGCTACGAGAAAAGCGATAACATAATTTTCAGCCATCCGCGATGATAAAATAATCATCCCACTCAGAGACGCGCATGTCTGCTCAGCTACCGTCCACTACCACTTAGTTCGGACCTTTAAGCCTGATTCACATACCCACTTATTACATACCACCCTAAGTCTGGTTCTAAGATTCGCGTGACCACCCCACCTCCCCCTCGAGTAACCACAAGCGAATTTCGCGATCATCGCGAGCGGTCAAACCGGAAGTGCACGTCACGCGGTCGATTTGAAAAACGATAACTAAGCTGAACCAGCTACGCGATTCCGTAACGGAGTAAACGTTCCTTCGTAAAAACAAAAATTTTCGCCGAACTGTGTACAGACCTTAACGTCATAATTTTCATAAGGGAATCAAGAATATGAGCGAAGAAAAATTCATCAACCATACGCCAATCAGTTATTCGCCACCCGTATAAGTTTCTCTATAAAATGGACCAGGGATGCTGCGCTCAAAAAAAAAGTCATTAGGGACGGCAAAGTTATAGAGAAATTCGTGGGACTCTGGTTTAACGTAATAATTGACAATCGGTCATTTTCGCAGGATTCTTCGGCAATGGCGGAGGAGCGAAAAAAGAGTGGGCTGCCGGCTGCGGCTCTACGATATCGATTTCCGATAGGGCCATTTAGCGCTCCATGCCTGTATATTCCCTGTCTGCCAGAGTACGCCTCTGATAGGGTGGAATGCAGGTATATAGGTATCGTAAACGAGAAAGTGCTATATAGACGTGAGTATACATATATAATATACGTATGTACATAGTCCTATGTAATCATAGACAAACCCAGCACTAAGCAGAAATGATAAGATATTTAATATCTTATACATATCACTAGCAAAGAAGAATTTGTGGACAAAAGCAGGACTAACAGGAAAAGCTTGAAAAAAACTACAATAGAATTTCCATTGTAATTGACAAAAATTTTTTTTAACATTCTATAGTAAAAATTTAAATAAACGTCCAAGGATCTGGATAATTAATGCAGTGTAGAAATGCATTCTGAATTTACAGAGTGCATTCGGTAGCATGGTCTATGACGTAACTATCATTACTATCCTTAACCAAGTAATTAGCATTCCTCTTCGGTCTGTGGTTAAAGGTACGTATCTACTGTGCAAGCCAAATGTTAATTAACACGTATGATTAATTGTAATCGCAATTGACGGTAATATAAAATTGTCAAAAATTATGTGAATCTTGGATAATAATGTGTATCGATGATAATTTATTAATTAAAAAAAATAATGATAAATTTCTTCACGGTATGCAGAATTGATTACTAAAATTTGTATTATGAGTAAATGGTCCAGCGGTGTGTAATCAGTGATTAAATTGCTCGAGCAATTGCAATTGGTGGATGTAGTCAGGGCCGTATTATACGAGGGATCGGACAGGGGTGCCACGACGTCCCGACGCTCCTGGATGCCTTTAGCACGAAGTAGGTGTACTTGAACGTAATTAGCGAACACAATGGCGGAGGCGCCGGTAAACTCCTCATTAATCAAATCCTCCTCTTCGTGGCCACCATACCCTTTCTGAATACGGCCCTGAGAGTCGCGGCCCCCTCCTTGCCCCACGGTATTAATTATTGCTAGTGGCGCCTTTGTTTACTCGCTTGCTCTACGAGCAGAACGAGTCAGCCGGGGTGGGTTGACGTTGCTTCTAGCCCAGCCCTCAAACGATCTTCCACTCACCCTTAACCACTCTCGACCAACCCTTAACCATTCTGCCGATATTTACCACCACCGACGTGAATATTCCCCCACTCTGCCACCTGCCCCCCCTCGACCCCCCTAACCCACTGCCAGACCAGTAGAAGACAGATTCTCCGGAGTCAGACAGGCGTCGACGTCGCGCCTTCTTCTTGCGAAACTTATGATTATGAATAAGGGTGGAAAATCGACCCACCCCTTCAATGGACGAGGCCAAACTTGCCCCAGTTTTTAACGGTGTCAACTGCACGTGAGTTAGCAGGAAACAAACACACCTTCTGCAGGGTTTACAAATATTTGACAAAAACCCATCCCCCTCGTTACTTCAAAACGGTGGGGATGAATCTTACGCAATTCCTTCGATTGTCTTGTCGGTGAAGATTATGAAATATTAAAATTGTCTATATTGATTTTTTTTATTTTTCCATCACTAAGGTATTTTTGAAAAAAAAAAAAACGGTCATGGGCGCTTTGGACGGGGGATGCTGAAAATTTCTTCTCTGTCCGAGTATCGTTATTTTATATATTTATTTTCTTTTTTTTTTCATTTTGACCGACGCTTTATTTTCTTGGCAAATCGAGAATTCTAGGGGTATCCTGCTGTATGGATAGACTGAGCCCTGGTCTATAGGGTTGGACTATGTTGTGTACCTTTGGATATAGGATATACATATATACATATATTGTACTCGTTGGCAGCGGCGGAAAGTTTAGCCTCTTCCTGGTCAACGGCGGCTCTCGACTCCTGCGGGAGTCGAGTGGCGGATATCGACCGGGAGGAGGACGAGACACCATTTAATCCAGAGGGATACGAAGGACAGAGTATTGGCAAAGGAGTGGAGGACGATAGCGGAATTCGCTGTGCTGATAAATGTAGCGCAGTGACAGTGACGACGAGAGCGCGATTGCTTCGTAAAATAGTTAAGGGCTACTTTAAAAGGTCGGGAGGTCAAAAGTGGATTTGCTTGTATAAAATACGAATAACGTTAAAAATTGACACTCTTACAGAAACAACTCTGCAATTGTCGGTAACAAAAAGAATTTACCGAATTAACCAATAAATTTATTATTGTGAACTAAATTTTAAAAATTCCATATTCCAAAGTAACGAAATCAAAAAATTTTATTTCAATCATTATCATGCAATATACACAAGTGTGCGTACCCTGCCCTTGATCCGATATCAGTCAGATATTATCGTTACTCACTTTACTCGTTTAATAAAAAATTTTCTGTTATAAATCTACTTTTTATCGATTATCGACAGTGCAGTACGATAATTTTCCAAAAAAGACTCGTTTCGCAAAAAAGTTTCAAAAGTAAAAATCGTACAGCGGAAGAGAGTCGACTGCGTCCGCTCCCTCCCAGCACGGTGGAGAGGATGATAAAACTAGAATATTCTTGCAGGCGAAATAAGCCGTAGGAAATAATCCTGCGAATCGTAACGGGTGGGCCATAACGATCGTGGTCGCGCACGGTCGTGACTGACTCGTAGGCGTGTCTGCTGCGAAAACTTGGGTACGGGAATGTTAATTAATTAGCATTGCGGCATTGATCACACCGTATGACTTTACAGTGGTGAGCGTCGACCGCCATCGAAAAGATTCCTAGATGGTTACTGGATACGCGAGTACTGTGTATAGGGAATAAATAGTGTGTGTGTGTGTGTGTGTGTGTGTATATATATATATATATATGAATACGTCTATACAGGAACGACGACAACGTCCTCTATAGGAGCGACGCCTACTCTCGTTATCCTCGCTCGACTTTTGGAACAGATTATCATTAGCACCGACGCCTAGACACTTTCCACAAGAACCGTAACATTCCTTACCCCCCAGACGTGCTGAAAAAGTACAGCAATCGCCTCTAGGGAATAAAGGATTGTTACACGCGCGTAAGGATCACGAGTGAATGGGGATGTGGTCGTGAAAAACGTAGGAAAGAATGCGGAAACCGTAAAAATGGTATAGGATGCTCGATCATGGATCTGGAGTTTCGGGGTTAATTTTTCAAGAAAACAAAAAAATCTAGGGAATTTTTGCTGACGCGTACGAAAAAAATTCCCTAGGCGCTATCTTTCGCCAAGTTTCTCGTGAATGGTCGTTTCACGGGCGAGAGAAACTAGGGAATATTCACTGGATCCGAGCATCGCCTTAATATTTCTGTGTTAAATATACAGAGGCTGGTTAATATTCGCCTAGATAACAAATCGTCTCCCGTTAAATACGTAGAGAGGATGTATTAGTTCTAGGGACCCTAGGAAATTAGGAGGGGAGATCGATCTGAAGTCGAGAGGAAGTCTGGCCGTTGGCGTGGATCGTTTTTGCGAGGATTTGTGTCGGCGAAAAGGCATATAGTGACTGAGAGGAAGAGGGAAAGAGAAGGCAAGGGGAACAAGAGCGTAAGGGAGAGAGAGAGAGAGAGAGAGAGAGAGAGAATTCTGTGTGTAACAGAATGAACATAGCTGAGAGTCCTGGAGGATCTGGGGCTTGGCAAAGCCTTCAGGTCGTTCCTATACCTCAGTAACCCTCACAAAGTCGCATCCAGCAACTACCCTAAAACCTACAGCGTATCTATACACGTCGGACTCCAACACTGGCTCGGTGCTACCCATGGCGGCGCCTGGGGGTAGCAATAGGGTAGGGTAGGGTAGGGTAGGCAGAGTCCGCACCCCCAAGAGATCTCATCATCACGCTACCCGCGAGAACGGAGAACCACCCCAGAAAAGTCAATACCTTCGGCCGCAATCGCACCTTCTAATACAAGCCTTGTTTTCTTGAGACACGTAACTCTGATTTCTGATGGTTTAGTACCAATTTCCTTCGCCCACAAAAAAAAACTATCATTACCGTCAGGTGAATAAAAAAAAAATCCCAATCAAAATCATCCCTGACAATCTTTCCGGTGTTCGATATGCGTGAAAGAAATGAATTTCAAATTTCACGAATAAAATTTTCTTCAGCTACCAACCGTTTCATTTTTTTTTTATTAGTCTTCAAACCACTAGGCACTCCAGTAATTTCCCGGCGTATCGCCGTCACCTTGCATTAAGCGAAGCGTCGAGACGCTGGACGTCCTCGGGGCTTCCAACGTCCCCACCCACTCTACCTGCCACGCGCACTCTTACCTGCTTTGATAACAGCTCCGAACCCACCCCTTAAGTCTCTATCCACAGAATCGTAACCAGAAACACGGAGCCGCAGCAAGTCCATTTCGTATCCGAAGAACTGGAACGTCCCTATGGACCCGGCCTTACGAGTCAAATTCCTTGCCTTGCATTATTTTTCTACATTGATTAGCTACAGTGCTCGTCTGATTCTGATACCTGCACCGCGTAACCTAAATCACGTAATTTTGTAAATTCAAATCTGTTTCCTTTGCTTCATCGGCACCTACAAGGCTAATCACTGATAAGAAGCAAGGTACCGTCTCTAATTGTTCGAACGCATGGCAATGATAAGATATCCTGATAAGACTCACCGACACAGCCCGTGACAGTATATAAACAAGCTCAGTGAATTCGAAAGAGCACATGGTAGCAACGTAAGCTCACCTAAAACGAAAGAATTAAAATAATTAAAAAAAAAATTGACAATTAAAACACGTACGGGTGTTCATTTTGACAAGAGAACAAAAAAATACTCGTTATCAGCACGATATCAGTCCATTCGCAAAATACTCCTTTCAGTCCCAATTCCACATTTTCCTCAAGCACCAACCATTGTCTGTGTCTCGATATGACACAGACTATACACAGCGACTACCCTAATAAGGGTAGCTTACGTAGTGAAGATCACCGCGATGCGTTTCGATGAGCTTATCACGTAGATAAGGGCCGAAGAGAAGTACGATATTGAAATAGATCGATAACGCAATAAAACATAAGCCCTAAATCCAAGATGAATGTTTCTCTCAGTGATTCGCGCATGCGCACTCCCGTCGGGGTCCTCGCGCAAGAAGCACCATGGGTCTTATGGCCGAGAGGATGGCGTTAGCTGCCCTTCCCAATTGAGAAAACGAAGGGGTTAAAACGTTCGATAGTAAGGAGAAGGGCGAGGGTGAATTAGGTGGATTTTCTGTGGGGAAAAAGTATAGTCCGGCACTTTAACATTGTGCCTTGGCCACTCGGAGAGGGGGGAAATGAGGGTGGTTTAATATAAGAGGAGCTTCCTGCCGGGTTATATCGAAGAGACCCGCTGAGGTGCAGGGCCGTGTTATTCGCCCAGGGTGAGAATGGCGCCAGAGAGATAGAACCCAGAGCGTAGAGAAATAAGGCTGGGAAGAAACAGGTAGGAGAGGATAACGGAAAAGGAGGAGAGTAAAGAATTATACTACGTGCTCGGGTTGCCAAGTCATGGGGGTGGTGGTTTATGGTACAACCGTGGAAGCAGGCCATCTTCGCGTTAGGGGCTGCACAGGGTTGGGGCCGCTGCTTTTCGGAGACCTGTTAACGGTTACTGCTTATATATATATATATATATATATTACACCTATAGGTATGGACGATCGTTACCAGGTCGAACGTGCCGAAGTAGAATTTCCAAAAATTGTCTCACAACTTGATTTCGCACTTTCGTCCTTTTCAATAAAGAATATATTGCTCTTCTTCCTGATTCGTCTGGATAATTATCGCTGAGGCACCAAAGATTTTACGATGAATGAACATTGTCGATGCCAATGAATGCAGCAGACTGTACCAAGAATAGCGTGTAGCGAATTCAAAAATCGTCCACACGTACATTAAGAGTCTTAACGCTTGTGAGTGACGCGCGCATCTCGTCCCGCAGCCAAAAAACATTCCGCGGACTCAGTGTCTTCGTTCCGATCCGCATAATCCCCCGTGGCGCCACCGACGGCGCAAATGTATGTCCCGAGTAAATAGATCGTAAGAAATGTTAATTAAATTGCCGAAAATTCTCAGCGCGTATCTCAGCGCCGCGTGAATGGACGGTAGCGACAAAGTTGGGTAAACATCTCGACAGATACATGAATAGATAACTAAGGGAGATACGTAAATATCTGCAGTGTCGCAGTAAAGGAGAAAGATATATTCAAAATAATTGCATCGTATTATTATGTTATTTTCCAAAAATTTCAGAGTCGCTATTTTCAAATCAAATGACGCGCGCTCTATATTAACGTGTAACGCATCTTGAATTCTAAGGAATAAAAAAAACTTAAGTCGCTGTCACGACTGTTAAAATCATCGTCCAATATTAGAGGTCTTCTCTTTATGGATCGTAACGCAAATGAGTCCCCCGAATCTGGAAATGATTCCCTGACAATTTCGATATGCCTAATTTATATCTATCCCTCTATATATATATATATATAGTACATAGAGGGAAATTCTAAAAAGATTTCACCACACATCGTATTCACTCATGACGTCATATAACCACATTCATATTTGGTATGATGTATTCGCGAAAGTAATGGGAGAACACATGAACTGCTTACGGTGCTAGATAAAGAGCCGTACAGACATAAACACACTACAGTGCTATTCACTCCGGAAGGTCGTGTCTCGTATGAAATTACTAGTATGGAAATAGAAAAGGACCGTATCCCGCTAGAAGATTAATAAATTCAGCTTTTGCTTATCATTGGAAAGTTAACCAATAGATTCCATGCTGCTGTTACCCACGTGTTACTTACATGGTGCTAATGGAGCGCACGGCCAGGAGCAAAGGTCACGAGCGCGACTTTACATCCAGAACGTAAACGTACTGCGCGACGGAGACGACGGCCAGGCACATGGCCCCAGCGGAAATAGAATCCGATATTTCGCGGGTTGGTAACGTCAACCCATTCAGAATTTTCCCGCGTACGTATATAACCTATATAGATCGTATGTATATCTTGAATTAACAAGTATATGCATATGTTACGGAGAAGCATCGAGCCAAAGATCGTTGAGCCTTGGTATAATACATTTTCAACGTAAAAGTGGAAAAGTCAACGAACTCGCAATGTCTTATGGCATTTAAACGCCTACGAAAGAGCTGCTTTGAAAAAAAAAAGCTGAAATAAATGTAAAGTCACGCCCACAGGTCTTTGTCAGTTTCGTTGAACGCGAAAATGAAAGCACCGATCTGGACCATGATATGTGAAAATTTAGAGCACCCATACTAAAAAACATTTCGTACCGTTATCATCTCGCTAATAATATATACATACGTGAATAGTGAACGAATGGAAGATGCTGTTGATATTACCGTTACTCAATAATGTATATGGGATAAAACGTGCGCTTCGACGGTAGCGCCGCCGTAAGCGGGAAACGGAGGAACTACTAATTCCAAGATGGCTGCGAGAGAGCGTTGGAATGTAAAACAAAAATTAAGCATTTCGTAAAATACAGAGCTTTATCAACAGTTAGCCTGTGTCAGTGTTTGTGAAAAAAAAAAAGTTGATTGACGAAAATAAAAAAAAAAGTTTCGAACAATGAGAATCGAAAAGAATAGATTGCGTTTCCCGATGCACGTCAATGAATTTCGAAATTGCTTTTCTAATCAGCCGACAAGTCGATGCCGTTGGGAAAAGTGAGTAAAAAGTAAAAAAAAAAAAGAGAGAATAAAGGGTGTACGATTTCAATGCGAAGAAAGAGGTTAAAGCGGGAAAGAGGCTCGACGGTCTAATCTGACCTAACCCAACCCTAAAGTTAAGAACGTTCAGTGATTTCGCAGCGACGCCACGCTTAAACGAAAACGCCGAAGGAACTTAAGCCGAATTCACAACCCGTGATGTTGGAGGAGTACCCGTTTCGTTCTATTAGAACGACCTCTGCAAGGTGTTCATACACGACACATTTTTCCCCATTTAATCCTTCGAAAAATTTATGGAACCACGCGGACATATGATTTTCCCAAGCAATTCGGACTTGAGTTTTGCGTAAGACAATAAAGGCTGGTTCACAGCGACAAACTAATTGTCGTAAAGTTTCAAACGTTTAATCGAACTAGACGAACCTATGATTTGCAAGAGAACTTTTAATGGGGGACGATCACTTCCGGTCACTTTATCGGTTCGGCTTCTAATCTGATGACAAGTCAGGAATTAGATGTGGATCCGCCATAAGGTGTATCGATAATTGTTCACTGAAAGTTCGTAACCTTAAAGTAGCAAAACAGAGATAAAACACAAAAAAAAGGACACAAAGCAAATCATATAGAAACGAACTGGCTCTACGTGAAGTCTCGTTCAAACAAATATGGCGGCACGTATGTGTCTCAGATGTATTACACATAATCCAACGACATGCTGCAATGTGGCGATGTCAGCGTTTTAATTGAAAATAATGTTACCTTGACGCGCCACGTTGCATCGTCCAGTCTCTTTTAAAAACATCGCAGCCAGCACTGTTACCAACGTAACGAAAATCTCGCACGAGGATAAAACGCGCGAAACAAAATCCAATAACAGCAGAGTAAGAAAACGAAAAAAAAAAAAAAAGAGTTAAAGCAACGAAAACCGTACTGAATAATAATAATAATAAAGCCCTAGTAAATTCATATCATCAAAAAAAAAAAAAAAATCCCCTACACTTTCCAAAAATCTCACAAGAGCCTAAAATCCGGTTCGTGCGACGTATCTAAAATTTTGAAAATTTACCGCAAATTTTTCTTCAAACCCCCTAAGCTCGCCGCCCGGTTATCATAAAGCATGGACCGAAAAAAAATTCTAAAGACTTTCCATCCAGGAAAGATATTCTACGCGGTATGTATACGGGGCACGTTCGTTACGAGGGATGTTTGAGATACATCTGGAAAATGGAACTGCGAGAGAGGAGGAAAGTAGGAGAGACCGTGAAAGGTTAGAAAGTAGGCACGGGTTGGTTGGGTAAAAGAGGAGAATGAAGGAATGAAGGTGGTATGGTAGTGGGGGGAGGGGAGGGGAGGGGAGGAGACGGGAGAGGGGATGTTTGACGAAGAGATGCTAAGGGCTGGTGAGCCACGAGTGTATCCCCGTTTTACGTACAGTTTAGGTTAGGCATAGGCGTACAGAGAGATGCCAGGGGGGATGAAAGGTGGAGAACGAGAGAAAGTCGGACTAAAAGGGAGATGCATTGTTTACAGTAATGAAGGCGTAAATAAGTGATGAGCAGCGCTACGGATCGATCTCGGTCGAGACTCGGGTTTTGCTCGGCAAAACCCGAAGACCGATCCCCGGCAGGCAGTCGACCCCCACCAAATTCCCTATTTCACCTTTTTTTTATCCCATTTCCTATTTTTTGTCATCCCCTCTCTTTTTTAAATTCCTTTTCTCTCGCTTTTTCACTACGTGCTTTTACTCTTTACGAGGTTGGACCACGACTGTGCACAGGCACCGTAGATCCATTAAAAATATATATATATATATACACAAATATCATTACTCGTATGAATACATGCAATTCATGTGTGGATGGCAATGACAGTTTTTTTTTTTTTTGAAAAATTCAAGTAATACATGAAAATACAAAATTTATGTAAATTAATTATTTTTAATGCCGAATAACAACTGCTTTAACGCGTATGAAAAGGAGTAGTTTCACGTATGGCAAAGTGGGTGAAATAACGTTTCTAACCAGACCACATATAACTCATATGTGTATACCAGGTACAGATAAACTCTGCTGTATACAAATACAGACAGGTAATATGCACTTTCCGCCGGAAAGAACTGTTAGTATAGAAGCCAGATATTTGAAAGACTGTCAAGTAATACTGGGTAGCAAAGTTGGTCGAACGAGTGGTGGAGGGGGGGGGGGGGCTTTATAAGGATTTAATCCACCCTTTACCTCCCTAATCGGCAATGGCGACACGACAGAGACTCGTGTTCCATTTCGCGCTCTTTACCGTCACAATGCAATAAGAGTGACGTAATGAAAGTGAAAAAAAAAAATTCAAATCTTATCAAAATATTATAATTATTCATCTCTGTATATCTATATACAAGAATTTCGTTAGGAGACGTCATATCGCATCCGACGTTCCTTGCTGCATCCAGCAGCGTTACACAGTACCCACCGTTATCGTAAACAAGGTTATACGAAACAGCGTCCCAAGAACTTGTACCAATATTACATTAGGTACAGAGTAACTAGAGATCAGTTTACGCAGCATCCCGAGGAACTTAAATGTTGAGATACCGATTAGTAGTACGCAAGTTAGTTTACCGTGACATGTGAGTTTGATTTTCGTTACCCGCATAGATAATGCGAAATTAATTGACTGGAAAATATATATATATACATATATATATATATATCTATTAAAATAGAAAATTCTATCAAAATTATTAAAACGAGTGAATTAATGGAGTACATATAGTCGATACGTATTAACTTGTCTACCTAGTCTACGTAGATGCTTACGTCATCTACCCACTCGATGGTACCATTAAAGAGAATCCCCGTGACGCTATCATCGGAAGCATCTCGAATGTCGGCTACACCTAGTTATAATCTTCGAGAATAAATATATATATATATATACACACATACGGGTATACGCGTAACATAACGTCACGTTTACCATAATTAATCTCGATTTCGTTCTTTTAGGTTATTTCTTTTTTCAAATATATTTGTCACGTAATAACTTTCCCGCCGTTTGACGACCCACGCTACGCCGTCAGCCAGTGTTCTCCCATTTCATCCAAGCCACGGGACACGTACGCACATTATTGCACAATGCGTTCTTCCTTGTAAGTCAAACGTGACGCATAACGCACATGTCCATAGAGATACGAATATACATAGAGATACGTAACGGTGTCTTTTCGAACGCACCGGAGGTTCCGAGTCGTCGACCATTGGCGGTTCCGAGTTTCTCTTCCTTCCTTCCTTCCTTTCCTTATGGCTGACTCCTGCAATGAGGAGATGTGCCAGTGGTTCGGAGTGTCGGTGGTAGCGAGAAAGGCGGCCCAGGAAAAAAGGAAAATATGAAGAGTGTCCACGAAGGGCGGGGTCCCGAAACCCCCAGAGTGAGGACGAGCGTTAAATTTAAAAATGCCAACGCTACCAAATCCCCGATGGGCAGTCTTTTCAACGCGGCGTCACAGGAGATGGGCTTCGAACGAAATTCTCTACTCGTAATTGGAGCGGAAGCGACTATCGCTCTGGCAAACTCGGAGCGCGTGCCGAGCCTCGCGCGAACGTATTTTATTGTCGCTAGTTGCGCAACCGTCGAGTCGCTGCGACGGGTAGCTTCTCCGTACAGTTGAGTAGGTATAACGAAGCCAGAAGTGGATATTAGGCTTAACGCGCATAGGTCGAGTAACGTGCGCGAGGCTTTAGCTATTATTTATTTCTTTTTTTTTTTTCAAATTTTTTATACCGACCCCAAAAGAGCCCTTTGACGCGACGTAATTGGATTATGGTATACGAGTGCGGCTTAAGGATACTGCCTAGTATTTTTTTTTCTTCAATTCTTTATTGTAAACTGGCCTTTGACTATTTTGACGAACTTGTATGTACTTGATTTTTTTTTAAACGCATATACCTCAAGGCGATTCACAATAACGGCTGCAGGGTTATGGCAACACTGTCATATAACTCTAAGAGCAGTTTGCATTAAAGCGATACGTTTGAACTCAGAAGGAAGACGTGTATGATTTACACGACACGAAGTGTTTTGTGTATACGGAGATACATATATAGTACGGCGCGTTTTCAACGGACGCTACGATTCAAAATACTGCGACGGCCAACCAGTTCTTGTTTTCACTGGACGATGAAAGACGAGACGTTATTCGACTAGTGTGTACGGAACATAATATTGTAACGACCGTGACGAGAAGTATGACGACATAGAACGAATGCGAGAATATCATTGGCTACCAATCCGAGTGCGGCTGCGGTCGGTCAAAACGTTGCGTATCTTACGCGTCGTATTGACATTCTGTCGCGGACGCATTCTCAATGTCGCATATGAAAGGCGAATGATGATTTAAAAATAGCTACGTAACGTTTCAACAAAGTCTCCGAGAGTCAGCTATTTTTTTTTGTTATGGTTATTCAGAAATAAATAAAGTCACCATGAAAATCGTCTAGAGCCAACCATAGAAAAATAAATAACTATAGTCGCCGGGCGATACGTAAAAATACGACAAACTGCATTACGTCGGATACGTTATCAGGGCGATCGCGTAAGACAATTTATGACACGTTTGATCGACTTGAAATTTTTCAAAGTGCAGTAATCAAGAAGGCAGAGGAAAAAAAGTACCCGTGACTCTGCATCACTCGCCACAGCCATCCTTACTATTTTTGAGCGCTGTTTATCTGGCCTGGATTATATAGTTATGAGTTCCAGAAGCAGCTCGGATGGTTCCTTGAAGAGATTTCTATTAAGCCGCTAAACCGCCAAAAGAGCAATAGCCCGCAATTGCGTTTTCACGAAGCGATTATTTTATATTCTGCCTTTCGAAGAAAAAAATATAAATATTTCCATCCCCAGTCTCGATAATCTATATACATATATATATATAATCGTTACTTGTATAGTATATGTAACTATATGTATATATATACACAGTGTAAAACCTAAAGCCCAGTATCCAATGTATCGACTAACATTCGCGCCAAGAGAGTGTCACCTTTCTACGTTATCGATCGTGCGTACCTTTGCTACAATTGTACCGAAGCTACCGCATCCAATGAGAAACTGTCGCACATGGAAACTCTCCCTCGAGTCGCATCTGGTCACGTAATTGACTTTGGTCACTTGTAACTGCACGTGGTACAGTTTTCATGAGGATGCAAACGCTACAGAAATACACGTCGCCGCACTGGTTTATCGCAGCGGCAAGAGCAAATAAAAGTCCGTAGTTACAGAAATACCTGTGTGGTGGCGACGGTGGCGCAGGCAGGCGTCGTCGTCGTGTCACGGTCGAGTTATTATTAGCAAGTCAACCGATTTGTAGAACGGAGCAACAACCACCGCCGTAGAATTCGCGACGGAAAACAAATAAACGTAAGATCGCGCTCGGCTTCCACAGTGAGAACAGAATCCGCAAAGATTCGAAGAAATATCATTCTCACGAAGCAATCTAGTAGAGATGGCAGCACCTACGGATTTCGCTGTTACCCACTGCTGTGATATCGACATCCAGAGCCCCGCGCCACACGTAAATCAATGACTAAAAAATGATGTAGATGAAAAACTCAACAGAAAAAACTACCATCGTGTCTGACCCCAAAAAATAGTTTAGTAATAAAGGTTAGTTCACAGGATACTACATAAAAATAGAATCCCTTATGTGCCATTTGATTATAGTGTGATGGAATCCTGAATTAACGGCCCGTCGTTAATATCAATAAATGAACGATCACGATTTAATAACAACTGACAATTTTGTCAGTGACTGTACGGGAGGTCCTGCCAACGCGATGTAGCCTACAAACATAGGGAACATGGCTATCGATTTCAGTGTGGTATGCACGAGGGCATTGTGGAATGTGCCTTACATGTTATATATGCCGACGGGTGCGTACACAATGGCAAGTACATACGTATATACAAATAATATATATAGCAACGTGTAACACGGATTGCACGTGACTCTCAGTGCGGACGGATTGTTGTACGCTTTGCCGAGTGACTATTGATAACATATTACGGAATGGTCGACTCAATGATAATAATTAATATAGACACGCTCGAATGATACGTTCTATACTGATAATTAAGATTTAATTAAATTTCATGATACATAGATGTCGATGGCAACGAGATGATTTTTCCTGTACATTGTTTACGTGTCAAATGCAATTTGAAAAATTTCCATAGAGCGTCCGACGAAAGTGAATCGAACAATCGTTACGTGGAGCATGACGAAAAATTCAAAAGAGAGCCACTATCAGTTAAGGCTCAAGGATTGACTGTTATCAGTGACGACATCGCTCGGTACGCGCACGACTTAATAATACATGAAACCGTGATAGAAGGACACGTATTAGTTCATTACGCGATATCGGAGCAGTACCAGTTAAATCATCGAATTAAAACTTGAGCAAGATGTATGCATATATAAATCAATACTGACACCACATGTCAAAGTGACATTAGACGTCAGATAAAAAAAATAAAAAATAAAATTTCTACCGCGACATTACATATAACGCGTGGAAAAATGCGTGCAAAATAAAATAACGTCTAAGGTGGATTTTGGAAATATTTTTTTCAGTTAACCAACAAAATAAACGAATAAGGAAACGTCAAGCAGCAAAGTGCCTGCTGCACGAGATTACGTCGTGGATCGATAAGGAAGTCAAGAGCATGGTATAGGTTAGGTATAGGTTAGGTTACGGCTGCATTGACGCGCGAGCATGAAGAGTGACGTAAATTTGTCAATGTATCGCGACGAAATCTACGGCTGCAACGACAATTTTGAACGAGGCACGCAGAAAAGGTTCACCGTAGTGACCGATCCCGATTATCATTTAAATATCCCGGAATTTTTCTCCATATACATTGGACGTGAACGAAGCATTTGAATATTTTGTCAATTAAGCCCGACGTGGCTGCTTTACATAGGTGAAACGGGGTTACCAACCGATATGCGACCATTATTATTTTCCTCGAGCGATCGGGGACCCGAACGATCTTGATCTCTAGATAAGAAGTCGGAAACCCATGACAGTGAAAAGAAGATTATTTTACTTTGAAAAAAAAAAAAATACCATCCAAAAAAACCAATCCGTATACACGGTTTCATCTGGACCAAAAATTTTCGGATCAAACTCTTGGGCTGTTCTGCACGATAATCAAGCTCTTTCGCTGAACGTCAACGATCAAACAAAATGCCCCACTTGCACTGTATTAAAAAAAAAAAAAAAATGAAAATCGATTTTTGTACATCAAAGTCGATTCCATGTATATTATTACGACTGTCACTGTCATTAGCCAGTAAGCCAGTATCTCTAAATACATCTTTAAAAATTCAAGCAACAAATTACTCATGGATACGTCCCACTATATTTTAAATTTATCGACATCCAATTGCACGAGTATTTTTTTTTAATGTCCAATTTCAAAAATTAAAGCCCCTTATGTCTCGCCCCTTCGCCCCCTGCAAAACCCCCTACCCCTATTATTAGCTTAACCAACAAAAATTATGCGATCGCTAATATTAGCTCGGAGCATCCTAAAAAGAAACTCCCCACGAATGTCCCGTGAAAGTCTGCGTTAAACGATACCAATCGAAACTCGGTAACCCTTGAACCGTAGGTGCGCATGCGCCCTCAACTTCCGGTAGGCACCGTAGACGCAAAGAGGGCGCCAATCGCGACGATAGTGGGAAGACAAAATTTAAATAAAATCGTAAACACAAAGAGTCCTCCGTCTCCGTCCCCCCTCCCCGCCCCCCGGAGGGGGGTCCCACCCATAATGCACGCGCTTATCCATTCTGTCTATATATATATATTCATCCGTCGGTACGCGGAGCATCGTGTTGTAATCGAGGCATTTGCATCGAAGGCGTAGCGACAATACGACTCCGACGTTCATTCGTATATTGTTTAAAAAGCGTCGCGACGCTAGCGTCCCGCCGTGAATACCCTTTGGTCGATAATGTTAATCAATGGCTGTAAAGGACTTCCTTTTCAGATAAATAACGTGATTTAGCGGGTTTAAGCGGTTTTACAAAAAAAAAAAAAATATTGAATAATGTTTATGTACCAGTGAGAGAGTTTGTGTGAAAATATATATTTTATCGTCTACACCCGTTATATATGCTACGTAATCGTTAAAGAGCGGACAGAGCGGGTTAAATATCAAAGTGGACAGAGTCAAACTGGTTTAGGGACATTTTGACTTCCTTTTCAGATAGTCGCCGAGATTGTACACTTAGATTGTATAATGTAGAAAGCTTAAGGTGCATACGTATACGCACTGCCGAGTGAGTTTAGTGTGCACCGGAATGACGACGTGGCGGTCAGGGGGAAGATTCTCTTTTTGAATTTTAGATCATGTAAACTCGTGCGTTCCGTATCAACGAGTCGACATCTTTCTGACACGGTTTAACGTGGTTAGGTCGTGGCGGCGGAACGCGCCGTCTTCGAGTAACATAAGTCGTACGTGAGGAGGGGGTGGGTGGGGAGGGAAAAGACAGAGAAGAAAAAAAAATAAACCTGAAAGAGAATCCTGGTCCATAACCAACGAGACGGCACCCAGGGTCCCAGTCTCACTTGCCAGATGCATTGAGATGCAAATGTGCGTGAACGTGATTTACGAGGGGCAGACATGTCCGAATGGAGGTAGAAAACATTTTCGAAAGCGTCCGAACTGCGGGACAGATAAAATCAGTGGTACCAAACCACAATGGACGAAGAACCCTAGGCAGGTATTTTGTCACGGCGAATTTTCAATTTTTTCGATCTACGTATGGTAACGCTCACGCGGTAGGAGGAAGGTAGGTAGGGGGTGGGGATGAATTTTTAAAAAAATTACCACAAGAAATTTTGTATAATTCGACTCTTCGTTTTTGAATAATAGAAAGCCACGTTTTGGGTCCGCAGATAATTTTGAATGGTGACGTTAAATGTTGATGATTCTTGAAAAATAATTTTTGAAAAATTAATTTCGAAATTCTTGGTCAACATCGTGGGGTTTTAGACTGTGCAAGCAGCTTCGTTAATGTAACAAACACGACACGAGAAAATTTGTGCGGAGACTGTATGTGCACGAGAGTAAAATGGTTCGTAACCGGCAACTATTTCGTAGAGAAGGTATTGACGCGGGTAGAACGCGGTTAAATTGAGCAGACGGTGGCGTCGCGGCGCCGGCTGCGCGGCAGGGGTAACGGGCGAGAGGGAAAATATATAAAGAACAGTGGGGGTAAACTACTTGTTGCGCGTAACTTCGCGGCGCCCCCGTGACGCGGCGGCTTCCACCCCCTAACCTTACCAACCCTCTCGTCGACGTCGCGCGCCCTACCACCTACAAAAGCACTGCCGTCGACAAAAATAGACGCGGCGTCGCGACGCAACAGATATCATTTTGCCTCGCTGCGAATTCACTACCTACTCGATCACGATTCCCTGACCCAGTTGAACGTCCGATTGACGACTTTTTTAAAAAATATATCCGCCAAACGTCTTTGCAATAATCTAGTTTGACATTTGGATAATCTGCAAAGTATATAAAAATTCAATTGAAAACTCACCTGTATCTGATGTCCTGGATTGCTGATGTGAAGTTGCTGGGCCTGATTGATCTGGAGTGTGGACGTCCCTGGTCCCGAAGGCGGCCTCGGTGGAGTGGAACTTGAAAACGATCCTTGCGATCCAGTTTGATTGGGTCCGCCTCCCTGAGATCCTCTAGGTGGCAATGGATATCCAGGACTTCCATGATTGGGCATAGAGCCAGGACTACCATAGGGTGAATACTGTTGTTTGTATCCGCCAGTAGGTCCCAACATGTTTGGTTTACCTCCGGCAGGCTGGGGCCTCTTCATATCCGCCAGACTAGAGAACTGATTCTGAGTGCCAAACATGTCCGAAGTCTGTTGGCTCTGAAAATTTGGGTTCCCGTTGTTCTTATGGTATGCGGCATTACTAGGCGCACTCTGGTTCTGACTTCCTGGTGGTCCCGTACTTCCAGGACTGCCCAGGTAATCGGGCGTTCCAGCGAACTGAGGAAACTCCGCGTACGGCGACCTGGCCGTGGGCCCCCTCGCGGCCGCTGCACCAGGATTAAAACCTCCCAGACCCAACTGTTGACTCTTGTGCTGATGCTGCTCAGCCATCTGCTTCAGAGTCTGAGCAGCGGGACTCATCTCAGACTTAAAATCCAAACCGGAATAGGGCAGCCTCGCCGGCGAGTACTGCGAGGAACCAAGTGCACCAGGACTCGAGTTGGACGGTACCGTGGTACCGTTGTTATTATTATTATGCTGATGAATAGCATCCTTATCATCCTCCATTTTAATCTGTCCGTTGTTAGTAACGTTATTAGCCGCATTATTAGCCAAGGTATCCACGCTCTTGTCCTCGAAGTCAAAGTCCTTCATGAACTCAGGATGGAAGTCCGATATCTCGGAGATGAGGTCCTTGAAGGCATCCGAGGTAATGATCTCGTCGCCGGTGTCGTCGCCGATGAAGTCCGAGAATCCCGGAAAACCGGCGCCGTTCGCCGCGGCGTCCTTTTCCAGTGCAGCCGCGCACTGTTCCAGGTCGACGAACTCGTTATCAGGCTCCTGTTTGCACTCCACCAGGTTACCGATGTCAACGCATCCGATACCACCGCCGCCGGGTCCTGCTTGGGAACGGGACCCTGCCGAGGCTGTTGTATCGGGTCCCGACTTCGGGGAAGACGAATTCACCAGGTCGCTCTTCACCGAGGCATTCGTCAGGGCCTTCACCGTGACGTTCGTCGAGATCTGCTGCGCCTGCGAGTTCGCCGCCGACGTCGTGAACTCCAGCTGCTGTACAATCTCCACGGAGAACTTGGTGAGACCCTCGTTGCCTCCTGTGGGAGGACCCGAGGAGTTGGCACCGTTACCGGGTTGATGTTGACCGTGTCCATGATGTGGAGGACCGCCACCAGGTGCTTGCTGCTGATGCTGATGTTGCGCCTGAGTACACTGAAGCTTCACCGGGGGTTCGCCAAAGCCACCATCCCCACTTCCGCCGCCGGTAGGCTCCAACTCCTCCGCCGTCCTCTTAAGGAATTTCTGCTGCTGAAACAACAACCAATCACGGACCGTTCAGTTTAAACAATCAAAAGAGAAAACAAAGCTCGCGCGCATACAATCGCACATCGTACAAGTATATAAACAAGAATTCAATCAATTTCACCTTCTCGGTACACGCGCCGCAATAAAAAAAAAAATTATCTACCAATTAGATACTAATTGTCATCCTCGGCGACGTCGTCTTATTGGTAATCCGTTCAGGGTCGTAACCGGTAACGCAAGATATTTAATAGGTCGGCTTCCCGATCCGTCTACATAACTTTTTCTAATTAGCCTGGCAATTTCTCACGAAGCCTGTCAATATCGAGTGACTTTTTTCCACGCGGCTCTCCATAAAATTCCGCTCGGCGGCGCCACCGTCGATACGTTACCAATGTTTTATGCGCTATGACATCTCGGCCGCGACTTATAAATCCTCAGCCAACGAATTAAGTGACTCCGGTAGCACGTGAGGTTATGTCGTGTCGCAGCGCACGCGAGAGAACGACAGTGCTGCCATCGCGTGAAGAACCAGTATAACTTCGAAAATTGGAATTCAGCACAGCGAGGCTAGAAAATTTATCGCACACGTATACAAAGCGCGATCGAACGCCACTAATAACTACCCCTTTATTTATACGCTACTGATTTCAACCGAGAGGACTAGCGGGGAATGAATGACTATATATTTGTCACGATTCGAACCGGGATAACCTCGCTCTATCAACCTTTCAAAATCGATAATACGTATTATGCACTAATAGCGAGTCGACCGTCCCTTGTCTATCCCCCATTCTACTGGTTTCCATTCTCATCCACTGCGCCGTCACCGCAGTCAAATAATTTTCATCCCCACCTTTTCATCGGTAATACGATATTCCATCAGACCGAACTGTGGAGAAGAAACGCCGCAGTAGCCTAACGAGACCAGGTTGCCGATACGAGGCGATATGAAAACAGGTGATAAATAAAATAGAAAAAGCTACCCTTATATCGGCGTACGTAATGCTCTATTAAATTTTCAATAATAATAATAATAAATTAACTCTATCATAAGTACAATAAGGGCTCAGTGACTGGTATACTCGACGAGGCAATTTCACGGGGCAGGTGGCATTCCAAAGGGGTCAAAGGGGTGTCCCGGTGCCTCGGCAGATAACGGTTTACCGAAAAAGAGGGAGAGAATGGCGCGGAAAGAAAGTCCAAGGAGTAAAAGAGGGAGAGAGAGAGAGAGAGAGAGAGAGAAAGATAAGAGACCAGGAGAAGCACAGCTCGCGTCAATATTGCCCTCATCCCCACTTGCTACCAATCCCTTTTGCTCCCACGACAAAAACCCTAGCAACCCCTGGCGCGAGAGTTCAGCCAACCGGTTACCGTCTCGACATTCCAGGGTGAGACAGTATATACACAGAGTGGTTGAGGTATTATCAGAGTTCGAAGAACGAAGGGGAAAAAAAAGTGAAAATATGTTTTTCAAATGTAACAAATATTTTTTTTTCACTTATTTTTTTATGTTATATTGAACATTTACACGTATTCGTCTCTCTATCTCTCAATCGATTGTACGACCTGAATGCCATCACCGGTATATTAGATTCGCGATGAGACTAAGCTCGATATGTCATGGCGCCGGACGTATCATGGAATTCGATATCAACTGATAACACGAAGATGAGATGCAACGTAATATATGTATATGTATATGTATATGTATATGTATATATATATATAACACTGGGGTGTGCAATGCGGCACTACTGGTACCAACCCTTGGCATCTACTTTCCTAGAATGATCCTATGGAATTCATGTAATCAAGCCAGCACGTTGTCAGGATACCAAGGTTACTATCTAGACACCCCTTATAGAGTCTTGGTCTTATAGGACATCATCCGCCATTACTTCCGCGAAATTTCTATTTAATTTCGCGCTAGATTTCACTTTGCCTCTTAAGATCATTGGATGCTGAATTTCGTATGGTTGAGAAGTATTGAGAAATATTTTTAATTCAAATGCAAAATTTGAGCTTGATAATAGTCGCGATTATCGAACGGACTGAAAATAAGCGCAATACAAAATAAAAATTTGGAAAATACTGTAACGCATTTTTTTCGAAATCCATTGTCAGAAGTCGACGGATCATTTGAATTACATAGGCGGAGATACACGGGTAAAGGATACTTCCGGTCTACTTGGAAAATTCAAAATTATCCGGAAGTATATGAAATCCTCGAATTTCACGTAACATTCTATACGCGGTAGAAGTTCGAGATTGAAAAACTTTCAAGAATTTCGTAACTCGTGCGTTCGTGATAAATTTTGAGAAAATCAAAGTCATTCCTAAAATCCTTCAACTCAAGCGGTATTAAGGTCAATACGGAGACGAGTAATTTTAATAAATAAATAACGACCCGTCAGCCATTAAAATCTAAGTTAAAAATTGTGTGACGATACGAAGTAATCATTATAGAAAAATGATAAAAATATTATCCCAGCGTCAATTATATATACAATCCAAATACAATACCAAATTGAGATACAAACCAAACAGTAAGATACATTGACTCGAGTTTACCAAAGTTTGTTGAGCACTTTGCTTCTCCAACCGGAAGTAACGTTCACTTCGCCATTGCGATACTCCATGGCGATTATTATCTCGCAAACGGCAAGTGGCCAGAATCCTATTACCGTCACGTGGATACAGTCAATGGCGTAGAACCACGAAATTCGACCGACCCTTAAGTATTGAAAATAAAAATTCCAAATGTAAAAAAAAAATAACAGCTGCCTTAGTCCACATAATGTCCTCGAGATGGATCCCTGTCCTTTAACCTCAAAAGAAAATGTCCACCCATTCCGTGTACATGTATTAAATATACCGGCGGCCGTACCACACTTACAAAATTTCCCAGACTTACCGAGTAAACCCACGTAATCCAAGTAATCTACTTCCCCGCGACAAAACTCCAGGATAACTTCGAAAATGTATTCAAACTCCAGCGTCTAATTCCCAATACGTGCGAAAGCGCGACGGTGCTGCCGCCACGCCTCAGCGGTCGTCCGTCCGAAGCAAAGAGCAGTTACCGTTACGCTGCAGTCTAAGCCGACCCTAACCCTAACGGCAGTGTCAGCCCATGACTAAAAAAGAGATAGAGAGTAGATCGAAAATACCGTCATTTTCAAAGGATACAAGAGTCACGAATGTTTCCCAGAACAATCCATTCGGTACGAGCGAACGCGGCCTTCCCGGAAAACCAGTACCAAAAATAATATTCTCACCAGGAGTCAAAATCCCGAAGTTCGCTGTAAGTCGCTGCCCAGCTTTAATACTGAGAAAAAGAAACCGGAAGTCCAATTCAGTCAGCGCCGAGAATTCCCCACAGCGCGAACGTAATATACGTCACCGCGTCGTATACTAAACTGTCCAAAGTATATTTACCTTTCATACACCCAATATCGATAAGTGAAACAAAAAAGAAAAAAAAAATCATCACCTTTCGTCAAATTCGTCCCGATCCGACGTTCCGAAATTCGAAAATGAATTTCATACGAAAATAAAAGATAACTGCACCAGGTAACAGATTGGACATTCAAATACGGCGAATCCTCATTCAACGATTATCATGCGACGTTCGACTGCGATATCTCGATATGAATACAAATCCCGTAATTATACAGTTTCGATTTTACATAACTGATTGAAGTCTGGTAAAAGTCTGAAATGCCTACGCATATACCCATACGTATAATACGCGGCCACTGTGTCACGAATAGCCGGACAAGAGAAAAAGGAGCAAGTAGCAGAAAAGAGACGGACGCGTATTACAGAGAGAACGGAAGAAGAGAGGAAAGAGAAAAGAAAAATTAAATTGACGCCAGTGCGGACTGCCAGAGAAAGAGAAGAAAATGTCTTACAGCCAAGAGAGATAAGCGCCATGTCACTAACCTTGACTACACGCGTCTAACGTGGGCGAATGCATTGGTCTATTAAACGTTACATTTCGTTAACATTGCCCGACATTAGGATATTCAGACATTGGACACTGTTATCGCGACCTAAATATATCAAGCCAATCTATATGCATATATCTAACTAATTATATATATGGAATATAAATAACATATAAAATTCAACCAATAATACATACAATATATACAATAAAAATTTCTCTGAGTAATTAATCAATAAATCTCAACGCCATTAATCCACATCCAATTCCGTCATACCACGATCATTAAATAGCCAATCATAATTATCGATCCCATATGACATTTACAAGACTGCATATAAGCACTGATCGAGAAGAAAATTTGCACAATCCACACCTAACCCCATGTAACAGATAGGAAAAGTAATATACGTTTATCATTACACAACGTACGAGTCTCGTCAGTACAGTAAAAGTATGCATAAACCACAGTCCATACGTCTGCCTCTACATGGCACATGTGAAGCTAACCTAGGTATGTGTGTATATATATATATATATATATATTGTATATTCGAACTGACAGTGCACGAATCCTATCAGATCGGTATCGTGCTGGTGTCTAGACAAGAGAGTTGAGTTAAAGCCGAGGTTAATGAGATTCCAGTAGGTACGATTCTTGGATCATTCGATGCTGCATCTTCCATCACACCGTCTCCGGATCACCTTGGTATCACATGCTGCCGTAATCCAGTGGCTAATGTCACCATTGTTCACAATACATTGCGACAGTCCGGTACTGTTATGTGCCAAGCGAGTCTAGACTATAGACAATAGTCTGCGCATAGTCAGTAGCCTCGTCGCTGGAGGAAATCTACGTATATCGACAGGTAATATCTACATATGCGAATCTGTAGATGTACACGAGAGTTTAATGCAATAAAGGAAACACGTGATAGTCTATGAATTTTAAAACAAAGCTATATATATATATATATATATATGTACCGAGTAAGAGTAACTAATGGCAAATTTGTCGAACGAAAAAGTACCGAGGGTCATCCTCTAGCACGTGGACTTGCGGAGGATATGAATAGTAAGAGTATGTAGAATGAAAATAGATATTTCAGTGCGTATATATGTATACATATGTATATAGACAGAGAGAGAGAGATAGAGATCTGACTGGTAAGTGAACGACCGGTAGTAATTGCGATAGAAACGACTGGAGGTATAATAGGGCGTGGCGGAGGCCCTTAGCCCCGAAGCCAAAGTACCAGAGTTATTACACCTTTATTATTGATACAACTCCATTAGAAAATTCCCTGGGCGACGTCACCGTAGACTCCGTGTTCACTGCCGTAGAGCCAGCCAATCTAACGTCGAGAGTATCCAAGAGGCTACACTTCCTCGAGGAGGTTAGGTTAGGTTAAAGATATCTCGTTTCGTCCTGCCACCGTCGACTACTTCGACAAACTCTCTTTCGCCGTGTATCCACTCGGTCTCTTCTCTCTCATTCTCTCTACGTACCGTCTACCTTCCGCGTCTACTTAGCCGAAGATTGCTTCCTGGTTATATCCGTGGTGGACGAGCGTCCGGCTATCCCAGTAATATTACACACCGATGCCACTGCTGCTTTACGACCTAATTCGAAGCATCGTCTGCTGGCTAATACGAGACTCCCGATTGGTCGGCCGCTGCGCATGCGCGTTGACGCTCCCGCCGGATTTCTCCCGACTGCCTTTTAATCCACGTAATACACAAGCGCAGACGTTACCGCTCGAACTAGAGTCTCGTAAACGAAACTTTGACGATTTGACAATACGGCATTTTACGTGTAAATAAATAATCAATATTGATATAAACAATAAATAAGACGCCAACCGACACGACGGTGGGACAGGGCGCGAGTGGCGAATAGTAAAGAACGTGAAGCCGAGAATACAGATGGCGCGAGCGTCGTCGGAAGTCGAGTCCGTGATAAAATGGCGTCGTCGTGTATCAAATTTGAGTGCATCAGGAGGAGTCAGATACTCTACATCGTTCGGTCGCTCGTACCAAATGATGCAGCTAGGATGCACTTGGATGCATCAGGGACACCAAGTCACTATGATTCTTCCTCTTCCTCTCCTACTTCTGGCTCACTTCGTTGCCAACGACGTAGACGATACACGCCTAAGTTCACAGCAGGTATCGCTCTATTAAGATGTAAGGTACGACGCCACACCATGTTTGAACCCGACGTCCCTTGACATGCAAATACGAATAATTACAATAACAAATCAGCAGAGACACACTGTGATCACGTGATAACCAAGGCGAGAGTGCAGTCGTGAAAGTGCACCTTTTCCGCTTTTAATTATTTATTATCGATAACAAAGAGAAACAAAAAGGAGCTACAGCTCTCGTTATGCATAATCTCGACTAACCCCCCTCTCTCTCTCTCTCTCTCTCTCTCTCTCTCTCTCTCTCTCTCTCTCTCTCTCTCTCACCAACCCCAGTGACACTCGGCAAAGGTCAAACGTTAATTATCCCTCAATTATTAACATTTTCTACAATCTCTCCTACGATCTCGTCAACCGTGTCGATCACAGACGAAACTTCCCCTCCACTCGACTTGTGCGTCTTGCAACCAAGTTTCGCAATCGTCACGACGCCCGTTGACGCGACCTGTGGCAACCCGACGCTCTCTACTGTGATTGCCTTTGTTGTTCGCCTGGCGCGTCGAACTGCATATACGTGTAATAACGTGCGTGCACGACAAAATGGTACCGAGACGGCAAGGAGAGAAGCAATGGAGACGTATATAGAATAACTGGCAAAAGTGAACGGTAGGGGGCGACGTGCGCAACCGAATCCTCAAGTTTGTTTCGTTACCCCGCGAGATTACACCCGTATTAGCCTCGCTGCCATTGTCGACGCGTGTCAAACGTCTGTTGAAACTGCCTTGTGCAATGCGGTACTCCGGTAATTGCATATTTATTATGCCAAGCGGCCGCTTTTTGTAACGTTCGAGATCCAAGGATCTTATCCTTTTGGGCATGTCGGGATGTGTGCATATATGTGTTATTTGTTATTGTATAAGGTACATAACCAATAACAGCATTGTGGCTGTATATATATTTTGCTCGCTAATATCTCAGCGCACTCTGGTGGCAATAGTCTATAACTTTTCTGTGCCACTGGCAATTCTCAAGCACCTCCATACTCCTGGGTGGAAAACGTGACGAGGGTCCGTAAAGAATTGTTTTCATGGAGCGACTGATGTATGTATATCCAGGAGCATTATTCTTGTGCAGTTCTTCCGAATATTCTTGAAATTGTCTGTATGTCCTTTGGTAAGGGAAGAAAATCGGCCTTACTTTCTATAGCTCGAATATCGCGTGGCATGAAAACGTGGCTTTGCGAACGGGACGAACGTCGATGTAAGAGGGACCTTCGTTCACGTGGCGATTTACGGCGTCTCGCGTGGAAGACGACGAACGAAGCTTTTACGATGGTCTTGAAGATTTTTTGAGTATGAAAATAAAAGTTTTTTTGTTTGCTATATGTAGGTATATATAAAAAATGACGAAACTAACAAAAATTTCTAATCGTGTCGAAATATGTATACGTACGTCATTACCGTGCATATCGCGCTGTGATTAATGAGAATACAGTAGTACAGGGTTTCCATGTGAACGGGAATGATCAGTATTAAAAATCGTCGTACTCTAAGCGCGAAGGACGGGCGCGGTTAACTACTGACGGCCTCCTTGAAATTTAATGACCTTTAGGCTTTGGAAATCGTAACTGACAAATGTGTTTTCACGTGCGACGTCTTCGTCGCGACCAAAAGATCACCTGTCCTAAGAGAGTCCACGTGTTAGAATTAGTCAGCCCGAGAAAAGAAACATTAAAGTAACAAAAAATTAACATTTGTTGGTGAAAAGGCACATTTTCAATAAAGCGATTTTTAATAAATAAATCTCAAAACCGTGCTCGTGTGTCACTCACACCGTAACTGGGTTATAAGAAGAAACAGGAGGATTCACAAGAGAGGCGATAAGCAGGTCCAGCGACATTGTCGCCAGAGAGACAGGAACTTGTGAACGTCTGATAGGGCGACTCTACAACGAACGACAAGCCGGCTGGAAAAATACTTAAATATCGAAGTCGCGTAAACAAATTGTTCACGTGTTACTTTGTATCGGGCGACGAGTAAAACAGTCGTCGATAAGCCGTTACGTGAAAACAGTGACTTGAGGTTAAGAAAAAAAAAACCCCCAGTCGCACGTTAATTTCCTCAATCTCTTACTTCCTATTTGTGTATTTATCTATAACGCTCAATTTTTGTTTCCGCGTAGTCCTCTGGATCGTGCTGCCAGTTCTTGTATGGTAAAGGCGAGTTTTTAACAAGCAGTCGCTCCACTGCCGTATACGTACTGACGCATTTGCATGAGATATTGAGCGTCACTCGACACTCTTGCGCATCCAGGATTCCCGTGGGCGCCATTCCCGTGGGATTAACCTCGAATTGGCTGGCGGCAAGGGGTATGTTCCTGGGTGGTTGAACTTAAGAAGAGAAAAGTGGAAAAGCACTGCAACGAAGAAGTCCAAAACTTCCGGTGCGATACGCATATCGCGACAATTTACGCGTAAATACAGATATACGTCCGTTTTATGAGCAAAGCATAACAGAGGGGCCATCCTCTTACGATTTTCAATGTAAGAGAGTCCCTTGGGATTTTACTCGTAATTTGTCTATACATAATACACCCAGAAGATGGCTCTTCGAGGTGTAACCGCCCCGACTACAGATATTCATACGTCGTTTACATGACTGCGACAAAAAGCAGTACGAGCGACGCGTCGAACGACAGTAAATTCGTATTGACATGCTAATGATAATGATTACGTGAAAACTAGCTTAAGTAAAAGCATATGAAAATTTGTCGTATCTGTAGCGACAAATATATCGCAACGAGCGACAAGTGTCGCTAAAATCAGTATAATCGAGAGAAATTAAGAATCGTGTGAATCGCACTTAAAAAGGTGTGTCCACAAGGAGAAAAAAACTTTGAACCAACGATTAACTGTATTTATTTGGCATAAAGATTATTTTCAACGGACGATAAGTTTCTGAGCTTGCACGATATTCTCTTATGGACACGTCCTTCTCGGAGTAGGCTTAAGGTTGGTACACACCTGGTTGTGCATTTACCTTTATAGACTACGTGTACGTATACAATATAAACCTTCAAGCTACGTACACATGTAACGGCAGGAGGTTTCGTGCCAAGTATTTCAGCACCTTCGCGTTATTCCTACAGAGTTTCGAATTGATTATTGAACAAACAGCGGATTCGTTATACTTGACTGAATTTCGGTTGCGAAGTCTATGTGGAGCTAGTAGGTATACGTATACTCGCAACATTATACGTTCCAAAGAGAACGAGTCTCTTAACTCGACTGATTTATGACGTCCACGCAAAGGTGAGTAGGAAGCAATTATTGGTTTGTAAAGAAACGTTCGTTACGTTTACATATAGCGTAAACGGGCAAAATTGTTTATTAAAAAAATCAATATCTATCGATCGATCAATTATTTACACCGTATGCCATACGAATATTAGAAGTATCTTTTTATACCGAAGAAAAAAAAACCGCGTACTAAACGCTACGAAGATCTCTTCACTTCTCTCTCTCTCTCTTTCTCTCTCTCTCTCTCTCTCTCAAGAGACTCTCCGTATTACGTATCTTTATCGCACTGATTAATGACGCTTGGATTTCGAAACTCTTGTTTTTCAACAAACGCACGAGCACGCGAGATAATGCCCGTTTACAATGGCGACGACAAATTTCACGACGCGTAGATAGTCGTGTACCCGGTACATGAAAACGAGATGAAACAAATTTTTTTGCCATATTTTATTTCAATTATTTCTCGCGCGTTGTGCACCGGACTTAAGGTTTCCGTACAATGACTGCCGTGGACAATCGTTCGATATTATTTACAATGGAGCGTTCGTGGAGTTTCTCTGGATGGCTTCATCCTTAATCGTCATCCACACTCTTCTGTATTCTAAATGTATATAAGCGAGTGTGCCTGTGCACAGGTTATTCAAGGGTTCCAACCCTTAGGGTGGTTTTCTTGTGAGCGAAGGGTTAAATGAGCCCGTACCGAGTACAGTCTGACTTTCGCAACGCGACGTTGGGACAAAGCGGGAGAGAGAAAGTCAGGGGTGAAGTAGAATGCGAGTAAAGGAGGGCATGAGAACCCGCCTTTAGGAACGTATCGATTCTCACCAAGCTACGCTTTCGCTACTGTTAAACACAGGACCACCCCGTGTCAGGGATAAGCCGGATAACGCTTACGTGAAAACTCCTCCACCTTTGATACAAGAATCATTATAATAAACAAATATATAAATATCGACCGATCGCGTCGATAATTGATTATTTACGCTAAAAACAGGTATTCGTAAAAAGAAATGGATTTACTTAAAATTACATAACGGTATTTGCGCGTCGTCGACACTAGCGCCGACCTGGTGCGACACGATGCGAACCTTCCTATCTCAAGAGAGGGACAGCTTGTCAGGATGTTTATACGGAGAATCGGTTGCGCAATTACCAAGACTTAATTTCGATCTCATAGCCTCGTGACTGATGATCCATCATATGAAACAAGAAACATCAATTTCTCGAAGTACCATATTCATTGTAAACACTACGACTGAGCTGTCCAATATTTTTTCTTTATCGCCTCGTCTACCATTTTATTCGTCCGCCAGTCGATACCGTTCGATCGATCAACGAAAATTTACAACAATTTTCAAGGCACATCCAATCAAGCTATTATTTCCTTAAACAACCAAGTCAAACATAACCAACGATCGAACTAGCCTTTAAAAAAAAAAGTTTCCGTGCCTCTCGACCAATGAAGACATCATTGTCTAACGATCGTAACCATTACAGCTAACGTCATTAACGAGTATAAATAGTAATCAGATTCAAGCTCCATTAATCGTACCTACCAAATGTCACCGTACACCATACAGAGCGACGGTTAATACAGTTTGCTCGAGCTATGTACTTAGCTTTAGTTTCGACATTAGTTCCTAGGGCGGCGCTGCTAAAATATATACCCGAACTAGAATCCAGAGCACGCTAGAGTTATATGTCCTCCTACGGCTTCCGCATTACTTGATCGATAATACCGTATCACGAAACGTTACTGGGAGACTTGCAAGCAACACTTTCGTGCGAGCTCCATTAATTTTTGCGTGAGAAAATAGGGGACTCGTGAAAATACCTACAATTACGTATATCCGGTAGGACCCAAAAGTGGACCGTCCACGATCCAAGGATGGAAGTGGAGCTCAAAGGAAAATTGAGTACACAGTGCGAGCAAGATCTCAGGAAGTGACGTAACTTTAAAGCCAAGAAAAGGACAGAGACTCTGGGCCCAAACTCCAACGGACACACCTCTCCAACCTTTCCATCGATCTGTGGGTTGAGGTTTTACACACCCATCCTCGCCATGCTCTCGCTCTACCTTCCTGCTCCCACATCATTTCCCAAGGCTCAGCCCACCCTCGACCTAGTCCTGGTCCTGCTGAAGTCAAGGTATGTCCTCACCGGGTGTGTTCCTCGTGCCTAAATTCAACAATGCTAAGAGCTCGTCTTTCTTTGCTACCCTTATATATATTTAACCACCTACTGTCCCTTCTACCCTAACCTTTAAAGAAAAACGAAAGAGTCGACGATACACTTTTACGACTCCGTTTCCTTTCGGCCCCCGATCCTGATATAAGGTTCCGCTTTTACGCCCCACTACGGGGGATTGTCCCGGCAGGCGTTCTCCACTCTCATATCACCTCCCAGCCTTTTGCCAACCTCCACCACCTCCTCTCCATCGTGGATTTCCCAACCTGTACTCACGATTCTCGGTACCAACTACGCTTCGCACCCAGCTTCCTCCTCCCTTTTACATCCCCTTACCTCGGATACTTGTTATCACCTGATTTCATCCCACTATCGCTTCTAGTCGTGACACTTCTGGATTTACGTTTTATGAGATTGAAAAAAAAATGATGGCATTCGTTTACCTATAGCAATCGGCTACCGATAATCCTCGTTATCGTACCGATTTATCGTAACCGTGTATATACCCTAAGTTGGTAATGCACTAACGACGACGCTTAAGGTTAAACAATATCGAGAGAATATTTTGTCAGAAATACTAGCCAATCCAGGGATGATATATTTTAAAGATTCTCAAGCCGATCTCCGATTACGGCGCGCGTCCTCCCGTCGCCAGCGACGCTCGGCCACGCGAGACTAAATATATCGCGCACCGTCGTATTAATAGAGTTGCATGTCGTTAGATTGGCTCGTTGGCGGCGCACGAATATTCAGGTATAAGTATGCGCAAGTCATCGCGATCACGTGCGTGGATACGATGGACTCTGGTAAAGGTGAATATCATAACCTGACTGCAGCAAAGCCTTACGAACCTGTGTACCGAGCATAATACTCGTACGCGCATAGCTCCGACTGTTACACCCGGAGATTTATTTACCGACCGAGTCTCAAGGTTCTTCACGACTTTCTACGCGTTCCTATTGTCGAGCGAATAGGTTTGAGAACGCGGCCAACACCTTTAGGTGACACGTGACGCGCGATTCGCGTCCAGGGACAATCGTATCATGTGTACCGACCGTTATTGCTACTTTGAGGACCCAGCGTACAATAATCTATGACATACCCATTGCTTGGATCCAAGCTGGACTACTTATTTGACTAAATGGAAACCGTGGTCTTATCGCGAAGACACAAATATACCAGTGATAAAGAACTTGACCTAATTCTTACGTCGCGAGGCTTCCGTTACTCGGAAAGGAATGCAGAGACAGACAATGGCGAAGATAGATTTACGAAACCTAAAGTTTTTATTTCCACGTCTAATCGGTCCAAACGAATCGTTATCAGGCTCTGCCATTACGGCAAAGAGAATGTATCGGGAGTCCCGTGACAAGTACGAAATAGGAATTCGATTGGCGTGGGTGTAGATGGAGAGTATATACCAGATTGAAATGAGAGACTTTGAGGGGAGGTAAGAGCGAACGAGAGAGACAATGGGATATATATATAGAGAGAGAGAGAAAGAAAGAGAGTGAGGTCATCCTCTAGACAGGAACGGCAGAGGAGCATGGATGAGGTCTGAGCCCAAATCAAACGTGCGTACGGGTACGTAGTACCAAAAGGAGGGAAGGCCTATTCCGTAGCTCGTGGCTTGCGGGAGGTAGAGAAGAGGGGGGGGACGACTCTTGCCGCTCGGCTGTTTCCGTGAGTGGCTCGGAGGTGTTCGGGACAACGCTTGTAATCAAGAGGTATAAATAATTCCGACGCGCAGCCATGAGCCGGCAACTCGACCGAAGCTCATTCCCCTGTTATGACACGCTACGCCACTAGAGTCCACAGTGGCGTCGAGGTCGAAGGGTGGCGCCAGTATAGGGATGATGGTTTACGGTGGGGGTAGTTTTAGGGCTGTCTTGGTGAATTCTGGTTGGCGGGTGGGGATAGGGCAGCACTCTGACAGTACTGGCTGGGATTGTGATGGCGGTAAGGGTAGCTTCTACGGTAGTTAACCATAATACGAACAACAACACGACGCCTCCCCCCTGAAATCCTCCATTCCGCGATGCTTAAACTGGCGAATAATTATTGCACGCCAGTAAGTTCACCCGTTCGCTAAGAGATTAGCTCGTATGTATTAGCTGATAAGACTTTACTGGGAATATTAATACACTCGCAGATGACACTAAAAATCGTTTATGTATTTTCTAACCTCAAATCGAGAATCAATTTGGAGATACTTTTTGAGGGTTTGTTACTTGTTACCAAATTGGCGTAGCATTCAGGGAGGTTAGGTTAGGTTAGGCTGCGATAGATACTGTTATGGAATGACGTGTACAAGGGTGGAATGTTGAGGGTGCTGGTGGAGACACAATGGAGAGATTAGGAAGGTAGCCCGTTATCGGCCACCCTTAGAATGCGGTTAAACAACAGTCGGATCATTCGTTTGATATGAGTAATCGATATTCGATGTTGATCGAGGCGATTTTTTTTTTTTTTGAAATATATAAGATGGCGTATCAAAGTTATTGTACAATTTAACGTACCATCATTCCCGGTGATATAATGGTGTTGATGAGTGGAGAAAGGCTTTCTCCTCACAGTGAGGGCTCCCGTGTCGGGGGCCCTGTTTCAGTGAGGCCCACCATCCTCCCCATCGATCACCCTTTGACAGCTGATAGTATTTAGGCTTAAGTATTTACTTTTGTTTATTTCACGTTTTTTCAAAATTTTACTTCTCAAGTCACTTTTTAATTACCTCGCACAGTCGTAATTATCATCTTTTCGCGAGTTGGATTAATTTTTCTTTGTACAATCGAGACCTTCTTGCTCACTTCCGGTGATCGGTATTACCCGGAATGGACTTCCGGTACCGAAAATCGAAAGCAGCCAGATTCGTGTTACTTTTTTAATACGGTAAACGAACGAACCGAACCGACACGACACTTTGACCAATTTCTCTCTTGTCTTTTCGTAGTGTATTTTTTTTTTCACTGCGCTTCTACAGTCACGGCACTTCACTCATTTACCGACTCACTGGCTTTTCTCAAACGACGCCGAACACGCCGATCTGGCAACGTCGCTACGCCAAGCGTCACATTGCCGCTCGCGACTATTACGACACTGAACCTCTTAGTCGCCACCATACGACTGATATATGCCTGCGTGAAAAACGTTTTAATAGAGACTCCCCTTTAGTGTGAGATTAACGATAAGAAAAAAAAGTATCGAAAGACACTTTTTTTTAGTCCCAAAATTTCCAATCAGTCACAGCTGTGATATTTGTTTATACGGAATTTTCAAAATCACTCGAACCACTTCAAATTGCAGAATCGCTTGCTCGATTAAATTGATTTCACGCGGAGTGGAAAAAATTAAGGAGAGTCACGTCGAAACGATCAAGTCCCAAAATGCACTCGAGTCACATACCGTGAAACCACAAGATGTTTCTCCGTATCCGTTCAAAAACTCATTTCAAGGCGGCACTTCTCGCGCGACCTATGACCCCAGAGTTTTTCTGTCACAAAAAGTCCCGCGATGCGATACGATTACGTGCTCGCGATAAACCCAGTAAAAGAGCACTCCACTCGACGAAAATTAAGCACTGGCCTTTAAACGTCAAACCGTATTGAAAGTGAAGAGGAAAAAAATGTTTATCAACACTAGACAAATATTTTACCACGTGGGCAACAACGGCGTTGATCCTGACGTCGAGGATCGTCAAAGATTTACCACTGATCCACTGCGTCCATTAAGGAAGGATCGGATGGATTTTCAACACGGCAATATATCAACACCAGACACCGAAAAGGACCGAAGTTGCGCACGACCCAAGTACCTTTAGTCCTGGATTATAAACTTTTGTCAGAAATCCGATGACAAAACGTAAATTATTTACTTCTTCAAAAATACGTCAACAGATGGTTCACACGAGTCGTAATAACCGCGGCTCGAACGTATCCCTCCAGGTGAAGCACTTTCTTCGAGTGATGCAGCCGCCGCTTTGGTCAGACACAGTAAAAGTCAGGTATCGTTCGACGACAAGTCTGTCCGGTCTGCACGGTGAGACGGACCAAGAGCAAGACCAGTTTACTGGGTAGAGATTCTTCCAGTCAGCTGATCGTGCTGTCAAGAGATGGCAGATCGAGTAGAGCAGACACCAAGATTTCCTGCTAATGATGATCTCGTCGGTCGGTGGGTCCAGGGGAGCAGGTAAACGGGGATGAAGAGATTTCAAGTCGGAACCGTCAGACAGACAATAAGGTCAGTCAGACAACAAAGGTCGGTCTAGCCTCCTTCGGTCAGACTTCTCAGAGTAGAGGATGAGACTCGGTGTCTCTTCTTAATGACGTTTTATAGATCCCAATACACTGGTAGCACGAAACTAATAATATTGTGCGTCGGAGGGCCGAGTAGAGCCGAGTCTCGGTCTGAACTCAACTATTTCTGTCGGAGAAGCGTCGAAGGAGAGAGATAGTATAAGATTGCGTGAGAGAGAACGCGAGAGGGAGGGAGAGAGAGTCAACTAAAACACGCACAGCATCCCGTCTGGACCAGAGACAGAAATCATGGTAAACGACTGTCGGTGATAAAAGTCATTAAAAAAAAAAAACTTTTTCTTTACTGTCAACCTGGACCTCTCCTCTCTTTTTGTTCTCTCTCTCCCCCTCTCTCTCTCTCCCGTAAATCTCTTATAATCTGCTTCGATTTTTGTTCTTCTCTCTCCCCCTCCCTCTACTCCTTATTATTCTCTCTAGTCCTCTATCTCGATTTCACAGAATCAAAATTCTTATCCTCCTCTCCTCCTCCTACTCGTCAAATCCTTCTAAAGTCTCGTTCTTCCTCTTTCCTCTTCTCTCTAATTTATCTCTCTATACGCTCTCTATCCCTATATCCAGTAAATGTCTTTTACTTATATGGATATCTCTCTCTTCCTTTGGGTTTCTTGATTCGAGCCAATGTCAAAGGAGCTCCTTGCCCTGTCGAAGTCCGCGAGCGATTGACTCCCGTAAGTCCCGCCGACTTGGGAGCGCTGGAGCCACGCGTGGACTTTCAAATGGAGGGGGGTCGTACCCCGGTGGAGGGGGTTACGCCACGATTCCCCCCCCAGATAGGGGAGGTGGGGGAGGTTGTGGATGGCGCGTGCCACTACACGCCGGCAGGTGGAGTGCGCGTGCCCAGAAATCTTCTCGTGTCTTTTTACCCCCTCCGCGCTATCATTACTCCCACCTACAGACTCCTGTCAACCCCTCCACTATATTGGGACCGTCGATCTCAATTCCTTAATGCCGTTTGCCGTATTCCTCGAGATATAAGTGGTACTGGCACTTGTCCCAGAGGGGGATGAAGCCAATCTGGACGAGGAAGACGAAGTATTTCCTGGAGGATCTCCGATTAGAAGAAGCAGCAGCAGTCAAGTCCAGGAGCCCAGTGACCGCCCTTGCTCGTGATAAGGGTACCGAATATTGACCGATATCACTGTGACATATATATTTATATATATTTCATAATCAGACTTTGAGATGATTCAACGATAGTTACGTCACTTGGATCTGATAGTTTCTTTAAGACAAGGGAGACTCTTCTCTTGTCTTATCATAGCTTATTCAGGCAGGCTCTGAGGTCTTTCGAGATCACTTTTTTTTTTTTTTTCTTTACCTTTGACATTTGCTTATCAACATTTTTAGACTGTCCAGAGGAATCTGACGATTTTCATGAATTTCAATCCTCTTCATTATTTTACACGCTCCTGTCTTCGGGTGACCATCGGTATTTGAATTTATTAATGGAGAAAGGAACGAATAGTTGGTCTAAGCACTGTTAGTGTACTCGATTCCTAATACGTTTCTGATCTCACTGTTTGTCCTGCTTCTTACTGAGAATTCACCTCCGGCCGCTCTGCGCTTCATCCGGATGACGTTGACGTTCGCTACGCACCGCCCGGTTAAGAAAGCATTCCTGCATTTATTATTTACGTCAGCAAGCTACTTCTTGATAACAGATACCGAACGGCAACTCTTCGAGATATGGATGGGATCTGGAAGTTTTTTTTTTTTTTTTTCGAAATTTCTTCACGTTGTCGATTTTTGCTTTTACAACGATCTCACGCGAAGACAGTCACTTTCCGAATTCCTTCTGTTAACGTCTGTCGCGATCGTTCCCTTTTTACACTGAGCACACGCGCACGCACGCTTCCTTGTGTGTCACTTATTTATTTATATATATATTGTATCACACAAGCTCTCAATAATCTCACACAACTCGACTGATATCAACGAGAACGATGCACAGAGTGCAATAACAAACTGTTTTCGACGTGACTTCCTTTCGTCGTCAGTAAACTCGACTAATTCGCCCGAAGAGTACCGAGTGCGCACGAACTTCCAATTCGGTGGAAAAGTACCATTCTTGAGTGAAGAATTATGAAAAAAAAAACTGCTCAATGGCAAGTTGATTCCCAAATTACGAAGTCAGTCGCGATTTTTTGAGTTTTTAGGAAAAATTTTTTTTTTCTTTTCGAAAAGATATTTTCACACCTCACTACACTTATCGTTCGGACTCTAAGCAGCAATTAAACTGTACTTCGATACCGTTAAAGAGACTTTCCGCTGTCACGCAACGCGATATCGCATCTAGGAACGTTATCAGCTGTCACGCGGCGCACGTGGTTACAAGCTGACACGAAAGGGCGATACAACACCATCCCAACCAATAAGATCCTGACGGCCCGAGGAGTCGTCAGCCACTGGCACGACTCCGCTAGAGTCGCATCGGCCGTCCAGACGATCGGCTGGATTCGGCACTGCTCGGCTCGTCCCGACACGCACCCGAACAACCACGAGGATGAACGGAAAGACCCGAAGAGCGTAATAGCGGAGGTATAACGCTCACTTCGGCCCGACCCGATAGCTCATCTGCCTGCTCGCTTGTTGCCGTCTCTCTGACAATGAGTACAGTTTCAAACCCAACATACTTTATTCTTGGTATAGTGTGTATATAGATATAGTGCCGTCTGTAGTCTCGATAGTTGTTTACTAACGTCTCTTCATTTTACGGCAACGCGCCGCACGAGATATGCACGTTGCTTCTTTTGAGCTATACCGAGCGATACAACGACGCGACGTTTTTAGGTCCGGATCGGTTTTCTACGGGACAACAACAATGGCCTACCTTGTTGTAATCACCGAGACGGCTAAATTAAATATTTTTTTATATTTATTGTAACAAAACAAATATAAGCCGTCAGAAACTTCGTTCGCTCAGTCTTCAGTTGTAATTTTAATTCTAGTTAGAGAATCATTCCTCGGTTGAGTTTCTTTCCACGCATATCGACAGTATAAAGACAAAATGAGAAGCGGAGTGGCCTTATCGCAAGGAAAGTCTCATACTTCACTCGCAGGAGCTACTACGCGATTAGCTTCGCGTTACGTTTGCTTATTATTATACGAAATTCCAGAAAGTTTATAAATTTTCCGAAACACTTTAAGTGCTCGAATAAGTATTTCTGCGCTTTCTCGAGAATTGTCAGGGATACTGGAGTAAATAAAAAATCAAAATTTTTACCCTTTTTTTTTTAACTATTATTTTCTTGTCTCATATATTCGGCCCATCGAGTTACAAGATTTTTCATTTCGACCTCGATTACCTTATAAAACAGCCGTCTTCAAGGAGCATGGAGTCACGGCAGCGACCTAAAGCCTCCCGCACAGCTCACGACGAGCTTACACACGCGCATTTGCGACATGTCGCGCGCACTCGAAACCTCCACCAACACTTGGCCGTTGCGTCATCACGGTTTCACGGTGCGCCGGGATTCGGGGGGCGAAGAGGACGAACGGACGAGCCGCCGGCGAACGCATCTGTAGCGCTGTGCTTATACTTACTACAAATCCCCCAGTGACTCTCAATCGTGGGCTCCAATTTAAAAATTATCAAACTGACAAGCTGATCCTCGAGACAGCAAATGACTGAGAGAAAACTGTGGATTTGGCGTTGATTTCAATAAAGCAATTTAATGCAGAGAAATAATTGTATTTTGAAAAAAGAGGAAAATTTTGAAAATTTGTTTACCCATCCTATGTAGCTTCGTTAGAGGGTCAAATGTATATTGTAGGAACTGGCTTATTTTCCTAGTAAATTTTGTGCTCCTTCGACTTCCTTAAGGCTACTTTAAATACTCGGTCAGTACTTGATAGGATACGTTAGTTATTTATGGACTGTGGCGAGTTCTTACAGAGCGACTCGTTAAATACGTACGACGTTCTAGTCAACCGAAACCGAAGTTAATAGCCTGTTTAAAGCGAGCGACGGAATTGAGTTACTAATGTGAGATATCCTTAAGGCGCGATAGGCGAGCAGCCAACAATTCTTACTGTCGAACGAGTGTTGTATATTTAAAAAAGCTAACTTCACGCGGTTCATTTATACAAAAAAAATTATTCATGCAAATTTGCCTTTAACCTACCTAACTTATTCGTTATATTTGACAGTATCGATGGCTACCGTTAATAACGCCGTATCCCCGAATCTACTATGACGTCATAATTGATGAAGAACGACGACGTCAAAATTCACTACTTCAACTTCGTGACGTCCAGCAACTTCTAGCTGACAGCTGATTTGTAAACAATAACAGATAGCCGAAGTGACAGTAGCGATAAATAGAAAAAAATAAAAGCGTCCAAGAAAAATCTGATCGTCATTCAATCATTTATCAGAATCAAGTGATACGTCGGTCGCTTTTCGTTTTCATGAACTTTCTTTTACTTAAAAAATCTATCTCCAAATCCATTTTCAGATGAATGAACTAGAAAGATCATTCTTCTTAACACCCATCCAAAATACTAAACTTTTTTTCTTGCCAATTCGAATTTTCACCAAGATAATAATTCAATGTCAAAAGAATTGGCAACCCTGCTCCTGACTTCGTGGCTGACCAAACACTGGCCAGTACTACTGTCGCCATCAGAATTATACAGAATCTTATACTGGACCATGATTAATGAAACTTCTGTATCTCGTAGATGATGATAATAATAATAATAATATATCCCCACTATAAATTTTGAAAAAAAAAAGAGGATAATTATTGAAATTTACAAATTATCCTCATCCATAATCGTTGCGTTAATTTGAATGTCCAATGGAGAAATTAAAAAATTTTTTTTTCAAAATAACTACCCAAAAACCCATACTATAGCGAAGATTCGTTTATCAAGGAATAAACCATAATTTATCAAACAAAATCAATAAGCTTGGGCAATGCCGTTCTATGCTAATAGATGTCACGTAGACGGTATGTGTAGAAGCGTCGCGTGTCTAGATTTTAATTAAAAGTCTAACGAGGCGCCATAAAGACGCGATAGTTACGCGACTGCGACTATATAGCAATAGGTAAAGGCCAGTACTGCCAACTGTAGACGTCGGAGGGAAGATCGTCGAAGTTATTGCCAATCAATTTGTCGTGAACGTTATATACGCACGTGGCTTTTAAAAGTGACGACACGATGATTATTACGGGAGCTGTCATCTGTCAAAATTGGCAAAAAGGATGATTTAAAAAAAAATATAATATTTCATCGCAGGATACTGAACGAATATCACTTTTTTTTTTATTATGCCCGAATTCTACGTACCTTATCAATTAGTGCATATATACATATGTGTTTATAACGCTGTTATTTATTCCTTATCAATTTTCGATTCCCGCCAATCGATGACTTAAAACACTCGACATGTATAAGGACTGCAACAAGATTTATTTGATTTGATTTTGATTATCTGTCACTGTTTACACACGTTACGTCATTTATTATCTCAAACGTAGTATAGAATCTGACGACGAGAACGTCAATCATACTCGATTTGACTCGAAGGATAATAGTACAAAAATGCAAGATATAGAAATAATAAACTGATACCCTTAATATATACAGTGATAAAATTTTAATAAATATTAAAGTTAAGGAAATATTAAAAAACGTAATAAATAAATTTTCAAAAATTTCCATCGCAAAGCCATTTTGCCTTCACTGTATAAACAATCAAGTGCAACCACCGAGTAAGAAACAAGTAAGAAAATAAAGTGTGAACGTTAACAGAGACGAGAAAGACTTGAGAGCGTCGAGGGCGTCGGGACGCTATTTACAATTAGGAGATGGCGAACTTCACCAACGAAAGCGTCGAGACGCGTTCCATTCCCCTTTCTCGTCTTGATTCTCTACTGTACTCTCGCTTCGCGCCAATAATACATACTCGAGTCTCCTATAGCTATATATACACGTATCCCCACTCCTAGGCAAACATAAAACTGCGCATGCGCAATAACAATTTTCAAAAAAACCGCCCTTAATCCGCGTACACGAGAAGTCGTTTCTGTTCCAAAATTAAAATTGATCGTCTGTACAGATTTTGAAAATTCATTATTAATTTTCTTTCAAAACACCGTTTCAATCTTTCCGAACGATTGCCGCGAGTGTCTGCGAGTTAGACGCGCTCTGGCGGCAGGTAATCGCAACTAAGCGAAACGCAGGATCAGCAAATTCCATAGCGAACAAAGAGAAGACTCGATATATCCTCGAGGCTATGTAGAAAGGAGAACAGAGAGGCCAAAGGACTTTTATCTTTTAACTATACGCGCTCTGCGCTCGAGAATGCCATACGTGATGAGATCACATATGACGAAATTGCATACGACAAAAATGATCAAACTCGATGCTATAACAGATACAATTTACACGAGACAAACCTTGAAACAAAACGAAATTACGAAAAAAAAAAAAAAAAAAAAATCTTAATTCTTATTTAATTGCAATAATCTGTCCTTGTATGAAAATTAACTTTACATTTTTTTTAATACGGTTTTTATACATGCTTCACGTTAAGGATGTCCACATGGGTGCAGATTAAAAAAACGTACAATGGTTTCATTGAGCTCACGGCGTAGGAATATAGTCAGCGAGTGCAGGGACCTCGTATGCATATGGTGGGAAAAAAAAAATAAAAAATAAAAAAAAAATAAAAAACCGACCTTTCTGGCGAATTATTTAAAGTCGGCCGCAAAGTGAGTCGCGCGAACCAAGAAACAACGTGCGGGAAACAAGATTGTTGGATTGTGTTAACCGTGACGCTTTTTTCAAGCGTCGGCGTCCCGACGTCTCACAAGCGTCTCTCCCCCAACGAGCAGAATAGTATCGCAGAGCGAAATAAGTGGAAACTATAATTATACCAGGAATGCCCTCATAACACGTCATCCCTACTATCAAGAAAAAAGCAAGGACCGAGTCTATTGAAAAAGAGAATTACATGAGAAAACAAGAATACAAACATTCCGCAAAGAAAAAATATACCACAAAAACAACTGGAAAGGAAAGCAAGAAAATTTCTACGCTCAAGAAAGCCTCCGACCGAGAAAGAATTTTACTATTCGATCTGTTGCTCCACTTTTCCGCAAGTCGCGCTACCCGTCACCGCAACGAACTTTCACGGGCGCAGCCAGTAGTTCCCATAGAGACCACCCAATTCCTCAATGTTATACCTTGCGGAATACGCCAAGTAGGAGTACCGACAGTATCTTGTTCCGTTCAAGAAAATCCCAGACTTTCCTTTACGATTTTACGTATACATATAGAGATTCAATATACACATTCAAAGAGATAAGAATTAAAGCGAACAAGAGAATAAAAAAAAAATTGAACTTACCGATAAGAAAGACTAAGAACTTTAAGCGAGGAATGTATACAGAGAGAGAGAGAGAGAGAGGGAGAGAGATACATAGAGACAGAGAATTACCCAAGAGAAAAATAGAGACTCGAAGCGCACAGCCGGTGAATCATTGCCGGGAGTGTTTAAAAGTAGGGATGCGCGGGGACTAAAGGAACGTTGAGGATGCGCCCTGTTGTTAAAGACTGCGAGGGAAAGAAGGGAAAGGGAAGTTGACGAAAGAGGCGTCGTAGTGGGAAGGAAGAAGAAGGCTGAAAGAGGTCGGTAGCGACCTGAAAATTTCTTAGAATTGGTGAGGGGACGTTGGTGGGGGGGCGGGAGAGGGGAGGATTAGGGAGCGCGGGTGGGGCGAAAGGGGGGGAAGTATACCAGACCAGAGGATCGAGGGTTGGAGGCAAAGCAACAGTGTTTACACTCGGCGGTCGGCTAACGCCGTCGCTGATCCTAGAAACCAGACCGCAGAAACCAAAGCCCGTAGCTGCTACACTCGTCACATATCTCAGAACCGTTATGCACCATAGGTGCATCGTACCAAGTGTGTTTATGTTACAGTGGCTGCGCGAGTTCGGCGGGCCGACGATTATTAATGCGCTGGGCGCGTCGTTTGGGGATAAACCGCGTTAACGAAAGCCAGAAGGTAGCGAGAGTGAGAGTTGTTGACAAAAGGGAAAAGATAAAGAAAGCTAAAGAGGGCGGAGGGGATCATTGGGAATCGCGTGAAAATAAAGAAGAAAATTTTTTTTTATTAAATAACACTTTTCCTTTACCGATACGATGCGTCGATCGAAACGATTCAAAATTTGGATTTGATCCAAAACTTTTCTTTTTTTTTTTTTCTTTCTTCCGCTAGCTGAAACGACATGGACGAGGCGGAGCTACGGAACAACGAAGGAAGATTTTTCATCGCGAGGAAAGTCCTGGTGCAGTATTATCGACAGGCACGGGGGGGGGAGGGGGGGGGGATGCCTTGCATAAAGCGGTGGAAAATTCGGGTTGAAATCCGTAGAAGCGGGGAAAGAAGATCAATAAAGTGGTATGCCATACTGCTGCTGGTGCCGTTGTAGTAGCGGGTGGCTGGCTGGTGTGTATTATTAAGCGGAGGTGTGGAGATAGAGGGAGGTGGGACGAGGGGGCGAGGGACGGTTTAAAGGGCCAGAAGGGGATGCCCGAAAGGAGATGGAGAGAATAAGGTATATATATATTTTTGTGCACTGTATAAAGTATACAAGAAGAGAGTAACCGAGAGAGAGAAAGAGAGAGACAGAGGGAAAGAGGATTCACGACGCAGGGAGAAGGAGAAAATATGAAACGAGCATTATGAAGACTCGTGGCTGCCGTAGCCACAGAGAAACCGGAGTGAATGAGTGCAAGGAGGGAAAGAGAAAACGAGGCGAAGAGAGTTCGCGAGAAAATGAACGAGTATCGAGAATAAGATACGAACATGGATATTAAACTGAACGTGACTTGCAGACCTGAGGGCTCTAACAATATGTATATATGTATATATACATATATTGTTGTATGTATATACTATATTATAATCGGTAATTCTAAATGCTACGTACAAGATTCGTAAATGCGTCCAGTATGAAAATACTCATGATACCCCATCGGTCTTTACGTATATGTATACAGCCCATGGAAATGTCCGAAGCAGGTCTAGCTATAGAATGTAAAAGTAAAAATTTTTCATCGAACCGAGTTAAAGAATGCCAAAATTAAATCGAGGTATCAAATCTTTATACCCGTACTCTAATTGGTCGGGACGAGAACGAGGTCCGTGAAATTAAATTTGTATTTATTAAAATTGTACGCTGTGTAGAAAGTGTTACGCAATTTTCTAGTCATTCCGTACGTTAGAGGCTGCAACGTCGTGTTATAAATCCTGGACGCGGATGTAGACTGTGATTCGCGTGCAACTGACTTACAAGTTGAGAGTCACTGATCAGGCCGCATTCCCTTTGTGCAGCCAGTGGCGTAGCCGTGTTTACTTCTCGACGCAACAGAAGTGAGATCAGCGACACAGAAGAAAGAGGCTGCGAAACGTATAACGTATAGACTATGATATGTATATATGTATATATCGGTATATACGTATAGACGTATAGGGAGGCAACGCGGCAAAGTCGTCTCAATTTATTCCGTAAGTCGACGCCAACCCAGCTCCTGTTCTCAAAGCTATCTGGAAACCCCCCACTTACCCACCGGCATTCGCATCCCTTCTTTTGACTTGGCTGTGCCGCCACCGCCGGTACCGGCGGCAGCACCGTCACCTACCAGCACCCATTGGCGTGTCCTGTACGTTTTACCTCTCCTGTAGGATCTACAAGGCCGTATGCTCTTACTCTCTCTATCGGACTGTCGTTCTGGTATACTGAATATATATTCTTTCTTTCTCTCTCTCTCTCTCTCTCTCCCCCCACCCTATAGTCCTATCCATTCCTTCTCAGTGACTCTCAGTATCCCGCGTCTCTACCGCACTCACTCGTCAACCCTCCCACGCAATCGACTCTGCATCTTCTTCTTCTCCGCCCTCTTGAACGCTCAAGCATTCAAGCTGCTCAGCTTACCTCTTCTGCAATGCCCCAACCTTATCCTCATTTTCATTCTCATCCCTTAGTGGAAGCATTTTTATATACGGATGGGTTCTGACCCTCGCTTGACCCCGGCATTCATTTAGTATTGGGTTTATCTTTGGGATTTATCATCCCCGGACGGAAGTCTCTGTCTCTGACGTCGGGATCGGAGTGGCAATTTTTGGATGTGCACGTGGGCTGCGCACGTGGGCGAATTACGGAAATGGCTGATCATGGGGGATGATTGACAGATATTGGGATTTTTTGAGTGATTATTTTTTTTTTCAAACGGTTTTTCACGGCTTTTTTTTTTAAGGGTGGGGGAGACTGATTTTTGCCTTTTTTTGTTGTTCTACGGGGTCGCTCGCAATCTCACGAGATCCCTGTTGAGTGCTGGGGGGTTAATAAGTAGTGGCGCCATCCCTTGGAACGACACTCGAACAAACTTTCCACCCTTCTGTCATTCTCGTCTTTGCAAATGTGCGAAGATTATCATCCCTCTTTTCATCACCGGTTCGTTCCAGTCATCAGCATCCCCAACGGCATCCAACCCCCAAACCCCTCGGCAGTCTCTGCTACCAAGACTATATAGCAAGACCAGGATCGGTAGCCAACTCGTTTCTGAACTAACCTTACCATCGCGCGAGATTCCTTCACCCTCGGGCAACCAAGGGACCCCGACAGGGTAGTAGAAAACGAATATATTTCAGAGCCGCTTTTCACCTTCATCCCTCTTCACCCCCCCCCCCCCCCCTTCGACCCCCTCGCCACTCTCGTTCACTTCCGGCCTTCCTGTGCTTTTCCACCGTCTTACGAGAAATCCATACTCTGCCCACTACACTGCGTCCTAGTCGCCTTTTCACCCCTAACTTTCTACACCCTTCGAGTAGAGGTACTCCTAAAACCGACGTTTCCCCAGAGACATTTTCCTTATTCTCCGATTCTCCTAATAGGTGCCTTCGGATTTATCGACTTCCGGGGATCATCGAAGGTCACCAAAAAAAAAGCCGTCAACAGTTCAAAAAAAAAAACTCCTTGGACGCTGCGGTATGAAAAATTTTTCCGTAAAAAATCATCAAAGTCCAGCAAAACCAGACCGAGCGATGAAGGGTCAATGACAGGCTAGGTAGAAGGTCCTTGCGCAATGACGCACCGTCCACACGCATTAGCGACGTCTCCCACAGGAGGACGATCCTTCTCCCTTGAAATGCGACGACTACTTTGACGCTAGTCACCCTACACCGTTCCAACCAACCCTAACCCAACCCAACCTGACTTCGACCTAACCTCCGTTTCTCTCTCTCTCTCTCTCTCTCTCTCTCTCTCTCTCTCTCACTCCCACGTGATACCATCGGAGTGGCTCCCAGCTAGAGATCCGATCCCCACCAGCCCGAAACCCCTTCTGCTCTCTAGCTACTCCTGGGCTCCTTTCTGCCCCATCCATCCTTTCATCCCTCGCGTCGGTAGGTTGGTAGGTAGTCGAAGGTAGATACCTCCAGCACTATTCAACCCCACGGCAAACCCCACTACCAACGCTATCCTGACCAACCGGCTGTTTACTGTTTGGCCTCCCGGGATATCGATCCCAGTGGCGTAAGAACATTCGCCAGAGCCCTATAGGAATCGCTTTACTAGCGGCCCACCCACCGTCACCCCGCTAGAGCCACCGCCGCCACACTCTCTTCACCCTAATACACAAAACCACCCTCTGCTGGCTGTACCCCAGTGATTCTGGACTAGGAGATCGGGCTCCGGTCTTCCTTGCCAGTCCCGATCTCACCACTACAGTAAATTGACTTCAGCCGCGTCACGCCCATTTAATTATCATCGTACGAGTCACCGCGACGCCCGGCGCCGGCGTCGCGGACCCTGAGCGTCACGTTGAACGAAGGGTTCATGCCCGCAACGTACAAAGTCACTGAGTTTGGTTCTAGCCACTTCGACCCAGTACTCGGTCGACGTCGCCGTTAACCGATTTTCGGAGTCACCGTGTCGATAGCGTGCATAGGGATTATTCTAGGGATTTTACCCCGTCAGACACTTGCGCGATCAAGTTGGCAGCACCGTCAAGAAAGAACCGTACACGGCAAAGTTATTTAGAGGGCCTGATCAAACCTTCGGATAGGGGATGATCCCGTTGCGCAAGGGCTACCGAATGCTGCGCGGGCATTGTTGTGCCCCACGAGAAGGATCGAGGAATGAATATCGCGTGAATGGATATTTCAGGAGATTAAACTCGTCAGATTCGCGAGCCATTGACGGCATTTATTCAACGATCAGGTTATACGTCCCCGAGACATTCTTCCCTGATGATCTATAGATCAATCAATTGTTATTTCATAATTCGATACATTCCTTAGAACACCCCCCCCCCCCTACTACTATCATAGTACTATGAAATAAAGTACTATGAAGAAGAGGGAGGGGGGGGGATAAAACAATGATCAACCCTTAATTATCGATAATACAATTTATACACTTAATACCTTATCGACGTATCACCGTATATGTCACCGTATCACCATACACGTCTAACGTCAGTGCACCCATAGAGTACATGCAGCTGCTACAGGATCACGTGAGGGCTCGGTGACTGCAAGGCTAGTCCGCATGATTATTATGCGCGACCACGCATCGCTGGTACATATTAGTGACGTGCGTGGATACGGCCCTGGCTCGTATTGCTCGCGTATATCCGCGCGCACGTTTAATCGCGGTAATGAGAACGCGTCGCGGGTTTCGCGCGACGTTCGCTCCGACGTGTATGGGCGAGCGCGAAACGAGCGACGTAGCCAACGGCAGAGCGACAGAGCTCGGCTTCCTCTGTATTTCGAATTCGCAATGGTACTTATACCGGGTGGCTGCTTCGAGCAACCTTGGACATGCCGTACGGCGACATATCGAAGGGAAAGATAAACATGGCTCCCCGCCCAATTACATCCTAGAAATCCGTCCTTACGCAGCGTTCACAGGAACCGCAGGACCCTTAAGGCTGGAATCGCCCGCTTGTTCCGTCGTAGCTAAAGGAAAAGAAAAAAAAAAAGACTAAGCTACGAAGCAAACCAAATCCCGAGTTAAACGTCATTTGGAAACTATGGTTACTTCCGGAAAACTCGAAACGACGTCTTCCTCTAGCTTTATCCCATGGGATGAGAAAATCTTTTTCGCGTACCGGAAGTCATCGGAGACGTTCGTTCGAACGCACGCGGCGTCGTTAAAACTTGGACGTAAGGACGATAAGGTGGTAGGTAAGGTATGTGTATATATATATATATGTACAATGTGATATAAATATATATATGTACAACGAACATATAACGAACAACGAATATATATATATTCTATAAAGTATCCCGAAGACATGGACCAACGACTGATCTCGGATGGTACTCCCCTGAGAGATAGGGATGCTGTGCGCGAGACCAAAGCAGGGTTAGGAAAAGGAGCCTGTATATATATATACACATAGGTTGAGCAAAGGGTGAGAAGGCAATCTGTCGGCTAAGCCGCCCCTTATTACCTCACCGCCGTCGTCTTAGCTGCGGATCCCGGCTATGAAATCCGCGTGAAAATATACCTATGTATTCCCACCTCGCGCGTCCCGACGCCACCCGACGCCCATTTCTAACCACGACGGTCGCCTTCATCCTCGACCTCTCGTCTTTACACGCTTACAAGGTAACCTGTTCCCCTTCGGCATGTCTCTGGATGTAGCCCACCTATATATACCTGTAAATATATATATATATATATACTTAACAGCACTACGCTTCTATTCAGCCGCGGATATTACCTGCCTATCTTATCTGTTTGTATATCGAAATTGGTATATATATATATATGTATACCCACTGGCTGCGATTATCGATTACAACCGATACACGTACCGGGAGACTTGCGCGCGTATGCAAATGGTACACGCGAAGATCTCATCTCCGCGCATTGATTGTGTCCGATCAATGATCTTTTCTTTTATTTAAAGAAGCTACAAATGGGCTGATTTATATGTCTCGATTGTTATACAGTTTTTGGGATGTTTTAGGGGATTCTTTGGAGACGAAGGGGAGGAGGTTAGATAACTATGGGATATCTATGAGGATTGATAACGATTTGTAATGGGGCTTTCGATATGTTACGCAATAGGTTATCTCTCAGATTTCCCATTTACGGTACCTGATCCCAGCATCCTCATGGGTGACGCTTTAACAAACGAGGATATCCTCTGGACCGATCGATAATATACCGATGAGGGTTCAGGGGTTACTGACCCGGTGCGAGTTCCGGATAAAATATATATTTTTTAAAATAATTCGCAATGTTACAGGTCGATATGTGCAATATTTTTGGCTCCTGGTACCAGGGAATCTGTAGTCATGGGGTTGCAGGTCGTAAGGGATGAAAATTGATGAATTTTAGAAATCGGGTAAAATCGCGAATCCGCGAGTCATTTTCTATCATGGGGGGATTTGAGGTTCGAGAGGTATATCGACAATAATTACGCGGGGAAGCAAGACTCCGTTTTCTCCTGGTAACTAAATTTATAACCTAATTTCCAGCCCCCTTTGCCTGCGGGAGTTCGGGATCGCTCGGAGCGAGTCTGCTTGTGGGAACGGTGGCAAAGTATTTATATAGGGTACAGTCGCAGCTAGAAATTAATTGTTAATAATGCGTACATGGGGGATGAAGTATTTTTGGTTAAAAAAAAATAATAAATTTGAAAATATGCCAAGAAATGTAATTTCGGTAGGACGGGAACGTGCAATTTTGATATTGCACAATTTGAATGAAAAATCATAACCCTACTGGGGTTATGATTTTGTATTTGACTTGTGATTGACTCTGTGATCGACTTACGTCTTGATGTATACGTATATATACAGTAATGAAGTCTCTAATCAAATTCTAATTACAGGTTAATTAGGATAGATCAAAAAGCCCTGGAATCTTCGACGATTCACAGTTTCGTTGGACCCATAATTTTCAGGGACGTCGCAAGTCGAATTACAGGACGGGTCCCGACGTCCTACGTAGATCGGAGATTCGTTCGTAGGAAAAGAAAAAAAAAAGAGTACAAGGCAGGAAGAAAAAAAAACGGAATTCGAAGTAATCAAAGAAAATAAATACGAGGGTACGAAAAAATTTCGTTATTTTCATTTTTCTCTCAAAATCAACGCTTTGATCTATGGAGTCGTCAATGGGAGTTGCGTCGCAGGTAAAATAATAAAAATACCCCGAATACAGTGGCAAACAGTCAGAAATCGACGTATTCGCTCTGTCGCGAAACTGCCGAATCTCGGTGCGGCACTTTGCACGATGACAAAGTCGCGAGACCAGATTGGAAATCACGAAGATTCGACAATTCGTTTGCGTTATCGAGAATCCGAAAAACCGCTAAGCTTTGTTATCGACAGCCAGGACTGATCGTGCTATTTGCATCATCCGAGTGCGGGCAGCGAAAATAGCCGAAGATAGCCGAAAGACCCTACGTACCTACAGTCATATAAAAAAAATCCCATACGACAAGTACCCGAGCGAAGGTACAGTCGCTTTGAAAATTTCGTCAGTTGATCAAAATGAAAAAAGAAAACAAATCATTCACCAGAAGTAAGAAATAAGACGTAGTCGCGTATAAGAATGGCGTTTAGATTTTTCATAAATCACCGAGGCGTCCCGACGTCAGCGTCGAAACACACCTCGGCTCTGGTTCGCCATGGTCATACGATACAAGCCACTCCGAAGTGTCTATAAATCAACGTTTAGTACGCGGCAACAGGAGTTGTATATTACCCTTCGCCTATTACCGCGAGCCTACGCAGTGTTTCTGTCGATCCCGTTCTGCGCATGCGCGCGCAAACTAGCCGGAGTGCGTTGTACGCACCGCGTCGTCGAAGGGACACCTTACACCCAATTATACGTAACAAGCGGCCGCGTAGGGCAACTCCAGGAGTCCCCTTTGACCGCAGCGCTCACCCGTGGCGAGAATACGAACTAACTCTGTACGACAATGAGAAAAAAGTTCGTATTTTCGTCTAAGCAAATTCAATCTGTACAAATACCTTGATCACGTTCGAAGAAAAAAGAAAGTAATCTCAATCGCACATAAGATTCGGCTTACCTGAAAACATACAAATAATACAGGTGTTAATCGACCAATTATATCCACAGGCCGTGGTCTTATTGTGTGCGCGGTAATTGGTATAGATATTTTTTATTTTTACAAGAGAATTAAAAGTTCACCGTAGTAAGAGATCGGACGTGGGAAATTTTATCGTGGGCTCGAGGTAGGACGATAGCGTCGGGATAATCGCTAATTAGTAATTAGCAGACTCTTTGCAGTCGTGACCAGAAGAGGTAACAGCACCGATGGTTAGTACCGCGCTAAGCGCGAGAAAGAAATAGAGGTAAAGAGGGTTAAAGGTAGAGGAGGAAGTACGCGGGCGATATTGGAATTTCGAGAAGAAAACAAAAAAAGTATTTAAAAAAAAAAAATGCAAAAACCAAAGACGAAGAAAGATATACATAATCCTAGGTGAAAGAAATATATATATATATATATGTGTGTGTGTAAAGAGAAATTCTCAAAGCACAGAACAGCATAGCGTGCGGACTATAGGTCTCGGCGTCTCCTGAATATGCGGACACTGCCTTAACGTAGTTTCGCGAAATCGGCGCAGCGACGCGGCTACCAACTCCCACCGTGAAAAGTTTAAGCGTCCGCGGTTTTACCGCTCCGCGTCGGGACACAGTGGCTTTCGTGCGAGTCCCGCCTTTACGTGGCGACGTGACGTCATCCGACTCGTCATCGGTTACCTGGAATAAGTGAATAGGAGCGTTTTCAACGATCGAAGGAACAATGGGACGTAGCGTCACGTGCGGCGTCTTTTCTTTCGACGAAAGACGTGTAAACTGGTAAACACGTGAATTGGTAAGTGACGTCGACGTAGCCCGTCTGAATATATGAAGGATGACGAGGAAAATGGCACGGCGCATGCGCGTGGCTGGAATTGAAAATCAGTGGAGGCTGGAGGGAAGGGGGGGGGGGGAGGTACGAAATAAATTATAAAAAAAAATAATGATAATAGAATTAATTAAACACGCATATATACATATGCTTGATATGATCAGCATATTGTATGCGCTTGTACATATGGTTTCTAGACTTTTTTGCTATTTTCTCTTATAAAATCAAAACGAATGACAGGGCGCATCCAAAAGTGAACGACTATAGGGGTGGTTCGATTTCCGGCACCGACTGACTTCGTTCGCTTAACGCGTGTTATTACCGAGACCAAATGGGAAATCGAAGAGGGAACTCCAGTCGGCGTATACACGCCAAACACGACGTGTATACGCAACGTACGACCATAGGGGCCAGGGGACCTGGGGGAATACGTGTTTTGTCGCTGATTGAAAATAACGCGATTTTTTCGCTACGGCCAAATCCAATGGCCGCCACACTAGATGAGATTATTATCAAATCTAGTTTTGAGGGATGATCGAATTTTGACAGTGTTACCGTCCCCCTCGTTACTAACGGGCTCTACCACTCTATACTCAGACTGCCCTTCGGTTACTCAAAATACGTGATGCGCACGTTAGGAAGACAAAAAAATGAAATTTTTTTTATTATCTTCTCAACCATCGCTAAATACGGTCAATATAAAAATATGATAATCGCTTTCAAAATCATTAAATTCAATACGTGTGATTGATTCTCAAAATACAAATACAATATACAAGTTTACAATGCTGTCGAATAACTGGCTATAAGACAATAGAAAATAATCGTGCATGGAATCGAACCGTGTGGGTGTCCAAACAATTCGGACCTTTCGTAATGTTTTTAACCTCCAAATTTATTTACGCTCAGGAATGATTACTTGTGGCGATGAGACACGTGGGCCGTGTGACAATAAAAAGTACGTCGTTCGATCGGTTAGCTAACATTTTTATTTTTTATTTTTTTTAATCGACTGAACATAATTTCAAAATTTCCGCACGATTTCAAAAAGCCCGCCGATTCTTTCCTTTGACGCGCGTCTGTACAGCAAATAAAAGATATACGATTTCAATCGACTTTTCTTTAGTACTCTTGCACAAGGCGCACATCGTAAGATAGTTTTATGAAAAAAATGCACCTTTTAATACCAAACGTCAATCTTTATTTGCGTTAAACAATTAAGAAAATCGGTACACAAGTAACGACGGGAACACGATTTTTCGTAATAAGGGTCGCGCCAAGTCACACGCTGGTTGCTGCGTTAACGAAGTATAGCGTAAAAAGTGACAAAGACCGAATTTTCATTTTAATCGCAAGAAGCTTTTTTTTTCATATTCCTTATCAAGGAATACAATAAAGCTCGAAATTACGACGGAAAGAAAATATGAAAAAAAAAACCATATACATAATATATTATTTTGACAAAAATTTACATCCTTGAAATTCATAGCGAGACGTCTTCCTACGATAATTAGAAGCTCGAAGATATCGTACACGTGTGGGTGCAGCTTAAATGTACGTCGAAGGCACACATATACATATACATATATCGTCGACTATGATAATTGGCAAGGAGATCAAGACAAGATAAAAGATAAAAAAAATAAATAAAGACGAGAAATAACGTATTCGACGAATCATCGTGCGTAACGAGACCAGCGATTTTATCGATGATATATCGATATACCGTAAGGATCTGACCGATATCGATTGACTCGAATATTTAAGGATCGATCGTATCGAAAAATAGTTACCGATCGGACTTATAAAATAATCATATCAAACAAAACGCATATAAACCCTCATGCAAGGAGATGCACCTGAGACTGCTTAAAGGATCGTGCACAATGGAAGAGAAAGAGAAAGAAAGGAAACGAAGTCTATACTTGCATCCGGTTGGATCCCAAGAATGCGTGCCGGATGACGCATAAGGAACAATGGGACGCAGTGCTGCCAATCGTTGAAAAATTGGGTCAGTTTTAAGCACCCGACACAATATCAAATCACAGAGAATCGCGTGTCCCGTAAGTCACGATGCACTGACGTGCATATAAAAATGCACAATTAAATATGCATACGAAAGCTTATAAACGCACAAGGACAAAGAGTCACAACATATGAAAAGCATACGTAAAAAAAAAACCAAGGCAAGTGTCGTTGAGAGGGCAAAAAATTTTGTTTGCACAAAAATTTTTTAAGATCCAATCGATTAGGTTTCAATGCACAAATTTTTTCTACGTAAAAATGAAAATTCCGAATAATCCCACTACGAGTCTATTTATTACGTGAACGATACGATTTCGCCAAAAAAAAAAAATGACGAGTGGGCCCGAGAGATAATATAATAATAATAACCCACTGACAGTCTCTAACTATATACAGGGTGTACACCAGTGTAAATAATAATTGCCCGTAGTTAACGGAGCGAGTAAGAGAAAAAAAATATAAAATCGACGATTTTACGCCTTGGCTACTTAGCCCAAGCGCTATAAGTGGCCTGCCGATTGACTTGCCGGTTGAAACCGGCACTTACGTTTTTCATTCGCTCCTGTCACTCCGTAAATCATTTATACGTCGAGCCAACGTCGTTCGCCACCATTTTCAGCGGCTAAATAAAATACTGCCGATCGATAAGTACAATAATAAAGGAGCACTGTCGCTCAGTTTTGGCATACCCATATTTAATCGAACGAACAAAGGCATATACTGCATAACACTGCGGGAAAGTGAGACTTGTGAAAATTTTCAAATACGAAATTGCCAGTGTAAAAAAAAAAATTCAAAACGTATATACATAGTATACGCTAGAAATAAAAATCAAAGTCTAGGTTAAGGGTAGCTACCCTCCTACAGGGTGTTCCGATATATACCCGTAAATATACAAGGTGTCGTGAAATTCTCCATAATTCAGTAGAGAGTCACTGCTGTATACGTATTTTAATAGCATCCGTCGATAGGCCTACTAGGGGGAGGGACGGAGGGGGGCGGTAGGGCCCAAGGGACTTTAAAAGGGAGGAACCACCACCCAAGTACAAGAGTCAGACTGGTTGAGTACGAGAGGAACGAGGGGAGGGAGAAGGGTTGGAGTTTGGTATGGTCGTGAATATTTCAAAAATACAAGATCGATTCACAACCCTTACTCTACTTCTCGTCTACCGCAGCATCTCCGTCGGCTGTACCAAAGCAACCCTTGTTGAGTGTCTGGCTTAAGCGACGAGTGAAGCTCGTGTTCTATACGAGACTTCAACCCCGTCCGATACTTGCGCAACAGTCTTTACCGTCGACCACCAGATGGCAGAGTCGTTCAACGTGGTCCAGGTTAGTCGGGATGGTGAAAACTTTTTTAAAAATTAATAAATAAAAGTCAGCATGAACTCGCGTAAAAAAAAAAACATTATTAAAACAGTCACTGCATACAGTAGATTCGTATTGCGAACGAAGTATGTGTTATCGCGAATGGAGTATACACGAGTGGGAAGGGGCTGAATGTAAGAATTTTCCTATCCCGGTAGCACAGAGGGGCCCGGGGCCCGCGGCGCTGCTCCTTTATGGAAAAGAAGCTCGAGGTCGAGATTGACGTGACCCGTGACCCGAGGTCAGCGCCCGTCCCGATAAACGAATTCGCGACGTCATGCGGGAAAGATCTCGTCAAAAGTCTAAAGGAGATGCAGGAAGTCGGTGAATTTAAAGATTAATCTTTTTTTTCTTCATCCTTACAATAACACCACGTGTTACGCGAGATCATCCCACGTCTCGTGATACTGCAAGATTTGACAGTACGCGCAGGATTCGTTAATCGATCCGCCTCCGCGCTAGATTTCGAAAAAGGTATTAAAGTGAGGTCTGCTTTTTTTTTTCAAATTTCTTTTTAATAATTTATTCCGGGGGTCCTGGATTGCGTTTTCACTGTAAACGCCAACGCGTGCAATTTATTTGTTGATCCTGAGGAACGTTCAGGAACAATATCCGCTGGTAATATACATATAGATATATATGTATATTGTGTACGACTTGTGTGTACATATATATTGTATACACGCGTACATAGCTCAGTAGTCATGGCACCGTAGAACAAAAGATCCCATAACAAAAGGCGTGACAGAAACACGAGAAAGAAGATCCGTTACGAGATGAGGATTCGGCAGAGGACGAACGTGTCGACGACACGTGAATAAATGTATCTGACGATAATTTCCGTCTGATCTCGCCCGATAAGATACCCCGACGATAACGACCGTAATAGCTGATCGGATATGGCGTTCGATTATAGCCCGTTTTGGAAATACGCCAGCACCTCGCGGCCCGTCCGAATACATTGCAGTTCAAGCGGACCGTTTGGATCTGACAGATGTCGTGCCGATCGCTTTGGCTAATCAACGCGTTACGAACCAGAGGGACATGTCTTTCGCGCAATCTCGTGCGACAAGAGCAGGCAAGGATGGGAGATAAAAAATTTTTCAAAAATTCGACGAATCCCGCGAGCAAATCAAAAATCCAAAATCACCGACGTTCCGAGCCTGTGACGATAGTCGAGATAATTTTTTGAAAGCGTACCCACCACTTACCCAGGATTCGTGTTTTCGCTAGTCGCCTCCTTGTCACTCCCACGTAAACCCCCATAAGTCCGTCTCTCTCGCACTCACGGCGGGTATAGGAAACGTCGAAAACTTTGAACGATTCCAACAATCATACATTCCCATATACCATACTGTCATATGGTTCGGATATGCATTCGAATAATATGGCGAGCATTGGGCAACAGTCAAATAGAAATTACGCGTGTTAACTTTTACCTGTTAAATATTACAAAGTGTCGGTTAACCAGATAGAAAACCACCACGGACGTCGCAGTACGTAAATCGATACAGAGAGAAAGTTTAACGACAATACGAATAAGTGATCTGAAAAATACGTAAAATAAATTTTTCTCTCTTTCTTCTTTCTCCATCCCCCCCCCCCCTCTCTCACTTGAAATACCTCAAATACGTACAATCCCGCTCCCTCAGGTTCCTTCGTGAAAAAACAAAGATAAATCCCCCTATCCCAATACACACTGTTAAAGACTTACCGTTATTCTGGACTCGTACACCGGTACTTCCACTGTGTATTCATTTCACTTTCTCCAATGGCAACGAACGCGAGCCCGTACGGCCACCCCCGTAACTCGGCGACGTCGTTCGATCTTACTTTCACGAAAAATCCATACCGATCGCATGTTTCAGGCCCCTCAAAATCTTTCGAGCATCCGTATCCAACGTGGAATTACGTATCACGACTTCCGGTTCTCCCAAACGTACCGATACGCTCCCGTACAGCCGTATAGAGACCAGTTGCGAAAGTCGCATATTTGCCTACCGACGATGACTGTTGAAACTTTATGTAAATTCGGTAAAACGAAGCCGTTACACGCCAGACGAAATCGAACAATGAGGAATCGCTTGCGCGTCACGACAATAATAATAACAGTAAGGGTAAATTAAGGTTACGTAACGCTGATTAACGTGACCAATAACGACGGCAGATCCAAGTGCGTTGTTTACCTATCGTTTCTACGGTAGTCACTTTTTAGACGCTTGCAAGTGTCCCGCTATTTTCACGTGTTCAAAGTTAAAAATAAGACACTTGCGAGTGCGTGAAAAGTGACTACTGCAAAAACGATGGGGAAGTAACGCACTTAAATTTTCAGGGTATTAGCAGACCCGAATTACATATATTTGACGTATGCTCCGAGAGTCTCTATTATCGACCGATAACGATCGTTTCGATATAGTATAATCAGTTTGCTATGACTCCGCCTATATTGACAAATCGCTTGATATGACATAATTGCAGTGCGAAGTTTGGTTTTCATATAAACTTCTATGAAACAAAAGTACGGATATAATGACCTCGCTTGCAGTGACGTGTCGCTTATTGTGACCTATTTTTAAGAAATTATATCCGGTTATAGTGACCGACATGATTCCTAATACTTTCGATCGATTCCACGACCCTATTAAACTGAATACGTAACAAAAAAATACGAGGTTTTTAATTTTCTAATATTATGCTTTGTACGACCTTCGCTTAGTATGACGTATTTGTCATTTCTCTTCGATGTCATTGTAAGCGGATTTTACTGTATATACATATATATATACACATAAATCTTGTACAGCCGTAGCCCAAGGCAGAGAAGACGTTGCTTTCCCGTGTGTTTTAGAAACTGGAAAGTATTATCAATGCAGGTAACTCCCTTCCTTACCGACCCGCCTATGCCCCCCGTCCCAAGGTGCCATTGTGATTGCAGGCATATCCGTTCTACCCGGAGCGGCGTGACGAGGAAGCGAGAAGCGATTCGGGATCGAAAGAAAGTGCGAGAGAGAGAGAGAGAGAAAGCGATAGAGACTAGTAATAAGAAGAAAAAAGAAAAGAAAATAAGTGGAACGCCAAAAGAAGACAAAACAAAAGGGGGAGTGGTCAGGAGAGTTCAGAACCGAAATTTCACCGCGATCCAAGCAGAGCGTCGAACCCATCATTTCACTTTTCAATACCCCAGAGACGATAACGGTCATCCGGGGAACCAGTTGGCACATGGACGCCGAGCGTCGACCGACGTCGTCGCTTTCCGTTCCATCCAATCAGACCTATCCAGGGGGTTGTTGGGTTGGGTTAGGTCAGGTTGGGCTACCTCTCCACAGATGCAGTCCCCTGCATCTAGACGTCGGCTCTCCCGACAGTGAGAGGAGGCGCGCGTGCCAGTTGCACCGGACTGCACCGAGCAGCTACTCCCTATTTTCATGGCGGTAGATAAGAAATCGCCTGACGAGGTTAACGATCGTCGTACGTACCTCAGATCGATATCCGATCGATAATACGATTTATATGTGACTGTTGGAAAAATTGATCCGCATTACGATGTGTTATCGATAATATTTGTCTTCGCCCCTCAAGATTCTCTGCCGTAGGTTGCAGCACCCTGCGCTATGCAACATCCGCCTGGCATATCGATCCCAAGCCGATCAACATTGCCGAACGACCGATCGATCGATCGGGAGGATGGCCTGAGGGGGGGGGGGGGTCAGGGAACTGGAGGGGAGGACGTCTCCTCCCTTCGGGCGCTTCCGCATTAGCCGATCGCGACGCCCGTCGAATCCCGAGCGTATGCAGATAATCGATTCCCATTGTGCGCGATAGCGTGGGATAACGCCAATTAGAAAAGCGCACGGAGGAACAGAGCGCGAAACGAATGGACAAGTAGAAATTGCATAGCTGTCCAATTATATCTTGGACGGCAGTGCAACGGCCACTGCCCTGGCCAAGTGCATTGCTGCGCATTGCTGTGCCACTGGTGGGATCTTGTTTCAAGAGTTTCCTGCAATCACCTTAAGTAACTGTATGCAAGTACCTGGCAAGGTACCTTTATATCCTATGGGAAGTGCATCAGGTAGCTGCGCCCGCTAGGCTATGCAAGATTATGGATGCATTAAGTTGCATCTATCGCTCGAGCGATCAGGGCCGTAACGCTGTGGGGCGGCAGAGCCACGCCGAAATGCATTTCGCTCCGAAGCAATATGCGACCAGAAATTTATACTGCTGCACTGTAAAACGAGAAATTCCCATTACTCACAGGACAATTTGGCAAGGGGGAGGGAGAAGGGGGGGGGCTTCTATCTCGTTCTGCATTTCGATTTGGCTCAATAAGCTATATTGGTTCGCTGCTCTGCCACTGTCAATACGGAGTCGCGCGTGCAGCTTTTTTATTAACAAATAAAAAAAGAGGGAAAAAAGTGCAAAAAAAATGGGAACAAACTGCAGCTAACAAGAAATTTTTTGATAACATATAAATTACGAATAAAATATGCACGACGAAAAATTGACGCGTATGAATAACAGGCTCGAATAAAGTGCATCGGACGTCCCTGGTACCTAAAGAAGACGGATGCACTCCCGATGCATCGCCGTGCGTGAGCGATGACTATCGTTAACTTTCAACGAGGACGCGCCGAGGGGCTGTTATCGCGATGACGGTTTAGGGTCGAAAAAATGCAACAAAAAATGTGCAGGGTTCACCAATGCGGAAGTTAAGCGATGCAGCTGAGATCGATTAAATCAAAAAGATTTTTTATGCGTCTCGACTCGCCGTTGAATACTGTTTTTTATCTCCTACCCCCCAACCCCCCCCCCCCCTCACCAAATCACTCCCTACAGTTCTCCCGAATAATTTTCGGTTTCGCACGGATTAAAGACCCCGAATTATCTCGGTCCCGGTCCATCCCACCCCCCACCACCCGACCACGTGTTATTTTGGGTACCTACCTTAAATTACCATGACAAAGTCAAATCGTCGAGTACCTACATGCTTAGTTGGCCTGCACTGTATACGGGACAGAGTAAAGAGGTGTGTGTGTGTGTGTGTATATATATACATTTATTACACAGACGCATCGTTGCATCTCACCGGCCATTCCTAATTGCATAGAGCAGATGCAACTGGGGGCCAAATCCTCTCGGCAAAATTCACAGTCAGAGGATGCTGGATGCTGGGACGCTTGAATTCGGACGGGAACGAAGAGATTCGGGGCACGAGATAACCTCTGCAACGATGGATCCTTGAAAATCTTTGGAATTTCGTGTGACGTCCCAGTGTGTACGTACCTTAATTATATCCTGCCGGTATAATGCCTCGGGCTATATCAAAGGGTGTCTAAGCCTTAGCTTTACGTATTCTAACCAGCCCAGAGTCCTCTATCGCGAGATGCAGACTCTGGTCCCAGTCTCTGGGGTAGCGCCCATGAGATCCACCTGCGTCATCTCCTTTTGCCATCTTTTTCTACTTTAAGTCTATACGTACATATATATATATATATCTTGTCTGCCAATGCACCCAGCATCCGTGCGATCCTTATTTTTTTCAAGCACCGCCACTATCAGCTGCACGATAACAACTTGGTTCTGCGCTACCTATTCTAACTCGAAAGTCTTTGTTACTTTTTTTCGTCTACCCGCTGCTTGATTGCATTTACGCTATTGTCCTAAGGGTATACGTTAAACTAGCCCTGGGCTGTACTGATACGAGACGCTGGATTTTCCAGGCAAGATACCAGCACGTTGGTACCTTCTTTTTTTCTTATTGATAACAAATTTTCTACAGAAAATGCACTCTCGATGCACGGGCATGCGCACATAGTCTCAAGGCGAGGATGCACTTTTTATTTTTTCACGTTTCCTTATTTCAGCCAAATAATTTCCAGTGCACCTCGGGTAGGTCGACTAGATTTTTGAATAAGTTTATCAAGCGTATTAGTGCAAGTGTAGATCGGCTAACCGCAGGGTAAGTTAGGTAGGTATGTACTTGTACATACGTAAAGCACTATGGGATATCCTCGACGTCCTCCATTTTCAATTTGGCTCGAAGTCCCAAGCTGTATAGGTATGTATATTCCAAAGTATACATAACGGTGTATATACAGTACATACAAGTCTCGTAGAACATAAGGCCTGATTATGTGCATGCATAATCAGTGTACATACAGCCAAGTGTACATGTATCGATAAAATAACCCTGCTGCAAGCTCATCTAACCTAAGATAAAATAATTTTATCAAAATGAAGATTCACTCTTAATGCATTTTCAATTAATTCTTTTTTATATATCAAAAGTGCATTTATCATGTCCCGCGGATATATTAGACGTTCGTTAGGACATACGATGCACTTGTAATCCTGAGCAAAGTTAAGTACCTGCCTTAAGCCAACAAGTCCCGTAGGTGTTGCATGGTACCTAGACGTGTATACATATACAAGCGGACAGCTTTCGCGACTCGAGAGACCGCCGATGAAAGTGCGCCTTGTAAAACGAGAACGCGATAAAGGTAGTATATATAGAACATTGTGCGTGTATATATATATATATATATCCCCATTAAAGATTATTCAGCCGACTGAAGGTTTCTTCAATAGTCAAACGTTCAGACCGACTCGTCCGCCATTTTCCCATGCTAATCGCAAACGCGGATATCGATTGGCGATCGGACCGCTCGAGGTTGCGAATTCTTCGCACTGCGTTTTAAACTATGACAAAGTCGAGGCTGTCGATTTCACGTTCCACTTGGTACGGGATCCTGACACCGGCCGACGTCACGAAGGACATACGCCTCTCTCAATTTTCACTAGGCCAATGACATCGTCGTGTGATTTAATTTCGATCCGAGTACAATAGATGGCGGTAAGGTAGTTTCGCGCGAGGGAAGGAAACCGGGTGACGGAAACAAAAGGCTCTCCTCTCCCCTCGCGCGCTTAGATATTCTTAAGGTATTTGACGTCATTTTTACAGTAACCAGCCGTATACACTTTTCATGCCTTTTCAAACTGGCACGCTGTCGCCCTACTCGGTAAGTGCTTTCGCGCTCATGAAAGTCAGCCATAAATATGAGACTGCTATCCCGAAATGCAAGTGGCGCGCATTTACGAATCCTGATGTATGACCGGGGACACGCCTTGTAATATTCAAATTCAAAATTCCCGCCGGTTTTACATCTTTCCGGTCACGTCTCTCGAAATATTACGAAGATTTCGCAGCTTGCGTGGAAATAGACTATGTTTTTGGGAAAATTTAAAAAAAAAAAAAAACGTCCTCATTCAAAACTTACACCTATAGTCGATAATATATTTTTGGATGCTGCCCATGATGATGTAGATCTGATAAGATCGTATGTAGATCGTATAAATTGAAAATCAAGATCCTTTGCATATTTCGTTACTGCTAGTGCTAATGACGAGAGAAATGAAATAAAGTAATTAAATTTCGTCGGCAGGTGTATCGTTGAAAAGCACGTGGACACGTCGTTTTGACCTTTGACCCGCGATCACGCACTAAATACGTCACGTATTAATTTACGAGTTAAAGGTGGAAATTTCGAATTCACGATTTTTTTATACCACGATAATTCCCGTACAACTCATCTTATACACAGGGTCACGGCATGTGTGTGCATATATGCCGAATATCCTCTGAGCCGATTGCGAATCAAGGATCGTTCTTATGCTAACGACAATTTCAGAAATATCACTGAAGCGCGTGACGTCATCGGCTCTGTTGCACCTGCATTATCAGATTACACGTATTGCAGCTGCCGGATAGCGATGCACTTTACGCAGAGGTTTCGGACGCATTAAAAGCATTGGGTGACCCGACGTCCCAGCGACGCTAAATTATATATCCCGATCACGAAGCATCCAGCACCGTGCGTACGAGCGTCGCGACGCATCTGAATATTAGATTCGACATTTTTCGGATAAAAAGAATTTCCAGTTATTGAAGATCAATAAAAAAAAAAATCAAAATATAAGAAAAAAATCAAAAACTTCAACATTACAAAAAAGGATCGTCGCATCGTGAAAATATATCCGAAAACTCTGATATATTTCGTTTCATGAGAACGTCCGTGAGGTTGGATCGAAAGAGAAAAAAAAAAAGGGGGCAAAGATAGGACCAGCTTATGTTTCATCGTAAAAATACGAGCGAGAGCCGAAGATACCCGAAGCTTTCGTATGTGCCCGAAGAAGCTAAAAGCACTTTCAGATTTTTACGCCAACGTTTTCTCTTTTTTATCCTTTTTTTATTTCACCCTCCAAGCTGTCGATTTTCAAAAGTTAAACCGACGTTCCCTGATTTCTTCGTTCTTGAATTTTTTTTTTTCTTTCACAAAATCGTTACGTGCATATGAATGATGTGACACAAATGTGAAAACAAAGACACGCATCGATTCCTTTGTACGCAATTTGCTATTTTTCTCCCCCCCCCCCCCCAACTAAAACGCCCCCTTCGTCGATATTCCCATCCAACTTGCACGATTCTCCATTGGATATTATTATCGCTAAACGCAGGTTTCAGTCCCGTTCGCATTGCATGCGACGTTACCTGCCTTTTACATTGTTCCGCGAATTGCAAGGACGTTACGTCACGAGACAAGTTTCGTAAGCCTGAAAACGGGGCAACCCATACGATTTTCATACTTTCACCATAGATCCCTTTGACGCCGCAGCTGAAGATTCTTAGACGTTCGTTCGTGAAAAAAAAAAAATACCAGATTCGATTCAATTCGAAGTAGCGGAGAATCAATGCACAAGTCAAACAACGTTTATTGTAACTTGCGAACGAGTATTTCCAAAACCTGTCCCGATAACCGCGAATCTTTACACGCTATACTTGATGTACAATAATTTTGAGTGTCCGATAATTCCCAAGGCACTGCAACACGTGTCTATGAATTCTACGCGCTTACTGGGTGACCTATTCGACGACGCTCGACGTCGCGACGTCCTCGCTTCTCTCCACCGGGTAAATAAAATGATTGCGGTTCTTAAGTACGCTAGGCGAAACGGTACCTGAGAGTCGCGAATACCGCAAACGAGTCCGTGTAACGTTATAGGGACGAGGAGTTAGTGCGCATCTACTGTATGCACTCACCATTTCTAATGCGTCCGGACGTATCCGGGCGGTTCTACCGCGACGGAATGAACGTCACCGTTAGGACGAAGAAGAAGAAGAAGAAGAAGAAGAAAGAAACGAGCCGCAAGTTTAAAATTGCAATTTGCTTCCTCCGAATAGTAGGTAGTGTACGAAGTACCTATACGAGGAAGCATTTTCATTTTTTTTTAATCTTTGGCTTCCTCATAGATGAATCTTCGTTTACTACCGACGATTCGGAGGAAGCAAATTGCAAAATTTAAATCCTTGACTTCCTCGTATAGAGTCTTCGTGCACTAACCTACGATTCGGAGGAAGCAAATTGCAAGTTTCAATTTGCGACTTGCTTAACGTTAGTGCCAAATTTGATACGTATCACGGCTGAATGATGTTCTGCACTTTTGGAAAATTGAAGCTAAATCGGTCAAAGTTGACGGGAGTTACATTGATAAATTTAATTTTTCGAAAAATTCTAAATATAAAATCAAAACTTCCCGATGGATTCGGCTCAAATGCAATACCAACCAACCTTCGATACAAATCTCTTAGTTAGGAATTATTTAGACCAGTATCACGAAATTTGCGATCGCTAGAGTGGAAACGCCCTTTTTTTTTGGAAATTTGAAAACCACATAAAATCCGAACCGCCCCTTGAATAATTACGAAAATTATAGTCAACGAAGGGATCATAATGCTGCACATGCCTGCAAAATTCGGGGGCTGTAGCTAAAACCGTTCTCGAGTTATAAATGTTTGAATTTTGGGAGGCCATTACACACACACACACATCCGGACATTTTCTCCAAATGTGTTTTATCACACGTTTGGCACATTCTGAACGTGGTGACATGAAAATTTCGAAAAAAAAAATTTTTTACAGCGTCACATAGCTTCCTCTATGAGGAAGCAAAAAGAATAGAAAAAGTATATATATATATAGTATAATACAGACTGAATATATTCGCGATTCGTATTAAAGTCCCAATCTTTGTCGCTGAGACATTAAAAACCCGCCTTGTTATCCAGTTTTTTCCTCTTCGACTATATATAGAGATTCGTATAAATAACGAAGCACGAATTTAATGCAAAAGCAACTGCGAAATGTTGCAGCGGGTATACCGAGTTTATTTTGGAGAAAACGTAAAACGTATATAAATATATTTATATATATTCCGGAATCGTAGAATCAAATGAAACAGCGTTACTGGGCACGTTTCCAATAACATTTTTTTTTCTCCCGATCATATACACACACGACCCGGTGAAGTGGACGCTCTCGTATATATGTCGCGCGTAAAATAATTGAATTTTGCGGAGAACAGGTAAAAACGTAAATTCACAAAATTTACAATACCCACGTCCAAAAAGACGATATTTAATATTCACCGAAATTACGGTGATTTATAACAAACAACAAAATTTTTCATCGACATCCCAATTAGACGTTGTTATTATCATTGACAATTTTGGTCCACCGACAGATACCTTTCGTGCAAAATGCATAACAGCGGATACGAAATCCTTGACTTTCAAACACGACCAAAACTACCTGTATTAAAAAAAAAAAGTTTAACGAACAGCAACGAGCTCTCATTAATTTAAAAAAAAAAATCTCAAAAAAAGAAAATCACCGTTATCACCTTAAAAAAAAACCCATAAAATCAATAATCCCCAGTAACCCCCTTTCACCCTAAAAAAATCGCGTATACAAAAAATCCAACGCCCCGGATTACTCTACCAGACAGAAAAAAAAAAAGAAAAAAATTTCAAAAAAAAAAATATTCCCATCTCCACAAAGAAGCACTGCAATTACCAAACATCAGTGCATCGCTGCGTCCCATCGATATGCAAGTCAACGTATCACTACGTTGCATCCGCGATGCAGGAAGTTGTCTGACGTCAGTCGTCTGCAGCAGCAGCTACCACGCACAAAGCGAATCCCCGCCAATAAGTCCCAGCAAGTGCAGCAGTCAGATGCACATGCATCAGCAAGTACCCTCGTTACGCGTCTACAGTGCCATTGCAATTGCAGCAGACTGTTGCACATACTTTCGGAGCATAGCCAATAGAGTTCGCGGCAGTGGTCATCGCCCGTCGAGTATTTACAAAGTATAGAGAGGAAGAGCACGAAACATATAGCTATAGGCAAACAAGCTTATAGATACCAGGAGAGCAGTCAGATCCCCCCCCCCCCCCTAGAAATCCCAACTACCATAAACCCATAATCCTTTCTCCTTACAAGCCATAGTCCCTCGTAGACTCGGAGCACATCGGGTAACCTGGCCCAGCCCATCTTCTATATATATATACAGTAAGCTAGTAGTTCCCTACCGTAGAACCTGGCACCTATAGTTATCGGGTTTGCTATACGGTGCTGACCGGTGCGTCGGAATGCGCTACGATCTCCTAGGAGAAACGAGCGACGTCGGTTCGGCACGGTGGTCGGCGTTGGTTTCCAGGTGGGGGGGGCAGTAGGGGGATCGTCCAGTGGGCATTACCCTATCCCCGACGAGGAAGTCAAGTCGATTGTCCCCCGGGAGGTCCGATTAACGGGAATTACAGAAATCAGGAGCGGAGCAGAGGCTGAGAGGCAGGGTCGATGCTCGTTATCGATTACTTTTTCTTTTTTCAACATCGTGACCGTAGTTTTTTTTTTTTGGTATACTCGGTGCGCGTGATCTATGACAATAAATTGCAGCGAAAAATACTACACAAATTATACTTTTAATCTAACGTACGTCATACACACGTGACACGGATCCAATGGGTGATTCGTCAAAATTCCCAAGTCACGTGGATACGGCCAATCTTTGATTGACAGTCGTTAATTCAACATGGGTGAAATGCAGTGCGACAACAATGTAACAGGAAGTTCGAGTTATCGCGATAGTAAACCGAAGGTAAGTTTTAGTACGATTGGATTGTGTTACCCGAGTCGGAGTGAACGGAGGAGTGGGAGTGTAGGAGGGGAGGGTAGGAGGTATAAAGAGAGAGAGGATCTTACCGTGCGAAAGAGAGAGAGAGAGAGAGAGAGAGAGAGAGAGAGGGCACGAGAGGAAATAATGGAAGGAGGGCGCGGCGCTCGGTCACTTGTTGCGATCCTGTTAGTTCACCTCTACTCCGACATTTCCGTCTCCGACTGCTTCTACGTCTACGATCCATAGGATACTAGAACGCTTCCTATTGGTCGGAGATAGCCAGTGGCGTATGGACGAGAGAAAAATTTTTTTTTGTATTCTTTTACTAGGCGATCGAATAATTATTATTATTATTTAACGCGATAACATTTTTCTTCCAAAATACCTCGCTGTCAGTCCTTCTTTTCTTTTTTCATATATTTTGACCCAGACATTACCGGAGCTTGATGATTAAATTAGCAATTGGAAGATAGCAAACGTACACGTGTTGTCGATGTCAAAAATCAACAGACACAGGAGCATCGGAATGGAGCCGCATTTATAACGGCAGACTATAATTCACATATATACATATGTACTATATAAGATCAAATTTCATATCAGTCAAGTAAACTACAAGTGCATTGTGGTGAGATATTCATAAGTGATTAATAAACCTAGTTACACATATGCGTTGCATGAGGCAGACACTGTATGAGCATAATTTAATATAGAGGCCATTATATATTACACATACATATATATATATATATATATATGTATATATATGAATATGTAACCGTGAGCCACACCTCGTAAAATTTCGTTTTCTTTGTCATCCCCGCCGCGACTTAACTACGTCCCCTTATTGCACATAAGATCATGTAACGCTTACAGCTCCCAGCCAGCTTACGCAATGTCAGTCCGTAGCCGACAAGCCAAAAAGAGGACGTGACAGCAAAAGGCGTTACCGGTACCAGAAGAGACTCACCTGAAACACAAGCAAAAAAAAACGAGTCAGAACGATTGAGATGTGCAGGGGGGGGGGGGGAGGGGATTTTAGGAAATTCAAAAAATCCGAAATAATTTTCATGACTTTTTAAATTTCCCGCCAAAAGAACAACCTCTCACGTGGATCAACGTAAAAAATCCGTGATCAATGCCTGTGTGGAATTTTTGAAAAAAAAAAAAGACCAACGAAAAAAATACAATTTTTAAAACAACCGTTAACCCCCCGTACGCTCAAAGGAAACGCACGGCGATCGTTTGCCCTATCCCGCCTATGTGTTAAAGCCGCGTTTCCAATATATATCCCTTGTCAATGTTGAATCCTTCCCGTAGTATGCATATGACGTAGAGGCAATGTGGATCAGCCATTAGCGGGTTTCGAGTGGCCCGTTTACTCCGGCGGCTTCGTATTACGGGCTTGTACTGCGTTAGCATAAATAAACACGGGGTGGTCGCGAAACATCGACCTGTTATATAGTAACAGTACCTGTATAGATATATCGTGCGCAGTCGTATATTTCAGCATCGATATACATATACATATATGTATACACACATAACATCGATACAGAATCACGCGATTGACCATTGACGCAGACCTCGACCCAGCTTGGGCGCGATAAATGACAAGTGAAAACGTCCCCTCCCCGCCGGGTATCTCGCCCGAAAAATTTCGCAGAGCAGCGAGCACCGATAATGGCTGACAAATTTTTTAAAACGATTTTACCGGTTTCGAATGACGTTCGACGAGTGTCGCGACGCGATTCGCCCTCCTCCCCCCCCCCCCAGCGTCCTTGCCGCTTTGGAATTTTTTGGCGAACGTGACAATCGGTTTTTTATACGATTTCGACAAAGATCCGATCGTCCCGAAAGTTAAAACAATTTTGAAAAAAAAAAAAAAAAATTTCTTATTCCAATGCAACATTTTAGAAGGAGTGGAGGGGGAAGGGGCGGATGTAGACTACTTTTTTTTTTTTACCTAAAAATAAAATACCCATAAAGTGTGACTGATTGGATTAACCTGACACACACGTGTAACGTGCGTGTGAGTATTTGGAAATGATTTTAAGCGTTGTAATTCCATAGGGTGAATGCGGATCGATTAGCGTATGTGCGTATGTTTGATGCGTGAGGGCGATGGTAGGGGTAGACTGAAAAAAAAGGAAAGAACGAATAAAACAAAATGGAACAGGGTATATCGGATTTGCATGACCATGTAATTTCGCCCGTTTCAAATAGCGCGCCCTTCGACGCTCTCTGTGTATATATATGTACACCCTGTACATTACTTATACAGAGATACGCAGATACATTGGTGTACGATAATGGAGACAGCCGAGCAGATAGGTGGCGATCAGCAGATACCGTATTTAAGCCTAACAGGGAAGCAAGGTAGGGTAGGTAAGGCAGGTAGGCAGATAGGTCGACGCAATATTGCGTCGGTTGGCCCGAGCACTGCCGTAAGCAATGCATCAGCGTCGGCTGACCAATCCCAATAATTTACGATTATCGATCAGCTGCGGTGCTCAAATTTGCTAATTACGCAATAATTATACGGCCTACATTAGACCGTGCTTTGCGGTATCGAAAGCGGGACGAGGGGACGGGGGTAGAAATATAGTCACGATTAACAGGGAGCGCCTAGCACTGTAAACGGGGTCAATAGTAAAGCTACCGGGTGGTGTCAATAGTTCATAGCGGAGCCGTACCGAAGTGCTATTGAGCGAGTGGTAAGGCAGTAGCCCGTGCTGGTACGTTGATCGTACGGAGACAAGATATATCCGGGTAGCCCCTGCATGTACAGAAGCCTTGCACTTTGGTATTAGGTGCAATTGGACCCGAAGAGTCCCTGGATATGCAAAGGCTCTCGGAACTTCCCTAAGATACTCTGTACTACCTCTGGGTAGGGAGCCAGTGCCTTATGTTTGGGCACTGTAAATAAATTGGAGTCCAAATTATTTAGCATGGATCTGCGGTTGATAACTCGAACGAGGAATACGTATGGCGAGTAAGACTATCCTGGATCCAAGGGGACGTGTGTTTCCGGAAGTGCAAGATCAGAATTGAGCAGGGGTACCTGAGTCAGGGTCTACATCCTGTACTTTGGGTACATGCCGAGTGCAGTGAAAGTGCAATTTTTCATGTGACTGCTTGGAAAAGAGAAAAAGATTATTTACCATAGATTTCCGTTCTGCGATGTTTTGCGCCTGGTCCTGAGTCTTCTTTTTCAATTATCTTCGTTTGTGGTCCATTCTGTCCTCTTTTGGCAGTGGATTATTCTAGCACTTTGCGAACTTTCGGATGCGAGCTAACTGATCGTGACTCGAACGATACGCGGATTTTCGCGCGCGATGAAGAACGACTGCGGTTATCTGAATGGACTTGCTGTTTTACGCGATTTCGCAATTCCTGGGAAAGGGTTGAGGAGGGCGTGAAACGGGGATGAAGGTCCGAGGCAAAGAGACTCGAGGAAAGTGTGACGAGGATACGTATGGCGAATGATCGTTACAGGCATTTCAATTGGCGCAGATGCAGAGCACCGGATGAAGCAGACCAGGGTGCGAAATGCATGTAATTGGACCCAACCCCTAAGGACGGGCTGGGTCCGGCTGATAGATACCGAAGGTAGCCGCGAACTGCAGTGACGCAAGGACGGGAGGTCTGCGAGGGGAAGATTCCGACCTGGGACAGACTTCAGTCTGTCGATCCAGAGCATCGAGAGACCAAGTGAAAAAACTGAGCTTGCAGCCTTCGTCACTTCCCGCCGCAAGCCCGTCGACGATCGATCAGCGGCCCAAATTGTTCCCAACAGAGGATGATTGGAAGTGACCAGGTGACTAGGAAGACACCCGTAGGCCAAATGGAGTAGCACGAGCGAACGCAGATTGACGTGACCGATCCTCTGAAGAGCGCAGTAAGGGATCCCGAGGCCAACCCATGACTCCCCGCCGCTCAAACCGTCTTGGCGTATTTACTGCGGGGTTGACTGTGATAACCAAGTGATATCACGAAGAAGGTACAGCCCGGCGCAAGAAACGGGGAAGATCGGTAACACAAAGAGAGATGGAGAGAGAGAGATCGCGCCGGAGCAAGAGAGATAAATAGATGATCAAGTGAATATACCTCGGAGGAGAGCTGATAAGAAGACGAAGAAGCGATGAACGAAGAGGAGCAGAGTGACGAAGAGAGAGGGAAAGGAGAAAGGAAGAACGGAAGGAACCGGCGTCGAAGATCTCGATATAGGAGATCGGCTCGCGGAAGACTGAAGTCCAAATTTTCTTCCGCATACCTGATCCAGTCAGTACCCCCTCTCTCGTTCGACTACCGATTGGCAAGCGCTGCCCTCTCACGACTAATTTTTCAATTACAATTTGTACAGTCAGCGTCAACTGTGACCTGAAATACAGGACATGGGTCCGTAGGTGCCTTAGCTATGATGACCACTACGGGGTACCGTTGACGCTCCCTGTACTGCTCTTAAGTCTTCCACATTGTACTTTGCTTGTCCACCGTGTCTGTTTTTGTCTGACAATGCAAATATCAAACTGACAGACACGTGTCACATTATTTACCCATCTTTCGATCTTTTAACGAGATTAAATATTTTTAACCAACCCTCTACGTCATCTGTGGATTTATACAGTGACACTCTTGTCGTATATATGTATACTTTTACTCTATATTTCTTCGAAGCGACGAACAGCAGATAATAAATAATTTTTACTATCATTTCGCTGAAAGTATCGAAGCTGCGGTCCATGGCTATTGTCTCTCTCAAGCATAAACTTAGCCAACCCGAAATACATGGAAAACATAATAAAGCGAAACAGACAGTATGTATATATATATATATACTGCAATGTATACTATTAAGCAATGTATATAAAATGCATCGCCAACATGACTCCTACGGCAACTGTACACTAACAAAGTTCCAGGAGCTCGTCACGCCCGGAAAGACGCTGCACCTTTGCGCGAGTGCAGCGTCGCGAATGCACTTTTAACGGTGCAGCGCTAGTATAGAAGGAGTAAGAGAGGGGAGGAGACTGTAAGGGAAGGAGAGACAAGATGCGTCTGATCCCCCCCCTTACCCACCACCACATAGTCAAGTCACCCCTTTGATACCTTTCGCGAATACCGGGGGGGGGGGGGGGAGAAGAAGACGCCCCCCCCCCAACTACCCTTTAGCAAACACAGAGACACGCATAGGTGTAGCAGTGCACATATTAATAATTAAAAGGGCAGGAAATGCGCTCAGAGTAACGTCTGCATACGTGCACGTAAAATATACATACATATACACACAGTGCAAAGGACAGATCAATCCGATCGGAATATGCAAGACACTGTAGACTGCATAAAAAGCAAGTGCATCCAGGTATAAAACTGCATAAAATCCATGCATCAATTATTGCAGCCAAAGAAGGTATACGAGTTTCGATTTCGAGGAGGTAAATTTTTACCCCCCCCCCCCCTCCCAGCCCCCAAATCACCGTCAGCACCGCCGTCATCGTCATCAGAGCCGCATGAATTTTCATGACGAGCACGTGCGTACAATCGTCATAAAAAGTAATCAGGGTTAGGTTGTGGTCGCGGCGCGACGAAGAGGTCGCCGGCTCGTGCCCGACGCTTATCCGTTTAGGTGCACGCGACGTATCGCTCGCAGGTGAAGCGTCAGGAGTGCATCGGGCGCAGGAGTGCAATAGGTTGCAGGAGGATAGCGCAGGGAGAATAGGGGAAGGAGGCGCGACTAATTATCGCCGTATCGTACGTAGGTGGATATACCTGAAGGGGTTAGTGGTGGGGGGGATTATAAAGAGGGAAGGGGATAAAATGACGATATGGTGGGGGGGCACGAGGTGGAGGGGAGAGTACCCTCTGACCACGTGACACATGGCAGATACCCCAGGACTCCGTCCGTCCACTGGCTGCGTATCCGGAGACTATACGGCTGAAGGTAAGAGTGTTTTGTCTCCAAACACTAGAGAGACGAGGAGGTGGTCTCTTGGGTCAAGCACGCGTCGGTATCCTCTGTCGATGTCGAGTAGCTATAGATATATACCAGGAGCGATAGGACACTGAGTCATTGTTGGTTAATCGGGCTGAATTGGTTGAAATTAAGGGTGTAGGTTAAGAAAGAAAGGAGGTGAATTTTGTAGGTCAGGTCGATAGGTTCTTGCGATAATAATTAAGTGACTCGCGTCATCCTGCCGGAAGTATTCGTGAGTTTACGGCGTTGAAACTAATGGGGGATGATGATCGAGAAAACGGATGGTGGGGCGGGGGGAGGGGGGGGGGGGGGTAGGAGGAAAATTCGCGAGAGGGGAAATTTACGAGGAAGGGGAAATAAATGACGCGTAACTTGCCTCGGGTACGACGTCGGGGCGAAGCTCGGAGAAAATTAATTCGAAGACTGTGTAACCCCCTCCCCTTCTCTCCCTTGCGATAACTGCAGAAGGAGGGGAGAACTTTATTCTAATTCAATGATCAGTGACTATCACTGCTTATCGTAACGGTAAACACCGTATAGACACACTTGGGATACGTTGTAGGCTGACCGAGGCTCGTTGCTTTATACTATATACGATGTTATATGATATATGTATACGAGACTAAGCATTACGCGACGCTCGTTTGACAATGATATGTTGTCATCCTCTGCATAGTGATCGTGGTAGCTGTCAGGATATCGTGAAAGGAATAGTTCGGAAAAAAGAAAAAAAAAAGATCGGCCAACGAATTACCATATAAATTAGTAGAGAGCAATCGATACCGATTGACTGTCAGGCCATTTTGTTCTCTTGGGACTTCCGGCTTGCTGGTATCCGGTGCCAATATGCAGCGAGTAACGCAACGGCCTCTCGATTTTCCAGGCGGGTCCCTCGACGTCATAGGTAAAGCCGACGTTATACCAAGTACGTATATCGCGAGGTTCTGGTCCACGTGAATATGCCGATCTTGTAACACGGCTAGTTTTCAATTTCGACACCAGCGAGTAAACCATGTACCATAGGACCTAGCTGGGTGCTGGTTGAGATTGCAGAGAGTCGAGGAGGATCCGATTAACCCTGGCGAATTATCCTCCACGATAAACCCGAGTCCTGGGAAATGGAGGATGGTTCATCCTGTACACGTAGGGTTCAGGAGCGCGCGCAATATTGGCCCACGGCTCGACCTTACCGTAACGAGCGCCGGCGTCGAATTGCGGCGTTGCCGTCGAGAGAGCGTGGCGTCGCGACGACATTGGCGTTAATCCCGAGCGTGTTCCTAGAGCAAACACCGGTGCGCCGAGAACACGGAGTTACGAGCTGTCCGTCTCCGGATTGGTAAGGCGCAAAAGCGCGTGAACGTCGAAAAAAAAAATTTCAAGAAAATGAAAAAAGTCCAAAAATTTTGTTAAATACAAAACAAAATCATCGTTCGGACAAACGTCGAAGTGATTTTACGAAAAAAAAAAGAAAACAGTTCAACGAGCGATATCACCGTTGCGAATAAAAGGACGAGAAAGATATGCGGGTGATCGTTGTATGTAACAAGGGAGTTAAGGATAAAGAGAAAGAAAGGAAAAAACTGTCAGTGAAGTAGAGAAGGATGCACCTGCCCAGACGCAGCGGTAGCCAACGGTTTTATCGCTCGGCTCCGAGAGCGCAGTGCTGTCATCTGTCGGGAATCTCTCGAATAACGTACCGCCTTCCCCTCTGTCGGAATATCCCTGGAGGAGAAGAACGCGGGGTCTTAACCATCTATATAAAGTCCCCCACCATCCGAATTATATGCCGTGTATGTATACGGTGCTGCCTCCATCATCGTTGGCACGTAGGGTTCGGTGCGCCCTCTATCGTCGTTTCGCCGAGTGTCCACTTGGGACGACCGGCGGCGAGTAGAAGCAGCCACGACGGACAGAGATACTGCTCTACAACGCTGTCTTGCTTTCCTGCCTCTCTTCGTTCACGGTCACACCCGCAGCGGTTCTCAGCCGTACACGGTAGGTAGGTAGCGCGAGAAGCGCGAGATACGAGTGAAATAGTCTAAAAGGCGGGAAATTCAAATTTCGAACACAATCGAAAATGAAAATTCTTGGTGTCCCGATGAAATCCCTGCACTCTCTCGCTGCAATGTTCGCGATCGATTTACGCGGCTCATTAAGTAATTAACTGTCGGGACAACCAGTGCTCGTGGTGGTTCGCTCGATTGCCGCTAGGAAAATTGATTGGAACGGGAATCATGTATAATAAATAGGGCAGCCCAGAGACGGAGTCGTCGTGAGATTAATTTAACGTCTGCGAGAATATATATGTATATACTCATATTTGTAACATTTCTGTCCCGTGAAACCGAGACTCAGGGCGCCGCGTACCTCTCGGCAGGATCTTCGAAGAAATTCTAACCTGTAATTAAGGATAATTAACTGTTTAGGCGCCGTGTTATTCATCGTCTGCGTGTGCCTCGGCCTCTTTGGCCCTTGCGCACGTTACGCAAGGCCATTGTAATTCGTGTTGGCAAATTTCAATTCGAATATAGTAAACATCTGCCATCCGCATCGAAAGACTGTACGAAGTTAACCGAAATATCCGTCAATGTATCCCGCCTCCATAATAAATAATAACCAACAATTAAGTAACCTAATTAAAAACGAAAAAAAAAACCACTATCCGCCAAGCCCAGAAGCTAATTACGTCAATTCAAGCATCCGCCCCATTCAATATCATTACTACGGCTTGATACGTTTCTAATAAAAATCATTCAAATTTCATTCCCCCCCCCATCTCCCCCTGCTTTATCATTAATTCATCACACGTAAAAGCGTATAGAATTAATAATAAAAAAAGGTCAATAATTGCATTTAAATAAAATGAAAATAAAGGAGCCCCAGGTTGAGCGCCCCTGAGGGTACAGTATCAGACCGGCTCCACCTAGCATAGGGTGAACGGGTCGGAGGCCGTTGGTTCCTCATAGAGTTGCTCTCTTCTTATTATTATTATTACACGCACACACGCACGGAGAGCCAACGCCAAGTGGATAGAGAGTGCGCATGCGCAGAGAAAGAGTTCCAGGGGAATGGTGTGTGTCTCGGTCGGTAGTGAACGTGGTGGGGAATAAAACAGGTTGACTCGCGCGCGAGGCATCATGCTTTAGTTGAAGGTGGTGGGGATGGAGTTTATTGAGGATGGAGGGGATATAGGGGTTGACCGAGTGGAGGGAGGGGGAAAGAAGCCGTGAGCCGTGTTAGGGGAGGCGACGAGGTTGCCGCACTTACTCGCTTAGCAGGGATTACCATTATCATTATTCCCTGCGAGTAAGCCACGCGGGGATAAAGGCGCACTCGCAACTGACAGCTCTATACATTGAGATTCGGCACGAACGACGCGCGGCTTCTGACGAAAGGAGCAGCGGCTCCGTCGTACGTTAATACACGTATGGATTGAAAACAAAAAATGAAAAGATAAAAAAAATAATATCAAAATCATATGCGATATAGTAAAATTTGTTACGTCATAACGCGAAATAAAAAAAAAATTAAAATATTTTCGACCTTCCCACAGTCCATATCCGCACGTACTACGAGGAGTAAAATTTGTAAAGGCCGTTATGCCTGTTCAAAAATGTAATTTTCAATGAGCGACGAGCGCGAGGATCTTTTTGAAAATTTATTTTCGTAGACCCCAGGTCCTTGAAGCGAAATGAATTGTCTGCTTCTGCGTTATATATTGGTAGTCGGGGGACTCGAAGCATCCGGTCTACCTTTCGGGTCAGACAGTGCGGATATTCAAATGCGCGACGACGATCTTATCTGGCTTCTTTTTTTTTCCTGTACGTCGCTTCCGTGAAAACAGACAGTTATCCGTAACCTGCCGTCGATGTTACCGCTATTCATGTTTTTTTTTTGTCACTTCCTCCTATCTTCGCCATTGAGACTTCAGAGATTGTTACCTAGCCTATCACGTTCTCTGTATACATACGAGGACTGCATGGATTAACCGTGAGACAAGAAAAAGTAGATTCTGCAATATAATTGCGACAGGAGCAACCGAGACTCGACGAACCAGTTTCTGAGTCTAGTGAAACGGAATTGACAAGGCGGCACGAGCTGCCGCCCCAGACAAACTTCGACTCCTCAGATATAAAGGCGACTCCGCTCGGACTGCACTGACTCCGCCAAACGAGCTGCGCAGTCTAAACGCGGTTTAAGGATACAGCTTGACTACGGATTCCCATAAAGCTCGGAGCCGCCAGTTGTCAATTATAATTCCTTTCCGAGAATATCAATCCCCTAACCGACATACCGGGTCGCCATAATAAATTCAAAATTAGCGAAAAAAACGTCGACGTAAAAAATTTCCTGTACCACCGCCAAAAAAGGTCCGATCGATGTCGAAAATTTGGAAAAAAAAAAAATTTATTTCACCCATCCAAACTGCCGTTGACACGCAACGAGGTAGCTTCGCTTCGAAAAGACGTTCAAAGCCATCGGCAAGACGGACGCACAACCAGCGACCGCCAGTTCGAACGTCCGATTCGTGTCGCCCGTAACCCTGACTATTCGCAAATATCCTCGCGGATTTTGCGAACTTACAATTTTAACCGGTATCGCGGTAGACGCCAAGTGGACAAAGTGGATTTACGTTGGCCAGGAACGTACATATTTATCGACTGGTTTTGAATGGGCGCGGAAGAGGGGCCCGGCCCCCGTACGCCATTATCATTACTGTAGACGATTATATACCGGGCTATACTTGATGCCTTGGCTCGGAAGGCAAAACCCGCTGGCTACGATGGGAATGCGCCCCCGCCATCTTCTCTAAATCATTTCCAGGACTTTTACGCTATACAGAACCGCCGCGGTGCATCGTCCAACTTATCGTCCGCTCCGAAGATATTCAACGGTCGTTTTCGCCTATATACAGGAGAGTCGAGTTAGCCCGAACCTATTTCAAGATTTTTCGAGCCACGAGGATTCAGCGACGAAACGATGATTTTTCATCCAAAGACGCGCAAATCATAAGCGACGACGGACCGACAATGACTGATAAAAATTAATGATAATGGAGAATCGCTCTTTAAAACTTTAGAAAAATAATAATAACAACAAAGAGCACGATACATTTTTATCAATTGTAAACGTACCGTAGCGACAATGCGAAGCCAGTCGCGGTTACCGATATCGCGACAAGCGATCCGTCGATTAGCATACCCGATAAACAGGTGTCGCATAGTAATTATTAATGACGCGGATGATTAAGCCGCTATTAATAAGAAACGTGGGGAAAATAGAGAAGGAATAAGAGGGAAAAGTAAAAAATAAAAGCAATGATAATAATAATATATATATTTTTAAAAATTTCATAGGCATATCAGATAATTAGAAATACGAACGATATCGGCAATCCGCAAACTCGCATTGCCGATATAAATATTCACGAATCGCCGACGATATCGTGTGGTCATTAATTTCAATAATGGACTCGTTAATAAAGTTAATCTTACGGAATTTCTTCTTTTTTTTTTCATTAGCTGCAAATAATAAAAGCATCCTCGATTTCACTTAAGCAATTGCAAATATATACACCGAGACTATTTGTGAACTTCTCCAAAAATAGAGCTAAATTATCATGCCTGTGCTTATTATCGTTACGCGTTCGATGATAACCCAACTCTATACCTCCCCCCCTCGCCCTGCTCCGTCGAAAATCAAAATACACGCAAAGAGTTAGCGACGAATATTTCGGGATCTGTAAATAAAATTACGAGCGCGCCTTAAGGCCCATAATAATAATATCTCCTGTACCAATCATATATACCCGATGGATATCAATATGGGTACAGGCCGATTCTCATCTCCGTATAGTCGCTAGGGGTTAACCCCGGGTCTGAGAATGATTGCCAGAAGAGTTTCACTATGTACATAAGTGTCTATATACATATATATGTATGTACGTTGTGAACGGACGTTAAAGCGGCGAGAGGCGTTCGCGGCGACTTGTCGTTCAATGAGAATACGGTAATAGCCACTTAGCCATAGAGCCGAGCTTAGTACGTGATAAAAAGGAGTGTTTAAAGTGACTCCTATACATACAAGTGACATGTATCTTATATCGGGAATATCACTGATATTCCACGTTAAGGCGATAACGTTTGCCTGGTCCATGATATCATCTCGAGCAGCATCCCGAATAGCTCGGGTATGGTTTTGAGAATACGTATATCCCGTATCTGTATACACTGTACACATATAAATTTTCACAGCCATCTACAGGCGGCTAAGCATCTAAATAAATATCCATATAGATTTCGCACAAACATTGTCCACTACTACGGCAGCAACACGTTTTATTGTCAGGATAACGAAAACCAGATGACTTTCGACGAGAGAGCGAGATAAAAAAAGAGGAAGACGAAAGACAGTAAAAACTCGGACCATCCTTTACACACGTTAATTCTGCACACACCTTTGCATATCAAATAGCAAAACTAAATGAGTGTCCGATTATCGTCAGGGTCGTGTCTCGATGACGATTGTAATTTAATCACGTGTATGAAAGAGCCTGACGCGATTGCGTGTAAAATTGCGAGAAACAAGGAAAGCTGTGGTAAAATAAACGAAAAAAAAAAAAAAATACCAAAAATATATTAACCATGTATGTATCAACACAAATTAAAAATATATGTACAGCTGCAATTAATATAACGTAAAGGAGGAGAACGTAAAGTGGATACATATATATATATATATAAACACATATACGCACAAACGATGCCCCATAGATAATTCGTAAGGTTAGGTTAGGTTAGTGCCATACAGGTTTCCGAAGAACTACCAAAGGAATCCAATCGCCGAAGGAAGTAACGTTCCCTGCAGCAGACGTTAATCCACCGGCGCTTAATGCCGTCGTAGCAGCCCACCGCACCCAGAGTGGATCTTGGTTATGCATATGCATCGGTAAGGCCCGTCAACCCATGAGTAATAATCTTGTAGAAGGTGCACGGAGGCCCGTCCTAGGTTAGGACGTTAGGATAGCGAAGTGCAAAGAGACGGACGCGGCCGAGCATGGTAAAGGATCAACAACCTTGCGGGCGCGCCTCCATGGGTGTCGATAGCGAAGGAATCCTTAAGGTGAAATTCCTTGCGTCGCGGCCAATGAGAACGCAGCGAGACATTGAGTGGCTACCCTAAAGCCGGATTCACGTGATGCGCGTACGCGCCTGGGGCCTGTGGACACTGTATCTGTTGGGATTGGATTATTCGTTTAGTGTCCTGCTGTCTGCGTACGGCTGAGCCGTTTCTCTCTCTTGTTATAGTCTATGGCCTACGTAATGGAGTGTCGACTGGGACATAAACACGTCTGTCTAAGCTCTACTGTATCTGGCGTAACGGTCGGAATAAACGACAGGCATTTATTGCACGGATCGCCAAGTACCTGTTAACGCGCTATACGTTTAGACTCGGCAAGGTTAATGCCACGGAGGTCGTAGTCTGCTGTACCGACTGCCCCTTGTCTCCACTGTGACTCGACCTCGCCCGACGACCAACGTCGGCAATCTCGAATTGGCATCCTGACGATGATGACTTGGTAAGGGAATGACTATTTGCTGGACGCTCTTGGAATTGAGTAATGAAAGCGGGAAACGTCTTGCTTAAGGGGACTGGAGGCGGGTGGGGATTTTGTTTCGTGAGCGACGCGAATTCGGGTGCGCGTGACAGCGGGTACCTGTTGGAGGTTTTGAGGAAATTTTTTATGTTGGAAAAAAAAGCCGGAAAAATTGATAAGGCGAGAATTTGGAATTTTAGTGGAAAATTTGGGTTATTGACTTTCGAGGTAATTTTCGAATTTTTAACGTACAGTCGAGCCTCTCGTACACGACGCGTTGACGTACCCACGTTGTGTGGGGTGGGTTTCTGGTTTGTTAAATTTTTTTTTTTATAGTATTTCAGTTGGTACCTCTGGTTACTTTCAGTGGCGACTGATTTCGTTCACTGTCTTCGGTTGTGCAGCGAGAAGCTACCGCGACAGTTATTCAGCGACTAATATTAGACCACCTTGTGATTTTCGGAAAGGAGAGGCCGAGAGTGCCGAAAGGCTAACGGCAGAAAATGACAGCAATGGCGAAACCATCTTGACCTACGAGATTCGCCATGTTGGAGAGCGTTGCTACCCCTCGCGCCTACGGGAATTAACTGTCGGCGAACAGAGTGGCGCTACGGAAAGGGCTAATTAAAAGTTGTCGGGCTTCGATTTTTTGTACGTCTTTAAAATACGTTCACAGATCACCGGACAAGATACCCCACTTTAAGGATCCACCCCCTTTTAGCCAAACGTTTTCCTAAACCACTGTACATTCCAAGTCACCTCGACTGTGTCCATAAGGGGGTAGTCGTCGCGACGACCCCCCGACTAGTCGCGTGTAATTAAATAAGACTGTTGAAAAAATATTTTCCTTTTAATTCCTTTCAAAATCAACCCCTCTAACTTTGAGTATCCTTCGCGTTCCTCCGAGTCACTTCCGAAATGAGAGAAAAGCGAAGCTGGAGGGGAAGGTCGGTACAATGGAAAAAAAAAAATACGTAAAACAAAGAAAATTAAAGAAAAAGAGTTATGAAAACTGAGTAAAATTGGAAAAAAAATCGTGAACCCCCCAAATCGCGCAGTACATAGGTACAGCCCTGCCACGGTTCGTAGCAAAGTGGCGAAGCGCGCGTAATCGCATACCCGGAGCGTCGCGACGCCTCTCGCGTTGCGTTTTCTCGGCGAAAGATTCGAAAGTAAAAATTTTTTGAACGACGATCTAAATATATAAACATTTTTTCTCTTCGATATACATTTTTCTCGCGAATCGCTCCTGCGAACACCTACAGCTCGAGAGCCTTGCGTCACGGCGACGTTGGATTGCGCAAGAATAAATTTATGATCGGAGCGTAATCCAATCAGAGCGTCGCGTCTGCCAGATTGAATTGAATCGAATGTAATTGAATTAAGCCAAGGCGATTCGTCTTGCCCGGAAGAGTTCTCCAATCTTCCATATATACCAAACCCCTGCTCTACGAATATTCTTGAACCCGTCTAGTTGGCAACGTTCGGACGATACGGCCGTGTCGAAATACGTACAAAAACCCAAGGATACAAGCAAAGCACTGAAAACCCCTGAGCAACAAGGGTGCGCAACCTAGTCATGGTTTACGAAAAAAAAAAAAAAAAAAAAAACCACCACAGCTGTTTCGAATCTCGACCTCGTAGGCCAGTTCATCCCTCGCATCAATCCACGCAGCATCCCCTTCCTCTCGGCAATATCGTAGCTTCCACCCCTCGTAGAAACGTGCAGTCACCAAAACCAGGCAGCGACCAACCCTCCGAGAATAAGGGCTGCACTCGGATACATGGGCGCATCCTTAAACTCGTCAATACAAAATGATAAAAACTACCCTTAAAATTCAATACGCTACGTGCCACCGTACGGAAATCATCCCCCCGGTTCCTCGCACGCGTACCAATTATTTTTACGAAATTAAAAAGATCGAGAAAAAAAAAAAATAAGAGAAAAGCTCCCGAACAGCCACCCGACTATTTGCCAACTCAAACTGCCACGAGTCGCGCGCCTCTTTCGGCTTCGCTCAATCCGCGCGACAGCCTTTTGATAATTACCGTTTAATTAAGGGCACGGATTAACCCGTCAACCTCAATCAGAAATACCAACACCGACAGACCGCGCTGTATGCCGACAACAGTCGACGATGCGCCCTCTCGGTTCAAATTAAACGATACGCAGATACCGCACGGATCGTACGTGGCACGCGTGTCACAAGGTATTTCTACATACTGCATTCTACACGGGTGCGGAAAAAAAAAGTGGAGGCCCGACAACTGGTTTGAAAAGCTACGAGATGGCGACAAGGGGGAAAGAGGGGGGGGGGGTGTAAAAATAAATTTTACCTGAATACGCGCTTTAACGTTAATAAATGCGTATACATATATGCATAGAGGTTCACGCAAGTGAAAAAATTATATATACATATATATTAATATATAATATACAAACATAAAGGAGCATAACGCACAGTGAACCGGTGCTCAGTACCCGGTATACATACACGTGTAATTCACTTATGGGCGCTCACTGTGTGAGCGACTCCGTGAAAGAGTTAATTGGCTGCTTTACACACTCCGCAGAGTAGAAAATGCCAGTTTCTAATCTCGACGTTTCTACGTGTAATCAGAAGGTCCGCGTCGATATTATTTTTGAAAAAGAAAAACATCAAAAAGGCACGATGCACGAGGGAAGAAATTTTGCGTAGTCACGGTGCGAATTTCTCAATGAATTATGAAATTTTGTCAAAATTCATAAATCGCCCAAAAATAATACGAGCAACGACTTACGACTGTATGAGTGGTGATTAAGCGTGACGAATTCAGGGGCTGGATGATCTCAGCGAAAAAGATCCAGCCTGGCATGCCGCGCACGTCACCGGAGCCTCGAAATGAGAACCACTGATAAAGGAAGCAATGTTTGCAGTGCGATTAGTATCGGAGGGGCGTGTACTGTCTGCGTCGCGTACATCAGTTGTCAGCTGTCGTCAAAGAGGGTCCAGCAGCAAAGCAACCGGCGACCTTGCCGGCCAGTTGTCTTCACTCTCGTTGGCTAATTAATGTTGTAATGCTGTTCGCGATACGTCACTGTACCAACGCTGATAAGGCAATGCGACAATTTCGAATTGACGGCGGTAGCAGTAGGAATTTTGAAAAAATTTTCTTGCATCTTGATCACCGTCGAAAGACACGAATCAAAAATAGAGGGGGGGGATGAACAAAATGAAAAATAAAAAGTTCATCCTAAGCATTGTCCGAGATAAAATTGATAAAAATTATTTTTTATTATCTTATAATCGTTCGATCTTATGTCATCAATTTTATCTTACATATCTGATGTAACCCGGTCTGGATTCGACCCTATATCGACTTCCGGTATACGTATTCGTATCTCGGAAATTTGTCGCCCCTCAAAAATTTTTAGATTCTTTTTTGTCAAACCCCCCCCCCCCTCCCTAGGGAGGATTGTACGTGTAACGATCGGTAACGGCTGTTTATAATTAACGACGTAGTCAAGGATCGTTTATAATGGCGAGTGGCACGTATCAAGCCCGCGTGCTACGTGTCTGATACGGTGGTGTGTTTGGAAAATGGGGGGCACCGTGCAAGGGGATGAAAACCAGGGCCGTACCGTGTGCTGTGCAATGCATAGAGATATGCCAAAGCCACGTGTATAGAGTAAAAATAATTAGGTTGATATATATATATATATCAAATTCGTACGATCACGTGTAACCGGGAATTACGTCAAGTTCGCTATAGTCACGGTAGAGCGGAAGCTTGCGATATCTTCTAACCAAACGGGCATATAGCCAAGCGGGAGATCATCGCGGTTTGTAAACTCTCAGCACGCATTGCAGAGGTTTTACTAATGCAGTCTAGTACGGACTCGAACCACAGACCAGAGAGATGGTAGCTGGGCGCACCTGTAGATGTATGTATATAAAAATTTCGAATATTTATCAATGAATTTATTCGAATCCAAAAAAAAAAATTGCACGACGCTACGTCCTTTTAGAATCTCCCCGATCCGATCGAACAGTCAGTTCTAATTATGCAATTGAATTCTCAGACATTCTACCTGCAAAAGTCCACGGTTGCTATAGGGAGAAAGCGGGGCGCGGCACTTGCGACACCTAGAGCGACGCTAGTATCCAAGTCAATTGGCAGTGCGCAGCCTACGAAATGACGAGATTGACGTAAGAAGAAAAAAAAGAAGTAAAAAAAAAATTATCAACCCCAAACAAGTTCCAGTGCGTTTGGCCCGAGTAACGAAATTCCAAGAGACAAGAAGAAGAATCTACCGCGCGAGGACGACCCGATCGAGGATCGCCGAGATTTGGGACCTCGTTGCTCCGAGGTCCTCGTGAACAAGTACAAAGCATACAAGTACAGCGCAGAAAAACGGCCCAATTATTTTTTTCGCGAAACGTCAAAAAAAAAAATGAGCAGAAGTTCCCAAGAAACGTTCATTCGTACGCGCACGCCGTACCCCACCTACCCACGTCTAACGTTACTGGTTTACACGATTCTTACGCAATTCCCTGGAGGTTACTCCGGTTACTTTCTACTCCGGGCGTCTTTTCGTGTAGACGCAAGGTTAGACGTCTCGCTGTATACTCCCCGTGGAGTGGCGTTAACGTCAGAGCCAGTGAACCAGTCGGTAAAGAAGATCCCAGGACACACGTGGAGCAAACGTCTGCCGCGGTAGTTGCAAATTGGCTCAACAAAGACCCCGACTCGTCTGCCGTCATTAGAAAACACAGTAGTTACATTAGTCACCGTGCACACGTGTAGCGCTCGATTCTCCAGTGCATTAAAGCCCGATACACAGTATTCGACGTCGTGCGCGATCGACTCGCGACAAAATATACTTCAACAGCTGACAGTCGGTTTTCTCGGTGAAAGTCTTCGTGGGGGGAGCTGGCGTATTGCGCCAGGTTAAGGACGCGACTATTGAAAAAAAAAAATGGATGACGCGTCGGGAAACGCAATCGCGGGCCCGTTCTGGGCCCGATCCAATTTCTTAACGACTGGCCCAAGAGTGACAGAGTGTCGTCAATAGAGTCGAACAGCTGTACGGCCTTTATTAAATTGTCGGCCGTGAGTCGCGAGTCGGACGGGTCATCGATCTCCGAGCGACGTTTGCGATACGCCCAGTATAAAATCTAGCTGCAGGTTGTACCACGACCGACCTGCAGATCGTTTTTCGCTGCGATGAGAACGCGCTTTAGGCCAGAATCGCGACAACGTGCCGGCCGCAATGTCAACTGCCGAGTACGGCCTTGGCCGAGGGCAAAAGGGCCGGATCGCTTATTAACTTCCGTTCCCAATGACTTTCCTTTCGACGATCCTCAAACGTTACATGGAAATCAGCCCTAATCCTGGTGCGGGTATATAGGCGTACCTACAGTGACAGGAAGAGCCGTATCGGTACTGCGGCAGGTATCGGGGGCCGCATAGGAGAGGAATCGGTATACCGATGTGCCGTGCACACTTCGGCCTTCTATACTGTCGTCCTGCAATAACCGTTCACTCTTTGTCCGCTCAGCTGCCTCCTGCCTGCTCGTTCAGTGGTTCTCAACGCGAGCGTCGTCCCGGCGACGGAAATCGGACGGCGAGCGACTTTAATCAATTTCGAAGGAAGCTTCGAGCATACGATTTGAATGTACAAAATTTTATCATCGATTACGTAATCGCTTAACCTTCAATCGATGATCGATCGATATCTCTATTGCACCGTTTGACGATCAATGGCATATATAGTATATATATATATTCGACTCACGTAATCTCCTGCGATATATATATATATATACACACACATATACATATACAGCAAAATCCAAGTGCCGCGAGTGCGGCGCGCTTACAGGAAACGACAACTCACCTGAAACAGAAAATTGCCAAGATCATTAGGATCGTTATGGCGAAGCGCCGCTTCGTTAAAATTCAATGAGGAGTACGTGCGCGCGCACCCGCCCTTCTCTCACTGTAAAAAAAACGGAAGCTGACTATGCCTCTCGCTACCGATGACTTTCCTTTGGCGGATCGATAGATCGTCGTCTGACGATGATGACGATCGCTTCGGTGGATAATTAAGTATGAAGCTGGGACAAAGGCCAACTCATAGAAAAACTATTGAAAAACACGAGCCAAACTGATGGCGATATTAAAATTGCATATAATTATCGGTCACGGTCCAATTCACATGTATTTTAATAAGTAATCGATTTTTCACGAAATTCATTTAAAGTGGATCATCCGTCGGAAGTATAGGAACTACAAGGTAGGTGTGTACAGTAGGTGCGAGGGTGGTCAGTATCGAGCGACCTGGTCTCAAGTACCGCCCCACTGGGTTTACTCAATTCGAGCCTCCCTTAACAGATCGCCACCCCCTGTTACTACCGTCAATACGAAAACCACCCCATCGACCATAATATTCTTACGATGCCTCCCTGTTTATCAATGAAAATTCGTTCCTCGAAATCCTCTCGTTTATATGATCGATAAGAGATAAGTGACCACGGTACGTTAATTTTTTTTTACTTTGATGAAAACTGATTTTGGCAATAAAAAAATTCTTTATAACTGCATCTCAATCAATTTTTCATTTTTTTTTTATTATTGATAAGAATCCCCCCACCCCCACCCCACCTCGCCGTTTCACGTCCTCAACAACCCCTCAAATCTTACCGAGCGATTTACCTCTGATACGTATAGGACAACCCGTGGCACGTGTTCGCGTATACAAGCACACTACAAGGCCGGAACAAGCCAAATAGAAAAAATAACAATAGAATCAGATTATCCACAAGTAGGTATATCCAATACGCATTAAGACGATTTCGACAGGTGACAGGTAGCGCGCAATTTAATAAATGACGTACCGTGAAATTGATTGAACACGATAAACAGACTAACCGTGACGACACGAGCCAACTATATATGTATATGTATACACAGGTGATCTAATTACGAAGAGGCAATAATAGATCATATTCAAGCTCGCCCATCGTAAACCGTAGAACAATGGACAGTTGCATCGGTGGCTGGTAGCAAGTGTGAAGGATGCAAAGACAAAGTGAGTCAAAGAGGTGCTGGAGCCGAGAGAAAGAAAAAGCCTTGACAGGATGACGGATGTCAGCGAGGTCGATTCGTATTGATTTGACCGAGTTGAACGCGTGATTAGGTTAACCTACAAATCGGAAGCTCAGGTATTCAACGTTGGCGAAGGTTAAGAGTAGAAACCAGCCTGAAGAAACGGTAAAGTCGAAAAAAATCAATGTTTCGTGTATATACATATATACACGAATATCGGGCCCAATAGGATTGGGCCCCGATGTAATGTACAGTCAATGAAAACGAGTAGAGCTTTTATGCGGAGAAAAGAGGAAAAAAGAGCGAGAGGGGGAGAAAGGGTCCTCCCCTCTCCTATACCCCCCCCCCCCCGAACCCGTCATCAACAAAACCCAGGCAAGGTGCTTTCGCCATGCTCTGATGTTATAGAAACCACCCTGACACTGCTGCCAACCCCCATGCCAGCAGCCAGCCAGGCAGCCACCCTACGCCGTTCCGGACCTCTTCTCTCGACTAGGGTTACATCACACCAACCCCCTCTGACTATAGTCGAGCAGCCTCGCATTGAATCAATAAATACCTGGCCATCTAAGGCAGCACTTGCATGAGAGCGTTTCGGCCCCTTAAAGCGTCGATGCCGAAATCCGTTCCCGGTGACTTAGTGATTTGAGCCCGCGCGACGATCTCTCTGATGTGCCTTAGGGCGTGTTTCTAGAAATCGCGACTACGTCCAATCGACGCAGGTATACCAAGGCATCGGGAAAAATTTTTTTTTAATTTTTACAAGGTCATTAACGTACAATTGACAACCCCTGTTTCAGGAAGTAAGGAGGCCCCGTCTTGGTAGCCGGGATATATTCGTAGCCGTGTAAAAACCCTCGAAAATCACTAGACTCTCTACTGGGGTAGGTACCCGTGTATCCATCCTTCCGTGTACCTAGCAGATGCATTCACCGACGTCGCTTTAGTGAAAACTAGCTAGGGGCCTTATGCGGACCCTCCGATAACTTGGGCTTTACCTGCGAATAAATCGTGCCCGTAGACACCATATGGCTGGATCCTGGAGGGGGTTGTACCGAAGGGATGCCAAGCGTCGCGACGCTCTGTCGTCCCAGGTATCCCTGGCACGACGTTATAGTTACGCACGAATCCTGCGGACCAAACGATCGACATTGACTTTCCTTAAGCGTGACATGAAAACTCGGCTTGAGGCTCGCCGTAAACCCGGCCGCAAATATTCTCTTGGAACGAAGCGCGTAAACAAGGAAGACCTGTCGCGTAAAAATGACGCGAAGGATAAAATTTAAAATGCACATGGACTCGCGTGTCCATGAATCTGTACCGCAACGTGAGAAAGCGCGAGGCTGAATGTTAAAAGGCGTGAGATGGAAAAAGATGATGGATAGAGAGAGAGAGAGAGAGAGCGTACCAACCGTATAAAAAAAAGAATGACGTAGTCCATCGTTATTGGCGAACGTAGAGGAGGAGTAGAGGGAATCGGAAAAAAAAATGAACAAAAGTGAGATGAAAAAGAAAAGAGAGAGAGAGAAACGGGCATCGCATGGAAAAATGCCTGACAATCTCGTTAGTGCAACTTAGCGCATGGATGGAGCGCAGTCGCGGTTTGACTACGAATAATAATACGTGACAGAGGAGGCGAAAGCCGGTATACCTGAAGATATACGTGTGTGTATATGTATATGTATATATATCATATACAGACAGATAGAGGGGGGAAGGGTAGAGGGCATCAGAGACTATCGATAAAGAATGCAGTATAAGGGAGAGAGAAAATGAAAATAGAAAGCAAAGAACGAGTATCGCTAAGGGCGCAATCGATTGGGTTCGAGGTTAAAACGTGGTAAAGAGCGACGAAATAGAGAGAGACGAGTCGACGAGAGAAGTGGGAGAGGGAGAGAGATGAACGGAGGAAGTGTATCGGCGCGATAATGTCGTCATTGGAAAAGAAACCGGGGGCATTGTAAAAATTCTCAGCTCTGCGTTAAAGAGTGAACGAGATCGGGTTGCGTATCGCGTTTTATCGTGAGCCTCTGTACCATAGTTGTCCGACTGGAGAGAATTTGTACGGATGAAAGAAAAAAAAAAAGAGTGACGACAGACCGTCAAGACGACTCGATGCAGCGAGTTTGTTAAATCGAAATTTACACCAGAGTCAACGAGTTCGCTGAAGGGTCTCTTGAGGTGTAACTTGCTCGGGAAACGACGTCACGTGCGACCTGACGTAACGGATCGAGAAAGTGGAGAGTGGGAGGTCGGATATAAGTTACGCGTGCCCGGGTACGTTCATTTCTCGTAGAGAGAGCCCAATCGATGTTAAACGTCATTTTCCGAATCGTATCGCTAAGCCGTTAAGGGAGCGACGGCCGTTCTTAAATATACACTCGAGCTACCGAAGTTCAGTCACGATTCCGAGCCGAGGGATAATCAATCCCGAGTGGCCGGAAGTTCCATTCCCGTTCCAGAGGCACGAAAGAGCGAGGCGAGTATCGCTCAAAACGGATATATCCGTCGGTAAGGTAGATCGTGGCGTAAAAAAGAAAAAATGCTCCAAAAAGAAATTGTCAGACAAAATATCACGATGAAAAAAAAAAAGTCAAAGAGAATCACCCTCCCCCTCCCCCGAATAAATATCCCTGAACGAAGGTAACGCTGGAGAGCAACCTTGTCGCGAGAATGTCAAAAATTTAAAAAAAAAAAAAAAAAAAAGATTACTCAAATTCCCGATATCACTCAAAATCAGTATATACGTTGAAACGATTGAGAACCCCTGCTAGAGTACTCAGCTGGCTCTCTTTTACCAAGCAGGGAAGAGAGTGCAATGGGACATGGAATGGGTAGAAGATAAGTGGAGAGGGTAAGAACAAGAGAAAGAGAGAGAGGCGTATACGAGAGGAGGGAGCTAAGGAAAGAGACAGAGACAGAGGAGGTGGCAACGCCGCGACGCTCGACGGACGGGTGGCACCGGCATCGAAACACAGAGAAACTTGCATGAGTGTAATCTCTGCGTGTGTATGTGTGTGTGTGTGCCATATGGATGAGTGTGAACGCGAGCGAGTGAATGCAACTTGTCAGTGTGGATGCACCATAAACGTAAAATGCACCACGCACACGGGGCATCGGTTGCACATGCTTAAGCCTCGTCCACACAGGGTAAACACTGTATACACCCAGCACCCGTCCACTAATATACATATATACATATATACATATATACATATATACAGATATACAGATATACAGATATACAGACACGCGTTGCTCCACTCCATGGTGGCAACGCACCAATTGGATAAGCACTGCGCGACACCTACGAGTCAGCATCTGCCAGGAGAAATTGACACCGCAGACTCTGCTCACCCCGGCCGTAGGAGCAAACCTAGAGCATCGAGGGTAGGTCCAGGTTTCTTGATCCATGTGCACTGTGCGGCACCACTCGTGCATAGGGAATTATGAGCACATGGGCGTGTTAGAGAAATTTTTTGAAATTATCAATTTTGGGTAAACGGTGCGGTTTGGTGGCATCCGATGAGATTCTTGGAATCGGTATGGTTTCCGCAGGTAAAGTTTTTGAGGGGGGGGGGGGGGGAGAACGACCAAGTCCATTTTTTTTGTTTCCCCCCCAAGGGATGCACTTTTGGACATTCACAATGGTACAAGGAATTTCTTTTTTTTTTTTCGAGAATACGGATACCGGGAAGGATTCAGGACTCGTGGCGCACGGAGAAAGTCTTTATATGGTTCTCAGCTACTTTCATCTTTGTTTCGATGTCGGCGGCGTTGCACAATTTCCGTTTTTCAAAAGAAATAAACAGGCGTGGATATATACAATATATATATATATATATGTGTGTGTGTTCTTGTAATATAACGATTCGAATGGCGTAGCCATTGTTACCGAGAGACTCGTTATGCTCGTGATTTTCATAAAGGCAATTATGCGCCAGGCGGCTTCGGTCAGATCGCATATACATATTGGGCCTTATCGTTACGGCTGATCTTGATCGTAATAATCGATTGGATGTGGATGCACAAAGCATGTAGTGGGAAGTCCTCGCTTAATAAGTCTCTCTTAATATTCAATAATTGGGGAAGATCAAATTTCCATTACGTAGTTGATTAGTCATCGATTATTCCTTATATATCTGAAATCGTTGTACCTTGCGTAATTATATATATAAATATGATGAAATTCGTAGAAAAAAAAGGCAAAGTTGGTTGATAACTACAAATTTTATCCTTGACGGCCCAATATACATATATATGTATGTATTTCATGAAACTGGAATGGGACTCAAGAGTTTTTGGGTATGCGAAGGCCCAATTAAGACAGCCTTTCGAACTCCCGTATAATTACGCCACCGTCAGTTACACGTATTTAAAGCGTACGTGAGAGTCTGCGTGCATTGACGCACGATAAGAATAAATGACGAAATGGAGAATCGGCAAGGATAAGAGCGACGAATAGATAGAAAAAATCAAAATTGTGAAATTTTGATAAACGAAAATCTTCAAGACGCTACGAATCGATACGATCTCCGTGATCGATCGATAATAAAATTGAACGGTCCGTTTTCTAATTTCAGGTACAGTTGGTACTACTTTCGTGAACCGTGTCTAAAAGAATGAACGAAGAAAAAAAAAAGTAAGAATCGGTTAAACGTGTGCAGCGTCTGTAACAAATTGAAGACGAGAGACAGTCGAGATAATAAAAAAATGACGATTTAACAGTAGCAGAAAGACCCGCTACGTAAGTACGATTTGTTTGAAAATCAGCAAGCGAGCGTAACGTTGACATTTTACCGTTTTTGTTTTCCAAAAAAAAAATTAGTTCTATCTAAACACCAATTAATGTAATATCAAGTAGGTACAAGTCGATAAATCCGCTCGAAATATTTTTCAAGGAAAAAAAGGGTTGATAATTCGAAAATAAATTTAATCAGTCTCAACCAAGCATAAATAATCATAATGCTCGGCCATTGACAGTTTCCCGTCTGAAAAAAAAAAAACGCTTTGACATGGCCGACCGGTGGTTACAATAAATTAGACTTCGTCATTGCAAGAAATGGAATGATTGCCGTGAGAATACTCAAAGTCAAGATGATCAAGTATTTATTGATTATTCATTGGAAAGGTTAAAAAAAAAAAGAAAATTATATAAAACATAATGCACATAAATTTTCATTGCGGCCGTGCGCAGGTACGCATCGTAGATTATTAACCCGACTGACGAATGTTCGTCGTAAATATGAAATATGAGTTCTGGTGCGGAGTGTGTATCATGGGCAGCAGTGACGCAATCGCTCGTATGTAACCGATTGGCTAACATAAATATCAATCAATATAGCTGAACGATTAATGGGTCTGACGCGAGTCCATTGGTGGGACTTGTTGACGATCGTGTGTACCTGGACAAACTGCCAAAGGAAATATTGACCAGAAGCATTGCCATGGCATAAGAGTACTTGTCGGGTCCCATTGGTAGGGCCCATTTCAGTATTGGGCCTCAGTCTCTAAAGACGGGTACAAGCCCATAGAGAAGAGAAACAGTAACCAGGTGAAAAGCGTGATACGGTACCGGACAAATTTAGGGCCCAAATTACAAGGCCCAACCGATACGAGTAACAGTTAAATGGTACTGATCAGCCTGTAATAAATTCGACAGAGCCCACAATAAAAGTGGGCATTGCCACTACAGTAATTTTGTTATTACTCGGTACAGTAACTCCAAAATTTTTTCCTTTTCTCTTCGGCAGTCATCGAAATAGTCAGTAAGTCCGCCAGCAGTCATCCGAGCAGTCATGATCAACGACAAGGGCCTGAAGAGTCCCAACGAATTAAAGAGGCTATTAATACCGTTCGTTAATGCCGCCTTAGCCATCGAAGGTTCCAGTCGTCAGTCCCGAGCAACCGGAAGTCGCAGTAAGTCCCTACGGAAAGTCCCCAAAATTATGTAGACAGGCCAAAGACTTAATAAACGAAAGGGCCTCCCGTCCAATCCGAACCTAATAACATTGGCAGACGTATGCTCCACGTGTAAAGCGCCAACGCGAATTTCCCCAGTGTCTAAAGATAAGTCCCAAACTATTTGGTACAGTTCTCTGGCCTTGTTATCGACATACCGGAAGTCAACCAGCATCGTCAACCCCAAACCCAAGAATTTACCCCTCGTGAGAAATACACGTGACCAAGTAAAAACTTTAAGGATATCTATCGCTCCGAGTACACAAACAAAGATGGCGCCTCCCACAACTTTTCCACAGATACTGGCATTCAGCGTCGTCCCTGGCCCATCTAGCCGGGTACGTGACCAGTGACTTAAACTGTCGCTCATTATCCAACCAAGCAACCGAAACACACGTGTCTCGACGATACCGATGATTTCGCTCTTCGTCGCGCACCGGAAGTGGGTCTAAAGCCCTTATCCGGTGTAAACGCATGTCGATGGATATCGCCATTGTGCGATCGACGCGCGACCCAGCTCGTAGCGGGAGACGAGAGAACCGCGTGACAAAAATTTTTTTATCTAATTATTCTCAAAACCCATCCCTCACCCGATTAAAATGCCCAACCACGTAAAAGCCAATATAACACGGGGGAAGATGATAATTCGCATAAAAATTATAAATAATAATTTCTATATATGTAAAGCTACATATATATATCCCACACAGTATACAGGAAAGAGGCTAGGAATTTTTTTGGGGGTAACCCGTGTCCCTATATAATTTGACGAGTGCCACAAGAGAGGGCCCTGGCGTGCGTCACTGGCCCGGAATGTAACACCCCTCCTCCACCCCCCACCTAGTCTCCTGTCTGGACCACCATAAAAAAAATCTTCGCGATGCTCGTAGTACTTTATACTTGGTCGAACGTTGCACCACAAACGACGTCTGACATGCGTGTCCTTTACGGTTTCAACTTTGTTCCAGGTCACCCCGTAGTGATCTCTGTCTTCCTTTCTCTTGGTACGTAAGTCCTTACTGACGATCCTCTCTCTCTCTTTCTCTCTCTCTCTCTCTCTCTCTCTCTCTCTTCTGAAATACTCTGCTACCCCTGATAGTTCTCTCTGTGTCTGAATCGTGAAGACTTCGTAGGTCCATCCCTCCTCCTTCTCCCTCCCCCTTTCCCCACCATATCTCGTCCTGACGATGCTCCCGCGTTTATAAGGCCCACCCAGAACGCCATTCTTCAACCTACATTCGTCCCTGGCACCCACACGAAACTGTTTTCCCATAAAACTTACCGACAAAATAGCTCCCCCTAAACCCTCCCCTCCCCCCCCCCCCAACCACCCACTTTGCCAAACTCTTTATGTACAAGTCCTACACGCTTCCAAGAATTCGTATCAACGAGCTCAAAAGGATTCTCCGATCTCCGTACAGTGTCAACGAGAGTAAAAAAATCGCTCCACCACCCGTTAGATGTACGGAGCCTTTTTTCGAGAGCGAACGAGTAGCAGGACCACAAAGGACATCGACGATAAAGTTCGAGAATTAATATCCCTGACGAGAAAAAAATAGATCGAGTACCAGGATCGTAAATATTGGATAAATTATAAGTAAATTTTACGTATACGTGATTTCGTAAAGATTCAACAAAAAAAAAATTCCTGCAAGGGTTCAACGATCCTCAAACCCGAAATAATCGAATTATCGATATAGATCGGCCCGGAATCCTCATTAGCAGATCAAACAAGGAAAAAGCAAAGCCCGAAGCGACCGGTAAGCGCGCGCGAGTCGAAGCCTCAAAAGCGGTTCCGGTGAATTTAGAGGAGATCGGCCGATTGACGAAGCGGCCGATCGGTAGGGCGAGGTGGAGGGGAGGAACAATTCCAACAATATTAAATGACTGACGTATATATCCACCGCTACGAAAAGGACACCGAGCCCCGAGCCTTGAGATCGTGCGAATCGAATACAAGGTAATCTGCATTTCATGGAGATACGGCTTAACGAACTGACGGATAGCGTTAAACGTATTACCGATTGAAGTCGTCACGGTGTAATGACGAGTCGTTCGCTCAGAGTCGTGAAACGGTCGCGTAACGGTAACGACGACGAGCACGATCGATTTTCGAATGTCGTACACGAAAATTCCGTCCCTTCCTCCGTTGAAACAAAGAGAGAGAGAGAGAGAGAGACAGAGAGAGAGTATTCAATTACCCCGTAGGATAATGGGGAACAGTAAATATTAGATCAAGACGAAAAAATTATTTTTTCATCCGTCAGGTTGAGAACATAGCGGTTGTCTGACCAATCATTGGTATCCTGGAATATCCACGACCGATACGGTATCAATGAGAACCACTGATCAATCCGACCAATCGGAATCGCGTGCAGCAGCCGTGATGCAAATCATACGCGTAGACACGTTAACTCTCCTCGCTTTACCAGCTCGAACCATACTATCTACCTACTACCAACCTTTACCTACTACCAATCTCTACCTACTACCAACCTCTACCTACTACCAACCTACCGACTAGGTACTACCACCACAAGCAGCCTAAAACAACATGCATCACGTCCTTCTGCAATTTTTACCAGAGCCCTGTCAACTTGTCGTCCAAGGTGAGCGATCCTATTTGGCGGAGACGCGTCAGTTACGTCGACGAGACTCTCCATCCGTAGATGGACCAAAACCAGACTGGCAGTATCTCCTCTTTCTTTTTCTCTTGCATCTTATTTTCATACGAGACCAACAGACCGCATACGTAAACCCATCATCCCGGCGCAACGCAGCATCCACCTCTCTAGCGTTACAGTACCAAAAAAAAATTCGACTGTGAAAAGGAAAAAAAAAATTTTTTGACAAACAAATTTTAAGATACATATGAAAGTTTTGGATTACCCATACGAGCACATGTGGAGGATCAAGGACTGTCGATGCACGTACATACATGAAAGGTATCCTTGAGACGAAAACGACTTGGACCATCGATCCTTACGTAGGAGCTCGATATATTTTTTTTTATTTCAACTTTTACATCCGTCAGACATCCCGATCGATTCTAGTACGAGAGATGCTGGTCTGGACCCATTCCGTAACGATCTACTTGGATCGCGCGATATACCAAAGACTAAATTGCCAGTGGGCGTACACCTAATGGATTGTAATGCAAGTTGTCGGGCTACCATAATAACAACACTGAAAAGATATATACGTAGACTGTATATACAGGTATAGTCCGTCTCTGGGGTATCCAGCGCGAAACCGATGGAGAAAGGCGAGAGCGCTTCGAGCGACAAAAGCCACGTTAAAGACCAGCCTTAAAGTCGCTCACCCATCCGCGAGAGTTCCGGAAGAATTCAGTCGGTGCTTCCTGGATTGAATTCAATTTTTTATTCCCCACTCACAGACTCCCCCCTATCGCCACCGACAGTTGCCTCTATTCTTTTATTTTCTTCTTCTACTTTCCAGAAACTGCCGAGCTACGATTTGCCGTCAATTATCCGTTATGAGATCCGAATTCTTTAAACCCCGTAAATTTACTCTCCCCACTTTCCGTACCGTTCCTAATACAATCACCCGTTATATCGTATATACGTATGTTTCGTAATTACTGATATTCTATCAAATTGCTTGACTACCGTTATACACGGCTCTTACCTCCTACCTACCGACAAATAGAACAGACGCGCCTATATGGTCAAAGATGCGGAATCTGGTTCACCGAGCATGCAGTTTCACATGACGGAAATACGAATTCCCATGGCTTTCGCCGCGATGACGAAAAGCCGCATACATTAATGGGCTTCGCTCCTGACTACAACCCGTATAGTATGATGGTTATGAATGAAAGTGTGTAAAAATAATACACACGTTATCGAGCCTTATCAGAGCCCTCCAGTGGTTTCTGTTATCACGAGAGTATTATAGCAGGTAGCAGCAAGGCTGCGTAACGCATGCATTCGGATAACCTGAAAGAAGCCACGAGCTATGGATTATAGCGATATACCAAAGATCCAAGTAAAACTGATCGATCAAAGTATCGAGGGATGCTGTTGGTCCAGGAGATAAGGGAGATGAGAAAAAAATAAGAGTGGTCGTCGTCACCGGATCTAAAGGTCCAATCTAAATGCCCTAAGACAAAGGACACTCGAAGAGTTCAAAATTTGCATATAGCTCTTTTGCACTATATTTTTCACTAGGTTAATTATGGCACCCTTTTAACCCCATAACTCGATTTTATTTTTCCACCCCGCACCCGCCCCTCTTCCATACCGATAGAAAGCGTCGAGCCCGGTGCGATCGATCCGTCGCTTCTGCCGAAATCTGTTAACGACCTAAAACGTAGAGACGCCGTGCGTCGCGACGCGTGGCTCAATAAGAAATGCCGCCGTTCCGTTGACGACCAGATGAAAGCAACGAACCAGATGAAAACAGACGATGCGCCAACACTTTTTTTTACAAAATTTTACAGTGAAAATGATGACTAAGTAAACGAAACTTTTTGCACATTTTTCAGATATTTACGAATTTACCTGTTTCCACAAAATTCTACGTCCTTGCGTAATACGCAACAGTCCACGCGTATTGGCCGACTTGCAATTTGCGGCAATGACTGTCAAATCCGATTAAAGGACCTAATGCACGAAAATACATGCGTTAACGATAGGAGCAGTCGGTAAGGCCGATATGTACAAGAGAAACGAGTAAAGCTAACCTAAGGGCTGATTCTCAATGTCAAATCGTACAACGAGGACTAATTGGCTAATTGGCTGTACATCGTAAGGCAAACGAAGTCTCAATCGAAAGTCGACGCTGCGTCGCGGCGCACTTCGTTATCGAGTCCAGTATTATTAACGCTGCCAGTGGCGCTCCAGTTTCGCAGCAATAAGTACGGCTAATAATAGCAAAGTGTGGCTACACCGCCTGTGTACCAGCCCACCCCCGCCCACCCTCCGGGGAAGCGAAGGGGGACGAAAGCGGAAATACGTCATTGGCCCGTCGGACACGCGACACAAACGTATTGCCATCGTCCCCGGCGGAGACTCGCAATTTCCAACTGTGCTTTGAGGGTATTAAAGCAACAAAACATTATTAATTAAAAAAAAAACAACCCCCGTCGCTAACGACCGATAATCCCTAGCGTGAAGATCGCAATCGTCGAAAAACCATCAACCTCCAAGAAGAATAACACTGAATCAGACTTGAGTGCGCGTAGGCGCGATGCGAATAGGATTTCATTTTGGTGGAGAAAAGAAGAAAAAAGATATCAAGGGGGATGAATTCGGCGAGGGGGGGCCACAAAAAAAGCCGCTAAGTAACTAATCTATTTCTAGCGGATAGACGTAAGTGAATTATTGGGTGCAATGGTGGTACGGAGTATGAGAGAGGGGTGGCAAGGGGGGGTCTGAGGAATTCTGAAAGGGGGGAAATGTCGATACGCGAAGACAATACATAGGATGGGTATATATATATAGCTTGCTACATGGACAAGTAGATATAAACGTGATCGCCCCCTGCGATGACGCAAGTCTAAGGTTCGCTTGAACATTCCTCCAACCCTTAACGCCTACGTAATCTTCAAAAGCCTTGCTTAGGGTCCTACGTAGGTCTCTATGTATAATTATATATATATATATATATATATTAGACCACCTACTCATCTTTCCCATCCCTTGATAACCTACGCAGTCTCCTACTTCGCCTGTTAGCAACACTGTACTACTATAAAGGGTGAGTAGAAAATTTACCCACGATATTCCTTATCCAACGTTGCTCACGTATCTTGAAAAAGGTCAGGGGGCCATCGAGATGACGAAGCCTTTACGACTTTTAAAAATATCTTATTGTTTTACCAAAAACAAAAGAAACTATTATCAGTGGTACGATAGAAGAATTTGTAGACAATCGAAACTATAATTATCAGCAAGCAGATGAAAATAGCAGAGAACAGGTTCTATTTTAAGGTACGACGATACAGAACATCATTAGTTACCTGTATCAATAGATGATTGAGGTTATTTATAGCCGGCTAATCGTGTATTTTCTCGCTCTACCTTACCGACGCGCGGGCGATGCATTACCGACGAGCAGACCTACGTAAATTCAAAGTTCATAACGGCAATGCCAAACTCGATGACGAAAGACTGCAGTTGTCGTCAACGCGAAAGTTTTTCCGGCAGTGTCGACGTGCGTTGATAAAAATATCTACATTAACTAATAAACGCACTTTACTCGAGAACTGCAGACTAACATTTCCGGTGACGCTTGAATATTTTAAACGAAAAAACAAGAGGCTATAATCGCGACAGCTAAGAGGTTATGTACGATCGTGCGGTGCTTCGTTGTATCTTAAACTATCGAGCCTTCGTCCGAAAGAGACAGAGAGAGAGAGAGAGAGAGTGGGTTGAAAAGCTGAGAAAGGAGAGATTGAAAAATGGTGAAAAACCATAGCCATAACAGACGTCGCGTCGCTCAGCGTCTAACCGTTCTAACGGTTCAGGTATAAAAACACTGGTGTAGATTTAGTGTCGAGGGAAAGCGTGCTGGATAGAGGCGGGAGGTTTAGGGTGAGAATGGAAAAAGATTAGGGGTGCCTCACAGCACTGGGCCAGTGGGATCTCATTTAGTCAGTGTGTACCAACCTTGAAAAGCTGGCAAGAAAAATTTCTAGTTTTAGGTACGAGACGAGCGGAGCCAAAACCTTTCACGGGAGGGGAGGGGAGAGGTTATGTTTAACGCTCTTATCTCCGTAGGGTGGTTTATGGAGTCCATTTTTTTATCTCATACCGAGCTACCCCTATTACTCCTATCATCGGTTTGCATATTTCCATTTAAGTTCTCAGATAAGGATTCGACGACTTTGCGTTAAGACTTGGATTTCTCGGATGCTTTTCTGGATACCGAAGAGACGAATGCGTTTGTGCGCATATTTTGTACGTCAAGTCCCGGCAAACAAGGATGAATCATTTTTTATAATTAAGGAAAAGCAATGGAATATTTTCATGATTCGCGTACGAGCGTTGCAGAGAGTTATATTGTCAATGTCATCGGTGGAGCATGTGTAATTTTATATTATTCAAGTGAATAATCAAGAGAGGAACAAAAACTTAAGCATTAATATTATAAATCCAAAGCACGTATGGCACATGTGGATTTGTATGTAAAAGAGAAATACTATGTCCACAAGTGTTTTAATGTTTATATTATATATATATAGGAGTGCATATAGGCATTGAAAACTAGTACAGGAACCTGTCCAAAGTCATGTAGGAGATGCTAGAATCCAAATCCGATATTGTTTACTATTGGAGAAGCTATAGGGGATGATTGGGGGTGAAGATTTCAGTGATTCTCAAGCATCGCCAGCAACGAAAGGGGTAAGTATATAATTAGAATGAATTTAAAAAAGAGAGGAATAAGTAAAAGGCGGCTGGCATAGAAAGTGCATCGTGTGACTCACCACGTGAACGTTGGAAAGGCCAACAGGCTCGCTCTGCTTCTTGTCCGTCTTCTTGGCCTGTCGCTTGGCCTTGCTCTCGAGGAAGCGTTGCTTGAGCGCCAGGGTGTCCTGTATGTTCTGCTCACATAGTCCATTGAAGCTCTGATCAAAACGTGGAATACAATCGGTCTGTCGTCTTCGATAATTTTCTAATCTACGTCTGAGCCTATCGACAACAGCCTGTTTCTTGGGGGTTAACACCTCCCCCATACCGGGAGCCTGACCCATTTGTTGCTGCAGCTGCAGCTGCTGATTCGTCACGTTCAGCTGGTTGTTGGGGTTAAGATCAGCCGGCTGGATTGGAGATTGGTTAGGATTGTTTGGGCCCTGCGCCGCACCCGCGCACACGGAAATGGGCCCTGGGGCTGAGCCGGGGGGGCCTTGTGGGGGCTGGCGGGGCAACAGCCCCCCGGCCTCCATACAGCCCCCTAGATCCACCGCAGAGTAAGCCAGCTCAGTGAGAACCCCTGCTACTATAAGGCCAGCCGCGTGCTGCAACCTCTTCCGTAACCCCACGCATCCTCTGCCGCCCCACTGCGATCCTCAACTTCCGCTCAACGATCATCTGAGAACGCTCATCCGCGGAGCTATTTTTTCGTCGCACAAGTTTCCATATACTCTTCGAAATCCTCCCGGTCCTCTTTCTTCGTTATCGCTTCGACCTCACTACTGCCTATTGTTCCACTTCAGTATTCAAGGTCAGTCGAACAACCAACCACTCTAGGTACTATGTACCGGTACTGTCTTTACGTCAGACTGACAATCCTACTCGAAATCGGTCCAAGAGTTTAGTATCGTATTGAGTGAAATCCGTCCTCACTAGCACTAATTCACTTATTTTTTCACTGTCGCTCTAATGCCATTCTGTAGTCAGACCTTACACTCCGTAACCAGAGAAGGCGGTTAAGAACCGGAGCAGAAGACTTGGCCAAAGTTGATCACTGTCCACTACGTGTTTATCGATAACTAAACCAATACGAAGAAACCGATAAGCCACAAACGATGCTCAACATTCGTGCACTTTCCTTGGGTGCTTTCGCAAGGCAGAAACAACAATCCAGTTTTCACTCTCACCACACGTACCGAGAGCCCACGTGTCCACTTCACAACTCACTATCACAAAACCGATCGAATCCCAGGGGAGGCTAATACGATGCTGCTCTCTTAAAATCACTGAGAGTCGGTAGAACCGATTCAACTATACGGTAAACAATATTAACAGCTCCTTCTAGAGTATGCCCGGCTGACCTCAGTTGTTTTTAAAACGAATGTCCTCGAACACTGCCGAACATGCACGATGCGAAACAGCCAGTAACTTCTTCGGTTCATGAGTTCCTGGGATGCTACAGATTCTCCGTATCCTCCAAAGACAGTCTTTTACGAACACGCGCGCCACACAATGGTACCTAATGAAAAATAAAAATTGCACGATTTTCAACGCGTATCCCCTTTCTCTCTTTTAAAATCGTCTCTGTCAGAAATACTTGGTACGAAGTATGTCGCGCCACTCTCTGCCACGGCACGACGCTCGCGCGACTAAATTCCCGATAAGAAGTGGCCGGGAAGCGCGCCGCTGCCACAGCCAGACCTCCACGATCTCGATCGGTTTCTCTGTCTCTCCCTCTCTCTCTTTCTCACTATGTCTCATGAGCAACCTCTCTGTCGTTCACGAGCGCACCAGTCCCTCTGTCACACTCTCTCTCTCTCTCTCTCTCTCTCGCTCATCCAGACTCTACTCTCCACTATGTATCTCTCTCTGCCTCTTTCGCTCTCGATCAGCCTATCTGACCCAAGAGTATCCCTCTCTTTCCTGCTCTTTGCTTCAGCACCTCAAGAGAAAACACTAGGCTTATTCTCATTGACTGAGAGTCGAGCCAATACAGCTCGCACTATGGATACCGATTGTGTCCGGCCTGGTGAGCGTTTTCCGTTGCTGGACGTCACAACAGGTAGTTGAGCGAGGGCAGCGTGTTCCTCTCCGACTTGCTTGATAGAGAGAATCCAAGTGGAGAATCCTCTCGTACTAGTTGGAACGAGTCTCGGCAAGAGACTCGGGAACGGTACGAGTTCCTCCTCTCCTAGAAAAGGAAGGAGAAAGGGATAGAGAGAGTCTCAGGAGTCTCTGAGTAAGGAGGAGTCATAATTGAGGGTCTACTCCATGTGCTGGAAACAAGAGGGTTGATTTTTCAGTTTTTCTTCACAATTTTTTTTACTATTCCGTACTTTTTTCAAAATTGTACAATTCTTTACGTATATCTCAAGCTTCTATCACCATTCAGTCTCTTGTTACTCCTGAAATGTTATATACTGTTCACTTTATAAGGGACATCTTTGAGGGGAATCTCTTCAATGGAATTCACCGGGTAATCGTAACGTCCTTCTCTGGAATCTCATAACGGCAACAATATCAGAAATGTCACAATTATGCAGCAGACACAGAATGACGCAGGAACACTTCTCTTTGTCCTACAGAAGATTCTATTAACGGTATCCACTTGTTTCCTCCGTACTTAACAGTTTTGTCTACTTGGCGTGTGCACTTTGTCTAAACTTTTTTGAATTTTCGTAACGACAGCGCCGTGTCACTTGCACTTATCAACGGTCACAGCTCCTGGTCACATGTCACTTCTATACTGGTATTGGCATCAAACGACGCGCGAAAGACACTCCAAACAATTACATAACCTCACTTTTTGACTGTCACTCACGTTTATCAGACGTCAACGCGTTAATCGCGAAACTAATAATGACACGCGACCCCGCAGACGACGCTTGTGTACGCAAACGACCGTTTGGATTGCCCCTCGTGAACGCGCGGGGCCATTAACAGAACTGCGCGTGGGTACAGGAGCATATATCGTTCAAACGGTGAACCATAATTATGAAGACTGACAACACTGCTGCCTAGTAGACGGATGACAAACTACTAAGCGTGGATGCTGCCGGCCGATCGCGCTGTCTCTGCTGCCATCTTGTATTGGAGAGTTTTATTGCGGGATTGCGGGTCGTAGATGCATTATGACATTCGAAGTAAAGCTTAAGTAGTAAATTCGAATATAGACAACGCGCCAGCAACTATTTTGTTCGTATACTATGGAAAATTAATGATTGTTCTTTATTTGAATGATAAAGCTGGTATCTACATCATTCACTACGATTAAGGTTGTGATCTTCTTACCCAAGGAGTAAATAATTGAATTGGACGTTCCTTGATAATCCGTATTTTCGTAACGTTTATTGGCTGTTGTTTAGTAAATAAGCGTCGAATTGGATCTTGCGAAAAGCGGTACTTCTGATGACCTTGACGACTACTATTTAAATTTTATAATTTCAGTGTGGTTATACGATTGGACAGTGAAACGTGCCAAGCTGTTGACGTTGATAAAGTTGGCTGGTTTTTCTCAATAATAGGAACCATTGGATTGTTTGTAGTTGATTGCTGTAGTGTCGGTTGTTAATTTATACAAAATGAACAATCCGTTTGATATTTGTCTTGTGGTGTGCAATTTATTCATAATTGTCAATTGAGCTGACTTTAGTTAACAACCTTATTGCAAGCGCATTGTTATAAACAGTCATGGCAAGTAATGTGCAAAGGACTAAAAGTAAAATTCCATTTATACCAGGCACTAAGCCTTCTGCACAAAATGCACAGTTACTTATTTCTACTGGAATACCATCCCTGGATCATGTAATTGGTTTGTATATTTATTGAAGTTTGTTTCATTGTTTAATGTTCAGAAACTTTAGTAGTATGGTTTCTGTTGCAGGAGGAGGTTTACCGGTTGGATCTATTCTTTTAATAGGTGTGTAATGAATGTTTTGTTAGGATGTGCTTCTCAATGGTTTATATCTCAGTTTTTAATTTACATACTATTTTTTTTAGAGGAAGATACTTATAATAGCTATGCAAAAATTATGCTAAAATATTTTATGGCTGAGGGTATTGTCTCTTCGCATTCCCTTCTCATTGCTTCAAGAGACACAAGGCCAACGCAGCTGCTGGCGGAACTGCCTGCAGTTGCAGTTAGTTCCTCCACAAAACTCGAAACACAAGCAACGGATGAGCAAATGAAGATTGCTTGGAGATATCAGAATATGAAGATAGTTGATGCTTCTCCAACAGGAGGACAAGTCTTTGGTCACTTTTATGATCTTACTAAGACAATGGATAGTAGAGATATCGAACAAGCTGATATTATAAAATGGGATGGAAACGATTTGAAGTGGAAAGCTGAGTCATTTGAAAATAATGCTTATGTAGATTTGTTAAAAACAGTACAAGAAACATTGAAACATGGACAATTCCTTGTTTCGGATAATCCTGAAAAACGCAAGATTTTAAGGATAGCAATTCAGTCATTAGGGTCACGATTATGGTTGTGCAATACCGAAGAGAGTACTCGTTGTGATCTTCTAAAATTCCTCTACTGCTTTAGGTCACTCCTAAGGAATTCTTATGCCGTAGCAACCATTACAGTTCCTGCTCAAAACTTTGACAACACGGTATTACTCCCGCATCTTTACCCTATAAACTAAAGTTATATACAATAGTTTAGCTCATATAAATTAATTGTCTTCATAGGATGCTTTGGTAGAACGAATTGAACACTTATCGGACACTGCAATTAGATTAGAATCATTTGCTGGTTCCGCAAAGGAAACCAATCCTATCTTCCGAGATTACCATGGTTTGTTGCACATCAAGAAACTCTCTGCCTTCAATACATTAGCACCACATAATCCAGAATCTACTGATCTAGCATTCAAATTGCGACGCAAAAAATTTCTCATAGAGGTAGGCCTTTCGACATTTGATTTTATTATTAACAGTAAGCAATTTATATATATTCAAAAATATTACTTTTCAGGTCTTACATTTACCGCCAGAATTGGACGATACCGCACAAAGAGAACAGGACGACTCCTCAGCTATAGGAAGTTGTGGCAGCGGTAATTCGAAAAAGAAGTTATTGGAATTTTAAGTATTCAAAGTAAAAAAAATCTCGTAGCATCCTACCAACCGTCTTAACGACGGTTCTAAGCATAATTACTTCTGAAATTTAAATAAATCACGAGTACACGCTCAACAAGATAATTATAAATAAAACAAAATTAATATAAATATATACCTGTACCCCAAAAACAATATTTTTTTTACTTTGATACAAATTTTCTAAAAATCATGTAGACTTGCATATGTACTGACTTTCACTGGATATATTTCATATATCACGTTAGCCAATGATATCGACTAGCTGCAAATAAAGGGCGCTTTTTAAATATCAATAATTTTTATGATCTTTCAAAACGTATCTTTTAAAGCGCCCTCCACTCATGTAATATGACACTATATTAGACATTATAAAAATATATAATTAAATATACTTAATAACATTGTCAAACAATTAATAAATATGCAACCAACATTTGTCTCATTTAACCGGAAGTGCGCGACGTGCTATAGTGAATAATGCAGGCGGTAGGAGATAGGCTTCATGCACACTTACAATAATGCGCATAAAAATACCTGTTGCTCTGAATCAGTACCTTTACGTATTCGAGTTCAAAATTAAGCGTACCCCCTCCCGCGGCTTCTCCCCCCCGCCATCTTGTAACTCCTTACAATTATACCATAAGAGTAAATATACACAGTTTAACAGATAATTCTAATTAATTGACCGATCATTCAATTCATTACAATTGTCAGTAGTAACAACCAAAGATAAAAGTACGTGGGAAATTTTCTGTATATTTCCAAATAAAAAATGGTTCCACCATCTGCCGCATTGTCAAAGACAGCCCCGTACCTTTATAGGGGGCGTCCTACTCAAGCGTGACATTAATTATCCTAAAATGGAACACACCTTCGTCATTGGCCTGGTGTCTACTTCTGTACAATATAATATACATGTCTTTGTGTGCTCTTCATCCCCTCTGCTTTTCCGCACCTTCCTACTTCCTTCCGGTTCCGTTCGGTATGTTTCGCTTCAGGGAATTTTAACGCAAGCGCACGTACTAGCGCCAGTTTTTCCTACGGCACTGCTCGACCATCATTCGAAACGAGAGGCGCTTTAGTCTTCAAGTGAGCGGCAATTGGTAGAGTTGAAAAGTTGCGGAGTTAAAGAAAATATTATAAAACAACGTGTGCAGGAGTGTAATAATACTGTTCGAGGATCATAAAAAAAAGTGTCATTACAATCGTGAACAATTAATTGGTGAATCATGGAAACAAAAGGGAATAAAAATCCGAATGATTGGCTGATAAAGTGAAATGCGTCGATTGCCGTTAAGTGTCTGACAAAAGCATCTCTTTGGATCTATTACGCGCGTGAATCAGTAGTTTGAAAAATGAAGAACCGGAAACTGGGTATTTCGAAAGCTTTCGTCTGCTGCTCCAACATCGTATTTCTAGTGAGTACACAATGTCACGATAACTATTATTCATTTAGCTTTAAATCACAGTAGAATTGTATCATCGAAACATGATGCTGCTACCGGAAGTTCTTTCGTTTCACTTTCAGTTGTCGGGATTCGCGCTGATGTCATTAGGAGCTTTGCTATTGGCTGACAGCGAACGTGTTCTGCTGTCAAGATTGTTAGGATCGGGAGATGCTCATCCTGAACAACCCCTATTTTATTACTTAGCCTTCGCGATCGTAGGGGTAGGCTTTGCTATCGCCATTACTGGACTTCTTGGATGCTGGGCCTCCTGTCTCTTCAGCTGCTGCATCACTGCTTCGGTAAGATCTTTTAGCCAATTACGTCTTAAATGAACCTAACGCCACCTCTAATTACCCTTAATTCACTGTGACGTAGAATAATGTCATTAAAATAATACTGAAACCAAGTTCCTAATAAAAGTCACTGCCTTAACTGACAACTATTTACGCAACAGGATTCACGTATGATCGACGTCGATTCTGACAGAAAGCGTCACTCTTGCCAATTACTTAAAGCGACAATGGCGAAACTCAAATATCTAATCAGTCTTGCATTTACAATACTTGTGTGAAGTTGGCCGGTTGACTTTTATTATTAAACTTTTTCTTATTCCAATCGTTTGATTGGACTTTTCTTTCTAATTGGATTTAGCTTTTCTGGGGCTCAATCGATGCAGAATCATTCGATAATTAATTAATAAAAATGTTTGGTAGTCCATTGTTTGCTAGAAAAATGAAAAATACTATATACGATTGGAGGATCTCAATCGATACGATACAATCAATTCTTCGATCGTGTATCCTTTGAATTGGACGATATTGCACATTTTTTCTACTTCTACATTTTTTGAAAAAACTTTTGACTAACAAACGTTTTTACGAGCCTATCAAACACTATGAAACGATTGGAATAATAAAAAGTTTAAAAACTAAAAATTCGTCGGCCAACTTCACACAGGTATTTACAATCCTTAACGAACAGCAGTATCATTATTGATGACTATAAAAAGATATTTAATGTACATATAACACAGTTCGTTAATTGGGATGTAACGAAGGGGCCCCTCGATAACGGTCGGCCATTTATAATTGCCAGGCATATATACATAATGGGCATAGATTATAATGAGTCGGAGAGAGAAAAGATCGGCAAAACTGACCCAACTGAAACGAGATTTCCACTTTGCTGGACTACGGTCACGCGCCGTTGCCCGGAAACGGATATAGACCCGTCCGAACGTGCTGGTATAATGCGAAGAGGGATTCGTGTTACACGTGAAAATTGTAACTAGTCTGCCATTGTTTTGATGCCAGTTGTACTATATAATATTATTGTTAATATAGGGTACAAAATAATTATTGTTAACATAAGCATATAACGGACAAATAATTTTTATATTTTTACGTTACAGTATCTAATCACAATCATTCTACTTTTACTCGGGGAGTGCGCTCTCTGCATTATTGCTGTTTTTTGGCCCCATCTATTGGGCGTTGACGTAAGACCAGCAAGATTAGTTCGAGCCTTACAAAGAAGTTACGCTGTACCCGGACGCGAACAGTTTACAGCTGCTTTGGATCTGGCGCAGACTGCTGTGAGTGATTTTGAAGAATAATTAATTTCTTTTTAATTATAATTATGAGAATTGTACGTCAATATTATTTTTCGTAAACAGTTCTCTTGCTGTGGTATAAACGGCAGTAGCAATTATGGCACCTCCTGGTGGCGACTTCAGGAAGTTGGTCGAAGAGAGTTGGTAGTACCACTTAGTTGTTGTACCCTGAACAACACTCATGTTGCAGACTCGTTCTTGAATCCTGAACCCACGAACCTTACTCTCTGTCAAGCTTTGAATCCTGCTGAACATCAACATGCTCGGCACACTGTGGTAAGACAGGTTATGTGATAATTCGTATAAATTTGGTATTCAAGAAAACTAGCGTCGTCGACACGTTTTTGTTGTTGTATTTAGCATGGCGATAACGATAAAAGCCCGCATGGTAAAATGTATGCAGCGAAGGGGGATGATATCTCGCAAATATGGTACAATAGGGGCGTTGACAAGTTGTCAATATGTCGGGTTTCTATGTCGACGTAAAAATAGCTTTCTCGGAATTTTCATAGAGAAATCTGCACGAGACTCGATTTCCGTTATTGGGCCTGTTCGATATTCAGTAATTCATATCGTGGTGCGCCGTATGTTCTTAATTGAATGTACTTTCATATAGGAAGAGGCACCTGCTGATAACAATTCTCTAGAAACATTCAATATGAAATTCAATACAGGAAGTTCCATACCGGAAGTGGGATATATATGTATATTTTTATGGTTAATACGTTCCGTAATGATATTCCATTGAACAGATGACACATGTATACATATATTTTAAAAAATTCACTATATGTATAAATAAATAAAAAATTTTATTTCCTCAGGGATGCTTGGAGATGATCGAAAAGTGGGCCCAAGATCAGGCCCTGATTTTATTAGGGATTGGCTTGATAATCATCATTGTAGAGATCAGCGCGTTGCTCAGCACTCTTTTCGCCTGTTCGAAAATGTCGAAAAATAAAAATGTGGCCCAACCGTCTTCGTTCACATCGACGCAAACGCTCAGTCCGTTCAATGAATGTGATCATGACTATGGTAAGTCTCAAAATATCCAATGATTTCGATACTGATGAGAGAATGACAATAGGAAATGACGTGGTCATCTTGTTGACTCAGGATTGGGCATTGAGAACAGGATGAACATGGCGGGGACGACATTTGGTGCCAAATCATGAAGGTGGCTGGAGGGCAGTGAGGGGAGAGTGACGTCAAAGACCGGAAATACGGAGTCAGAAGTGGTCAAGAAGAAGAACGAAGAAGCTAGAGGAACCGGAAGGAGCATCATCGAGGAGTGGCAAAATCCTTCCAATGATTCGAAAATGATCATTAGAAGCGATCAGCTGTACGAGGAACGTGGAGTGGACGTCAAAATGGATCATAGATCCTCTTTTGGTCGCAGCAACAAAAACGAATCAGAGAAAAAGAAATACGCCCATACCGGACTGAAAGTTTTAAAATCCTCGCACAAGACCAAAGACCACACGACGGACAATCGCCATGGTGCAGAGGTTTTGATCCAGATAAAGAGACCTCAAGATGGCGGCACTGTCAGAAGTATACCGATAAAAGATTATCAAGCTTCAATAGCACAAAATTTTGGCACTCTGAGAAAGTCAGCAGTGCCGCAGCAACAATTCGAGTCATTAGTTTCAGAGCCAGAGAAGACGTCGCGTCAATCAGAAAAAAAGAAAATGCGGGAAAGTTTGAAGAATATTCGATCGTCCGAAGAAATCGAAGTGATTCAAAGCAATAAACCCATTCATGAAGATTCGGATGATTTCGCCGACTTGAACGAGTATTTTCACAAGGAAGCGACAGATGACTCGATGGTGAAGCACAGAGAGCATCGTACCAAAGAATCCGAAGTAGATGGCGCCACTAAGAAACAAGAAATGGCTGATCTAAGGCGCGGGCATGTTGGCAAAAAGATATCCGTTTATGAAGAAACTAGTCGTGGCACTAAACAAGAACGGGATTCGAAGCGTAGATTTTCTGAGATAAAAAGAAAAACCATTGGCGTTCCCTTAGTAGGTATGCATAATGCTTGTGGATTACCCGTAATAGCACCATGGCCTGATCATGTTTTGAAAACTATACGCATGCCTAATAAACTGGTCGAAACTTTGGGATCCATTTCCAAAAGAAGGCACAGTATTAATCCCAGAAGTCGTACTCATCCAAAACGTAAAGCACCGCAACCGAACAGCTCGTTATCAAAAGCAGTTATTCTAAATTCCAGACAACAGAGCAATGGCGTCCCTATTAATTGCAGGACGCTTAGACGTCCTTCTTATAGAATTGGTAAAAACAACACACTTCCTGTTAGAAATACGACACTCAGAAGGCGATCTAGTAAATCGGAAATTAAAAAAGACCCAATCAGCACTTTGGGTAGGAAGTCACTTAAGAGACGCAGTGCTAAACGAACGACTTTATACGCAAGAGACGATGGCGTTGAGGCTGTTAAGGCTTTGAAGAATTTATGTCTCAATCCGCTTGCACGTACAAAAGGAGATGCGCATATGATTTGGTAAAGATTATTATTTAATATTATGTAATGCTTGCTGCCCTCATTTGCTTAATGACATTTTTAATGGACAATTTTGTATGTTGCTGTATATTTATTTGTACATGGATATGTTGTACAATATTGATTTTATTTTGAGTGTAATAATTACTTGGAGTTTTTTTGAATTATACTGATGAATTTTATAAAGCGCGTGACAATATTTATTATTGGATTTATTTTAACGGCTCAGTGCGTTGACAATACTCGATAAGTACGTTATGTATAAGTGCATAAGTGCGTTCATAAAAATCAATATGATATGGATCATACATGTTAATCCAGAAATAGTATTGGCGATTCATTATTGAATACTAAAGACAGATATTAATTTAATTTGAATTATTTGTGCGTGGAGAGTTTTAATGGTTGCAACTGTGAAAGTATAATTACATGAGTTCAAATGGCGGCCATTATCTGAAAAAATGTAATTAGATTAATAAAACAAAACTCGTCAGGCTTTGTTATATTGTTAAATGCGAAAAGGAAGTCTTACTTGTTGTACAATTGAAAAATAGATTTTGAGAAAATATATAGCGTTTAAAGATATTTGCTTGGGATGAAAATATAACGATATATAAGATCCAAAATCTGTGTAGCTATCACTAGATATGTTTATGCAGTATTGTCATATGAATGTTCACTGGATGATTGCTTTACTTCATTAGCAGTTATACGGTAAATCTAACGTAATATGTACGCATGAGAAATGGCACTGAAAATATGTAGAATATCATATACGTTTGATGCACGAATAATATTATAAACTTGAATTGAAAAATTTAGAACAATGAAAAGATACCACGCGACTGATTGTGGATCCATAGTAGAATTCAAATCGAGCAGCATCCATGTGAATTTCATGAAAATGGTGCAGAACTGTGTTGTACACAGAATATCCTATGAAAATAATTGTAGATGGTCTGTTACAATAATACTATTAAGATGTGCAACGTGTTGCTGTAAGAGGTTGGTAAAACCCAAAAGAATCTCAAATTGAATAAATTCGCAAGGAATCTTTTCAAATTGTATAAATTACATGAAGCATTTTGGGTAAGTCGGTAAGCAGTTAATTGTTTGTTAAAATAAGTGTTAATGCAGCAGCAACAACGAACACATTGCGGACGATACTAATTTTTTTCCACAATGACAATTTATTTGTCATTCCCTGCACGAATAAAATTGCTTTCACGTTTTTATCGTACAGAATGAAATAGTTGAGAAACAGGAATTGCTAATATGGTGATTATCAAAACTAAGTTATGTTTATCCGAAGCATCCTGTATATAAATTATTACGGGAAAATTTATAATGATCCCATATTACTGGAATTTAAAACTTTGTCATCTATGCATGGGAGGCAGCACTTGCCGCGGAGTTTTCGAAAAGCTGTGGAACGTATAACGCGCTGCATGAGGCTCGGAGTTCTCATTCTTCCTAGAGCCGGTCTCTTATACTGGTTTCTTGAATTTCTCTGTCCTATCCAATTTTCTCTTTTTTCCATTTCTTATATTCTTTTTTTTTCATTATTTCCATATATTCCTCCTTGCTTATATCTTTCCTTCTTAATTTATTATTTTTTAGTCCTCTCTTTTTATTCCTACTTAGATTCGCTATCTAATTCTTATTCTCATTGTTTTTTCCTTTCTTCCTTCTATCTGTGTTTGACTCGCTATCACTCTTTAGCCTCCGCCTTCCCGCCCCTTGCTCTCTCTTTCAACGTTTTGTTAGTTCAATTATTCGGCGGAATTTTCCGGAAACACCTCAGGTGCTTAACAGCGCCATCTGGCGGAATTTTCCGGAACTAATAGAGATGCTCCCCGCGAAAATGCATTTTTGGGGGTAATTTTCGTTCCACGCCCCGTAGCGGAATTTCCCGGAACTATAAAAGCGCTTGACAGCGCCATCTGGCGGAATTTTCCAGAACTAATAAAGATGCTCCCCGCGAAAATGCATTTTTGGGGGTAATTTTCTTTCCACGCCCCCTAGCGGAATTTCCCGGAACTATAAAAGCACCTGGCAGCTCCATCTGGCGGAATTTTCCAGAACTAATCAAGACGCTCCCCGCGAAAATGCATTTTTGGAGGGTAATTTTCGTTCCACGCCCCCTAGCGGAATTTCCCGGAACTATAAAAGCGCCCGACAGCGCCATCTGGCGGAATTTTCTGGAACTAAAAAACTTGCTCCCCGCGAAAATGCATTTTTGGGGGTAATTTTCGTTCCACGCCCCCTGGCGGAATTTCCCGGAACTATAAAAGCGCCTGGCAGCGCCATCTGGCGGAATTTTCCGGAACTAAAAAACTTGCTCCCCGCGAAAATGCATTTTTGGGGGTAATTTTCGTTCCACGCCCCCTGGCGGAATTTCCCGGAACTATAAAAGCGCCTGGCAGCGCCATCTGGCGGAATTTTCCGGAACTAAAAAACTTGCTCCCCGCGAAAATGCATTTTTGGGGGTAATTTTCGTTCCGCGCCCCCTAGCGGAATTTCCCGGAACTATAAAAGCGCCTGGCAGCGCCATCTGGCGGAATTTTCCGGAACTAAAAAACTTGCTCCCCGCGAAAATGCATTTTTGGGGGTAATTTTCGTTCCGCGCCCCCTAGCGGAATTTCCCGGAACTATAAAAGCGCCTGGCAGCGCCATCTGGCGGAATTTTCCGGAACTAAAAAATATGCTCTCCACGAAAATGCAATTTTAGGTTTTGCTAGATTATATTGTAACAATTTAAAGTAGGCCGTACAGGTGGGTAATCTCATTTTATTAGGTGGAAGGAAGGAGACGAAGTAGGAAATGAGAACTCTGAGAAAAATAGGAAGGATGTGGGAACGAAATAGGCCTCACCCCGCCTATTTCCATGAGGTCATACTTCTCCACCAAGCAAAGGGATAAAGAAACGATTTAAGAAGTAAATAAGGAAGAAACGAATAACGAAAAACATAAGGAAAGAATGAAAGATAGAGGTATAAAAGGAATGTAAGTAAGAATGGAACGAAGAGACTAATTAATCGGATAAAGAAACAAAGGAAGTTATAATGTAAGGGAGAAAGAGAAAATAAAAGGAAAAGAAACGAATTAAATAGAAGAGACAAATCGAAGATAGGAGACCGGCTCTCGCAAGATTGTGAGCTCCGAGCCTTGTGCAGGTGCTTATACATTCCCCCACCCTTCGATAACTCCCCGGAAATTACTGCCCTCAGGCATTTATGTACAGGATATTTCGGATAAAAATGATTTTCTTTAATAATTACAATTTTAATTATACCAGCCTCATCTCTGAACTTCTCGATCGTGTAAAGTTTAGTGGTTATCAAAGAGATGGCGCCACTCATGCTGTGTAGGCTGTGTTGCTTCCTTATGCGGCGAAAATTCGAATTATCATTTATTTATTAAGAATTGGACAACGTAATTCGAGATATCGCATTCCTAGGATGCGATTTTGAGTAGTTTTCAATACCAATAAATTATTTTTTGAGTCTCCAAAAAAATGATGGGCGAACTGTCCGGTTTACCAGTTCCGGTATCTTGAGATGCAGCCTTTTAAAATTAGTCCGTTGCCTGCGAAAGGAAGTATTGATTGAGGAAAATGAAGTCAAATCGACCGAAAAAATTTGCAGATCACTTGAAAAGGAAATATAGTAATATAAAAATAAAGGATTAACATGAAATAAAACAATTGAGAAGCAGAACTTTTTCATACACTGGGAATTCCCATAGGATAAAAGAATTACAACACGTAAGTGCAATTACTGCAATTTCTAGAAAATTTATTCAACAGACACCACAATATTAAGTCTGCACATAAAATATAAATACATATATGCATCTTTTCTTAAACATATTTTAACAACGATTTTTTGAAGGATACAGCACATGTACTTCTCTTGATTTGGCTGTTTATTAAGGAGTATATTTTCTTTTAGTCTCTACTCACCCGATCAACGTCGAAGTATCGAAAAGTAAATTTAGACGCGCCATGGCAGTCAAAGGCCACCAGGTAAGTACGTACCGCGAAAAGCAGCTCGGTGCGCCGCCCGTGGCAAGAAGTCGAACTCACGACGCCACATAATCCAGAAGGTGCTGCCTTCATCTGCGAGCGTCAAATCCTTCAAGTATACACCTGCAATCACATAATAAAATCGTCTAATTAATTTTACGTTCAGGATTCATGTTCTTATCAATTACAACATAAGTAGTTCTCCGAATGAACAACTGAAATAACGACCAGTTGGGACAACTCTGATTAGACCTGTTCTCATGTGTGTCTGCTTATAGCGAAATTGCAAACCCCGTTTTATGTGCAATAATAAAGCGAAGATGTCTGGGTACAGGCACTTTTAAATCCAGCTTCGCACGTAGTCATTGTACGAAGCTGAAGGAATTCTTGCGTGGCTGGTTAACCGGGAAAAAAAAAATCCTCTCACGGTACAAAGTTCAGGGCCAACTCTGCGATCTTATCTGCTTCCCTTCCTCTGGATCCCCAGCAAGTCTTTGTTTCGTTACACGAAATTATATCCAACTGTAATAACTCTGAGTCTCCTAGCAGAACAGCAAGAGCACGATTAAAAGTAACAAAGGTAAGAACCCCAGGAATCAAGAGGAACGCTAATTACATGATTATCTAAGGAAACAGTCAGAAGAGAAGTAGAATTAAAAGCATAGTCTCTAACATACAATTCGTTTAAACCGCGATGCGGTATATTCGCCAAGAAGGTTACGTCTACCATATGGTCGCTTGAAAACCGGCCATAATTTTTCTCAAGTAACGACAAGCGAGAAAAACCAAAAGGAAATAAAATAAATGACCAGCGAATCGCCGAGCCCGTGGCTATGCTCGGTGAATTGTTGCAAGGTGAGTGAGAAGACTATACAATGTTCCCGTGGACGAACAAGAAATGAAATTCAAATAGTTGTAATGAAAACGAGCATCGTACCTGTAGGAAACAAAGGGGCCAATTTCCATAAGAAACGTCTCACGATCATGGCTGTATTTGCTGCTGGACGGTTGGTGCCAGAAGATATGTAGAGATGTTACCCTGTAACTCTTCTTGACTGGGATAAGAGGAGGATGGATGGCGAAGAGCAAAGCCCTAAGGAAGAGGAGCGAACGAAGATCGACAGTCAAGTCGGACGAGTCTTACCAGCAGCAAGTATCTTACCTTTCCTCGAACCACAATTCTGCCCGAAGCCACAGACTGTAGCTGATAATAAGAATATGTCTATAGTACGTTCATGCTCATGCGTTACTATAGCAAAAACAGTAAAAAGTGCATATTCAAGGGGAAGCCAATGGCGAATAGCGAGTTAGCGAGCAAGGCACACCGTTGCACCTGTATCTCTCGGAGTCTGCAAGGTTGGAATCCCTGGGAAGGCTGGCACTCCTACCTTACTGAACTCCCTACCGATCCCTTGGAACGACTGAGGAACGAGGAACCGAGAGATCGTTATCAAGTGAAAGTAAAATTGGAATTAAGGATAGTCAGGTAAATTAAGGGGATTAAAAAATTAATGTATCATCAAATTATTACAAAATGAGTCTTCTTTTTTTATGAGGATGATAAGAGGATGGATCGTGTTTTTAATCGCGACCAGATTCACTAGCGGAACTGCTGCTCTCGCTCAGCTGAGGACTCTTGATGACGATGGGGAAATATTCACCAAATCCTTTTCCAAAAATACCCTTGGTCTGTGTCTCAGCAAATCTCTTTGCATCGGACAAAGTACTGTAGCTGCTGTCACTTAGATTCGATCTCTTGACAGCGTTAGCCGAACGCGATGGCGGTGGTACAAAGTGGTTGTAACTGATTGTCCTTACGTTGCCCACCTCCCGAATTATTGCTTCCGGTCCACGAGGTTCCCTCGGTGGTTTTGGCTTTGGAGGCTGCGACGTCTTCCTTTTGTATATTCGTTTCGGTACCAATTTTTGTTTTACTGCAGTTTTTTGTAAGTCATCAAATGTTATTGTTTTTAGTCGAGGTACACTAAACTCTTTCGAAGAACCCGAAGATACGGGAGGAAATGGAGGTGCAGGACGTACAGGAGATGCAGGTAGCGCAGAAACATCTGTTGCGCTGATGCTGTAGCTTATGCTAGTGTTGGTCCTTGTGGTGCTGCTAGTGTTGCTACTGCTAGTATTACTACTGCTTGTCGTACTTGTACTTAAGCTGCTTGACGAAGAGGATTCATCAGGTTGTTCCAAAGGAATGCTAGTTTTTAAATAAGTTTCCTCATTTTTTTCATTTTCTTTCAATTCCTTATTTTTTTCTTTATCGACTTCTTTGTCACAGACTGAAACCTCATCTCTGTCTTTACCATCATTTTCTGCATGTTCAGGTTTACTCTCACGATTTCCATTGACACTGGCAGCAGTGCATATTGTGTTAATTAAGCTCTGAACGTTTTCATCGTTAAATGACGTTTCACACGTATCAAGGCAAGTATCCACAATAGAACTGCAAAGTGCATTGTTCAACTGATCTTCATTGTAATGGTACTGATTTTCATCGGTGTTTACCGGCGTCGGATAAAGTCTATTCAAGACTCTGAATATATCAATTAAATTTTTGGAAACAGGCTGTTCGCTACTAGACAAAGCAAGGTGCGATTCGTCCTCTTGAGATGACGTTGTTAACGTCAGCCCAGGAACCTTGAAATAAAAATAAAAATTCAGATGTTACTTTTACATGCACAATTGATTTTTCTGTAGTAAAGAAAAACTTCTTATATACAGCATCAGAGAAAAACCTGGACAAATAATTTTTTTTTCGCCATTCATTTGACCGAATCCATATACTAGCCGTTACAAGTATTTTTCTAATAAAAATTTTTTAAAAAACATTTGTATCTTCAAAATGTGATGGACGGTGTAGGACCGCTTGAAAAATGCAAATACGCAAAAGACAAAACACCCAGTAGAGGATTTGTACGCGCCTTTGTTTACATTCCCTACGCCGACCGGAGAAACCCTGAGGAGACATTGTAACGGCTCAAGGCTGATACTCAGATACGACACACTACGCCTCGACGCTCTGTGTGTATGCTGGCTGCGTTTGAGCATTGAAATATAATATGTCAACGTCAGAAATTATGATTAGATACGATACAGCTGCTGCTTAGCATTAAGAACAGTAAGATTTCATCACCCGGCCAAGAAAGGACTCGCAAGAGTTTGAGCGTCAGTAATGAAAATCTAAAGAAAAATGAAAATCCCAAAAAGTACTCACCATAAAGTGGTCGTAATCCGACAGACTAACTTTCTGGGACACAGGATATATCCAGCTTTTGGCACCAGTCACTGTATTGTAAAAATAATCTCGTCCCTGCGTGAATCGGGAGGTGCAGCGTATCCATCCGTTCGACAGATTGCATTCACCAAATCTTTCCGGCGCACGTTTCTTCTTCTGCGGTTTAACAGAACCCGATTGATTGTGCGAATCTGGTAAATTTACTAAAGTTCCTTGCACGGACACTCTCGTCGAATCGGACGAATCAGATGACGCGACAGACTTACGAGACATAATCAAGCCGAACGCGATCGAATAAAAACATAAAGCAATAAAAATTACACACACAAGGACTCGGAAGGCTCGACTCTTAGCGCGATACTAGGGTTGACAGCACGTGGTGTTCGCTGCCCGCCTACCCCGCCGCGACACAGGCGCACCCTGTATTAAACCAATAATACGCCACGCGCAGCGCTGTAAGTCCGTTTGTCACGGTAGCCATTGTGATTGCGCAATTGGCGCAGTCGAGGCAGTCTTAACGTCTTGAGGAAATTTTATGTATCGCCTGCTCTGCTCTAGGGATTGGAAAAAAAGTTTGTCGAGAACGAATGATAATGCAGTCGAGACATTTATATTTGCATAGGCGTCCAATTGACAGGGAATCGTATCAAACAGCTGTGTGAGATTCTATTTTACGGAAGTGAGGTTAGTGCGTTCGTTGTTCACAGTTTCCTGTTGGCCATTGAACGGAGATCTGAATCTCTTTCGACGAGTGAGATTTTTCGTAATGGTACAGACGGGATTTTTTTTTAATAGCGTGGGTGAACCGGGGACGAGTGGGAGGGACTACTGGTCATCCTTATGGATTCTGTATTTATCTCATAAGAGTGGGTTATCGATTCGTGATTGCCATGCGAGGAAAGCAGCGATCTTCCACTTGTGCGACCGGTTCTATAAATAGAGAGTCGTGGCTGGACGTATCCTCGGGCTGAAAGACGACTCGACCTCTGGAAACCTCGACTTCTGGTCGGCAGTCTGCCTAGTGGACGCCATGATTCTGCTGACGATCATTAGTAAATTGATGGCAGAATATCCTTTCAGTCGGAATATAAAGTTTATGCTTGACGATTGGAATGCTCGCTATCCTGCCTGCTGGTCTCGCGAGAACCGAGCCTAAGGAAATATATAAGGGGCTGCGTAAGTATGAAAAAAAAAAATATATAAAAAAAAAGAGTGTAGGGGCTGCAGCTTTTTCGAGGCTCCTTTTTATTCACAGTGGGCCACCGCACTACCGAGACATTCGATACCGGTAATTCTTTGATGGTTTTTGTCCGGGTCATCTTGAAGACTGGACTCGGCTTCCTGAATGGCGGATGTTCTTCTTGCTTCCTTGCTTATGGTGTATGCAAGAAAAAAATCACGGGATCGTTAACGCACAAAGGATGCAGCTTCGATTAATTCTTATTATGGTGGAACGAACTGTCCTTTCCGGAGAAGCCGGTCGGTATGTATTTTACGAGCGTCCTGCCCGTTGGCGCATCGTTTGCTGTTGTATAGTTACGGCATCTCGACGTCTTCTCGGGATAATCCACTTTTACGTCTTTCTCGTCGTTTCTTCCGGGACAGCCTCCCGCAGTGCAGCTACGTCGACCAAAACAGCCCTTGTGCATAATAGCTTTGCTAAATTCAAGGATTCTTTTTCAGCCTCTTTATTTGCCTTCGTCTCCTCCCTTTTAATTTTACCTGCACTGTTTTTCCAGTTCATCATCAGCCGTTTATGGGAGGCAGGAATTTGCATTGACGAGCTACAATGCTCAGCAAGTACTAAGGCATGAGGTTACGTATAGGAAGAGATTAAGCTATAGGAAGTGGCAGGAACAATATTCCTTTCTTGCTGATCCTAGGAAATTTGTCTCATCAGCAACCACAATGCTTTTTCATCGTAGCTTCTTTAATATTTCAACGGAATTTGCATTGCCCAACGCATCGTCCATCGAGCAACCGTCAGGATGAAAATCGAGCGAAACGAAAGGGTTGTCGATTAATAGACGCCTCTCGCGGCTGGCACTTCAAAAAATGCGGAAAAGGATCCAAAGGAAACCTGTTAAAGAAGTTCTCAGCACCCAACATATGACGCTCGGTCTGGACTCCCTAAAAAAAAAAAAAAAATACTTTTTTTTCCCTCATCCATTTTTCTCCCCCTGAATCCTGATACAGCAAGGCTCGGAATGAATGAACGAATCAAAGAAGAAAAAATACAAAGAGAATAAAAGAGAAGGAAGAAACGCTTTAGATTCTCTATACCCAGTGTAATATCTACTCGTTTCCTTTTTTTTTTTTTAAATCAGGGAGATACCAATTCGCTTTACCGTGACTACCGAGAGCCGCTCAATCTGTGCTCTAAACTGGTATGATCGCTCGGATCTCATAGCAAGGAAGTATGAGTGGGTCTGATCGAGCGTGATCAAGTGGGACCGAACGTGGTCTATACGCAGTACCAAGAGAGATCATGGTAGCCTGTGTGCGCGCTTCTGGCAAGCACATTAGGCATGTCTACGTGGCCGAGTGATCTTGTGGCGAAGTTCTCCTGGAGAAAGAGAAGATGGCGAAGGAGGGAAAAGAAGAATGGTGGTGGTGAGGACCGTTAGTTGGCCCCAGCACCACGGGATCGTTGTCCGGGCACAGTGCGACTATTCCCTCTTTCACTCCTTCCCCCAGAACGTACAAGCATACGCCCGTCCATCCGTCTATCAGTTTGTCCATCCATTCGTTCTTCGATGGCTCAGCTCATTCGCGAATGTCGCTTCCCCACCATTGCTACTCCTCGAGCCGGGCTGAGAATTAAAAAAAAGAATCACGAAGAGTCATCGGAATGCGAGGACCTATGTCACGCTCGAATTCTTCCACTCACCTATTTTGGACGTACGAATCTTGTTTTTCTTTACGAACGCCTTCGTTCCTTGCGGACGAAGTCCTCTGGTGACAATCACACTTGTTTTCCTCGTGGGACCCAGTTGAGAATTCATGATTTACCTGAAACAGTTTAATAATTTATGATCGAGACCCACTGTTCCTGGAACATGAAATAGGGAGCAGTCTGCTTGCGTTCAAGTTTCAAATAAACGCCAGCACATGAATTCTCTAGACATCCGCCTGTCACATTCTGCACTCTGAAGCTTTAGTCGAAAGGTGGTCAAATTTAGATTTACGACGGTTTAGGTAGAAAACGCAGATAGCGTAGCGCGTGCACCCACGTGGACCTAAGGATGAGCTCATCCAAAGAAAATCAGAGCACCGACTTACTTTAAGAACGTAAAGAAGGTGATGAGTGATCCTTCATAAAGTCATCAACCTCAATCGTAATAAATGACACAAGACTTAGTCAGCAAGCATGGAGATACAAAGACGCTTCCCAAAACTGGGCATCGGTACAATAACGAATAAATGATAATTATGAAAATTGCAAAAATTCATTAAAACAAAATCAACTGGATCATCAAGAATATCCTGGAACCCAAGTGTCTAAGCTCTACCGATAAGAATTTGGATCATCCATCAGGATAATATCAGTGATCATTTACATTATCCTTATCTTGCTCGACCCGGACCTGGTCCTTATTTTAACTCTAGTCCTGGCACGAGTTCTTCGTATTCAGTAAAAATTATCAGTCATTATTCTAGCTCCATCCTAGTCAAGTATAGCTCAGGGGATGTTCGTACCCCAGACTATGGACTCAACAAGACCAAGGGGAGTGGTAAGATGAAAAGGGGGAGAGAATAAGCTTCGCGAATGAAGAAAGTAGAAACGCTCGATTTTCACTCTCTGTGTTTTCGATTATGTAAGTGGCTGAACGAAGCCTGACTTACGGTTAATAAAACAGTTACGTTCGCCTACTTGTAACGTCTTACGGCTCGTGCCGTGCGGTATTAGCGGAGGCTCATGGAGTTCCACTGATCCAGTCAGTGCTGTGCGAAACCTCCCTCCCACCGAGTTCTCGATCCATCCCCTTCCTCCCTTCCCCCCCTCGATCGCCCTCGGTCTTCCAGCAGAAGATTTCCTTGCATCCTCAGCATGCGGCTTCAGCTTCGTCTTCATGGAGTTTCTGAGCCCCGTTTGTCCTGCTGCCCCGCTGCCCTCGTGCCTCCGGCCGATCCTCATCGCCATTGGCCACTCCTTCTTGGACTCTGTCCACTTCTCCCGCTTCACCAGCTTCACTTCAGCAAATCAAGTCAGGGTCGCTAACGGGTCAAATACATGCTGGACTCTCCTGAATAGGACTCGTGCAATGGCGGTGTACGATGTTTTTGACTGCAACCACGTCTTCCCTGGTCCGATTGGCTTTGATGAAAATGAGGAATCTGTTGACGTTTCAAGACGCTTCAGAAGTGGACCATCGTTGAAAACACCTCTTTTTCTGGATACGCACACACCCATATAGGTATACAGTGAGCGCTACGTCGAAGGCCGGTATGCAAATTTGTCCTAGAAAATACGAACGTCGCTCTAACGGTTCGGCAGTTTGTTCGTAAAGATTAAAAGATTATCCAACGCGCTGATGCAACCTCGCACTCGATTGCGCAACACGAAAACGTAACCCGTAAAAGTGTTACGCGTCAAAGAGAACGCGGGCACGATATTGACACCAGTTCATGATTTCTCCTTGGGATTCTTTCTAGACCCACGAAGAAAGACGTATCATTTGTAAACTCTCTCCTCAGCCTTGACCCACTGAACTTGACTCCTGAATATCCTCTGGGGTCTGGATGAATGTCTTCGGTCTTCCGATTGGTCCATCCATCTTATCAACGTCTTTCGCAGGATAATACGGATGTACCATATATGTGTGGATGCGCCTTTAAATGACCTTAGCTGTCTTCGGGAAGGACAGGCGTGAAAGTGCATCGGCCAGCAGGGCCAAGGGGAAGCGTCCGTGGAGATGAGAGGGAATCTGTGAGTACGGAGGAGAGACGAGGTGAGGAGCGAAGAGTCAAGAGTGAAAGCATATTCAGATAATCAGTAAAGAAGAGAGCCAACAGGAGAAAGGGGGTGGTGGGGGGGGGGGGGAGGACGACTCGCAGGAGAACTATTACCGATATTATCTAAGGAAGGAAAGTAGTGCAAGGCCGCTTTCTTCTTACTCAACCGACTGTATTACCAAGCGCAGTAACGCGGCTGACTGTATCTTTCTCTTGGCTCCTTGGAAGACGTGGGGACACAGGGGAGCCTGGCTCCCTCCCCCCCTGGATGTGCGAGAGCTAAATACAGCCGAGTCATAACGCGAGGAAAGGAAAGGAAAGGAAAAAGTAAAAGAAAGGCTTAGGTTTCTCATTTCTCTTGATGCACCCTGAATCTCTGCATGATTCACTCTCGCGTTCCGACATTATGTACATACCAAAGAGAGAGAGAGAGAGAGAGAGAGGCTCCTCTCGGATCAAAGATAAGGATTCGACTAACAATAAGAGATCGAACCGGATGCTGGGCTGTACCAGTGATACCAAACACTGGTAAATTTACCTAATTCATTTATATCCAGCAAAATCCCTAAGTCAGTGATAACGCGTCGCTGTAGGGTCTTCTTCTTGCGCGCGGCCCAGGAACACGTAATATTTTATTATTACACGTGTCTCTCGGTAACGGGACACGGAACCGGCCTACTTACGTACCGACACACAGTGCGGTTACGCACACGCGTGGCTCTTGCGAGAATCAGCTTAGGATCTGTCCTGCGAGTCGAAAACACGAGGTAGAGTGGGGAGGGGTGGGGGGAAGACTGGAACCAAGAAGAGAAGAAAAGAGAGCTCAAGAAAACGAGTCAAAGCTTTGACTGTGGTAGTATGCCAAGTAAGAAGGTACAGTCCGTGCTAGTAGTTTGAGGACGGATAAGAGGTGGAGAGGGAGAAAGGGAAGGTGTGTGAAGACGCGGACGAGGACACCATGTACGTCGGGGACGTGCACGAATGTCGTGGCAACGAGCCCACGAGGAAACGTCGCGACTCGAATAGATATAAAGTATCGAGAATGATAATTATGCGTTTGAAATGTTGGAGAAAAAAAAACAGGAGAAAAGGTATAGACTCTTACGGGAGTGTTTTCTTATTTTGATTTTAAAAAATTTTTTAATTTTTTTCAAAAATTAATTTTTTTTTGGAACTCCTTAAACCCGGCGTGGATGGCTGTTGCGTAATTGCACATTTACCCAAGGTACACAGGGCCGTGTTACGAAAGGGGGTCCCCCCTCGACGGGTTCGAGATTTGGGTAAGATTCATCGACTCGTGAAACGTGACGGAGCGCGACCCAGTTTCGTAGTTTGACTCGAGAAAAGACGCTAACAGGTTAATAAGACAGTCGATATGGATATGCACGTAGTGCGTCGCCCTCTAAAAATGCTTTCGACAGCCTATTCTACCCGGAAGAACGTGTTCCGTGCGGCGGACCGAGGAAAATCTAACGGGCATGACGCCGTGAGTCTAGCCTTCGTGAAACTGCGGAGAATCGTACAAGGATCGGGCTGGATCTGCATAGACTGAAGAGCCGAAGTCGTACGCGTTGGAATTTTTGTAATTTATAAAAATAGTACGGAGGATGAAATGGCCGAGACGTACGGAAGAAGGTTTGCACAAAGAACGCTATTGCTATTGAATCTAGTATCGCTGGTTGCTACCTCGGGTATATATTCAATGTTCTGATCCGATAGCTCAAACCGAGGCCGATTCAAGCAAAAACCGATTGGCTCTATTGTAGTAGCACCGACATGAGCCATTCCGGGAACTGGACTTCCTTCTTCGTTTATGTGGTTAACAGCTCGAGAGCGTTAAGAATTGGAAAGAAAATGGATCGATGGAATATAATGGTGGTACATAACTGATGCTGGGTAGTAAGATCCGAGTTGTTATTAGTGTCCTATAGGCATTTCGTAAGAACAATGTAGTCCTGGTGCGCATGCGTGGGTGGGACGATATGTCCATTGCCATACGAGAGGCATTAAAGTCACCAAGTATAGAGTGTGACTTGGACGCGACGAAGTCGCAGCTGTGCAAGCTCAGCCAGACTGTGTGAATTTCCTTCGATACGTTCCTGGGAAAGGTATATGCACGTCCGGAAGTCTATTTCTCAGGAATAAATCAATGATTGGCAGAGCGTTCATGGGTAAAATCGTAGGTACTTGCAACTGGTTGAGTTATTGGAATGAATTGCGGAATTTTGAAAATTTTTGAATACCATGTTCTTCGCTGGTCCGTGACGTGAGCTGTTTTTATTAAATGATAAAAAAAAATAGTACACGAATATTTTCTAGCCCCGTAGGTTTGTACCTAAGACGGTACCAAAATGGCCGACTAGACGAAATCTTCTCGTTGCGACGAACGAACGGACGAGTAAACTTGCCGATTGTGTAATGGCGGCTTTGGCCGGGTCTTGCTCGTGGCCGCGAGCAAGAGAGGTGAACGTCCTGCGACCCTTGTCCTCCCTGACTCTCCTCTCCTCTCGTTCTCTCGCACGGTACGCCGAGTTCCACTCGCTGCCTCTCGCATCAGGCTGACTCGTTAAACGCAGAGAGAAATAGCTCGACTGGCGATGGCTACGAGCTCGCAGTCAAGCTCAGCGATCAAAGTGGCACGAGTTACATGAATTTACGAAAAAAAATATACGAAAATTCCAAATTTACCTAAAACTTAAAAAAAAACTTTAATACCATCGATATTCAAGCAATCAATAATCCCAAGAAGAAAACATTCGATCTCTCCCCACCAGCAATTCGTAAACGTTCCTATCTTTCGCCAACTCGATCAATGCAAAGAGACAAGAGGAGAGTGAAGAAGGTGGGAGGTGGAACTGCTCTCGAAGGAGGAGGAGTCAAGAAACGCGAAGAGAGGGGAAGGTCCACTGCCACTGTCACTGCCACGGCTACGGTGAGGTAATATCGGATTCCATGACACAAGCCACTGCTTCGCCATCTTGGTATCCATTATTGCTGCAAAGGCATTGTGCCTTTGGATCACACTGGTACCCTCCCCCACTTCCCCTCAATTCTCGTTCCGTTTCACCAAGCAACCCGAAGAGACCACAAGAAAGCTTGATAACGAGTGAGAAAAAAAATCATACCGATTTTCGACGATTCATCAATTTAAAAAGGCAGTCCGCAATAGACGACCAAAAATCCGCGCAAGTCGAAAATATATAAGTAATGAAGCCACCGTCGGTTATAGAAATAGCCGTAGCGAAGAAGATCGCGACTCCCGAAGAGTCGGGACCACCTGAGAGGAGCCGCAACAGATCCATTGGTTCCCCGATCGGTCTCTCGTAACCTCCGTTGACTCTTAAAAGAATCCAAATGTTAAGCGATGAATCATAAGTGTGTCACGCGTGAACCGCAAGCACGATGAAATAATCGCTTCATCCATATGTATGGACGAGTTTAGCGCGAAAATTGTGTCATAGCTTCGATATGCTCGAAACGTCCATCAAGCTCTCGGAGACTGTTTTCGTCTTCCCGTTTGCTCCGTATGGAGAAGCGTGCTGAGGACACGTGGAAGGATCACGTAGCAGCAATACGCAATCCGGGCACAGGAGCAGAGCTCAACGGGGCACAGAAGAACGTAGGAGCTCGCAGCAGGAGTTGGCAGCGATTCAGGTCCTAGGTGGGTGTGTAGGACATAGCGGACTCCTGCAGTCAAGGACACGTTACGATGCTCTCGCACCGTTCCAAGAGAGAGAGAGAGAGAGAGACAAGCATATACAAGGCGTACAAGTTCTCCGAGAGTGTATCGGTATGGGTATAAGAGGTACACAGACGCAAAGGCTTCGCGACGCGATGCAAATGCCAATACTGAAGTTGCATATATATATATGCATATGTATATATATATATATATATATATATATACACGTGCTAGTTTCACACGCCCGTAAAAGCTACAAAGCTTATACACAGTAGCCGCCTTAAAGGCAGTATACTCACGACAAGGAATTCTGAAAATGGACAATTTTCATGCTAGATATTAGGTGATCAGCCGATGCAGAAAGTCGAGTGATTTCGATGTAATGCACTCGGCGATGCGAACCTCCGTGGGTTCCTGGTATATCGCAGGACGACGATCTTCCTTTACGACGCTGGCACCGTAATGGCGTCCATGATATTGTTAAACGTAATTATATGGGGCCTCCGATCGTTTAGTTAATGAGAATTTTGGGAACGGCCGTGCACGAGACGTGTGATCTTGCACTTAGATCGCAGACCGGCTTGATTTCTACGTCTAACGAACGTTAAGTGACTATTAACGTATTAGACCCCTAAAGATTATCGTGAATGTCAATCGATTCTCCTTTGACGTAAACAGCACGTTATTACGCACTTTAATTGCGCAACGATCAATAAGACAGAGAATGTCGATATTACGAAAAAAAAAAAAAAAAAAATGTACCAATAACTTCTTTACCGACAAATTACATTTGGCTCGCACGGGAACTCAAAATGCCCAATTCGCCGAGGCGTAAAACTCCCACGTGAAATCTAGGTCTGATTTTGCAATTTAGTTCACTGCCACTGCCAGACACCCAGTGAACTTCGATACTTCGGACTACGACTACGTTCACGTCTATGATCGAGTCACTTGAAAATTCTCCACTCCGCATACACATACGTGCGAGAGTAGAAGTCAGGCTCGTGATGTCCGTAGGATAGTAGTCACGGAAAGACATGGCAGGAGGAACGAGGAAGCCGAACCAAGTGAATTAGTGAAGGTGTACGACCGAAAATGAGGCCACATTCGTCCGAATAAACAAGTGTCCTGACCGCAGTAACGTACCCTCCCCCGCTCTCCCCCCGTACCCCTGGGCGACGATCCTGGGACTGTTTTATTTTTTCATACCTTTCCTTTGCTTTCTTCTGTTTACGCCGGCCGATAGACTCCACCGCTGATCCGACGTCCAGGCGCCTCGGCTATGCTGACGTCGTAACATTGCACCGTCCTCGGGTTATAACCACGGGTACTGGACGTTTGAATTTCCATAGGCAACGCTGACGCATGGATTGGCATATTAATATACGTCGCACTATGGATCAGTAAGGGCGTCCCGGGGTGTCACGGTGAGAACGTATCACTCCGCATCAACGTGATTTTCCAAGATCAAGGTTCACCATTAGCATTGGCTCTTGAGCAAAGCGATCTGGGTTAACGTTGAGCCATACGTATGCGCTACGTACGAGATCGCTGAATGGCTGAACAGGCTCATTACTTATACCTTATAGTTCGATATCTCACTGACTGGCCAACCTGGACGTCCTATGACTAGCATACTGTACTGAAGTTGCTCCTGGCCTGCATGTGAGTCAGTAAGACATTTGCTGCTCCGCACACGCCACACCCCGTTTTGCATTCCATTCTGCATTACAGTGGCGAGCAGAGCAGCAGCAAGGATGCCGCGCGACGGTGATTCTTGGTACTTCCTCGAGAAGGAGTCTAGGGGGATCTTTCACTTAGGTCCCTAGATCGTTCGAGTATGGTAAACATGAGGTGAACAAAAATTGCAGGCACAGTGCGCTTATCAGTATGATGGTTAAATAATTATGGGTAATGGTCCTGTAGATAAAATTTGTTTTACGGTAGAGAAACGTAGTACGTTCGTATATGCGCAATCTTATGTCGGTTAGCCGTGTCTGCGTTCACGTATGTTGGTTGGGCGAGGTATGTGTGTCTGGGCATACTGGTACGCCGTGCGGTCAAGGCCACTGTGTGTATTAGCTCGAAAGACCTAGAAAGCTAAGGAGCTTTCGATCGCGCGTTGGATACGTAAATTTGGTTCAGGTCAATGTGACGGCATTGTTTGATTGTTCGTAATACCCTGGGAGGATGTAAAAGGAATCTAGAGGCGTACGGATCGTCGTGGAATCAGGCCGCCAACACGGAAATGGAATTACGGCCTCATCGTAGAACCCGCAGAAACCTATAGAAACTCATGGCAGCTGTCTGGTTGTGCATAGATACGAAAATTATGCTTCGGTCGGCCGTAGATTTGCATGCGGTACTGCTTTCGACGGGTGGGAGGGAGATGGGTGAGGTAGTTTTTGAATGACCTTTTAAAAATAAATTTAAGGAATCCACTGGGCCCGTTTGCCATTTTGTGATTTCAATGATCGACCGTGGGTTTCGTAATTGCGAACAGTGGGACTTGCGACCCCGCGTAACTTGATAGTGGGAAAAATCGTGTTTCTCAGGGTCTCGTGGCTTTAACGAAAAATTTATTGTTAATGGGATATTCGCCATTGAGTCCGAGGCTGCCAAGGTAACGTAGGGAAAGGCAGAGTCAAACGTGGATGGACCAGGGCAGAGGAAGGCAAGGTAAAGCCAAAGCAAAGTAAAGCGAAACGAAGCGAAGCGAACCGAAGCGAAGCGAAGCTATGGAAGCGAAGGAAGCGAATAAGCGGTGTAGATATAAGAATGTTAGGTCATTGACTGCCGGTGGCCGCCGATCCGCGAGCGTCCAAGGACACCCGCTCCGACTGACGGTCGCTTCCACTCCTAAGACCTAAACCTCCTCATCTCCTCGCCGCTTCGCCGTTCACCATCACCAGTCGCCAACCAGTAACTTCGACAGTTTGCTGTACGGGGGGACCCATTTTCGACTCTCTTTAAATTTTCTTGTCTCGCTTGTGTCTTATCCAATTGTATACGGTGAAGATATAGGTATACCGGGGCCGATACACAATGGCACGGCAGACAGGAAAAGGTTTCTGAATGCGCTTCGCTCATTGGCTGTCTCTATCGCTGGCTCATGGCAAACAAAAACCCACCGGAAGGATACATCCTACGTTTCCATCTCACGAGTAATCGGGGGACCGTTCTCCAGTTTCGGGCAGACCCAGCTTCCTGAGGTCGGGTAGGAGCACGAATGTGGGTCTTGGGGCAAAGACATGGATGAACCTTGCTTGAGTTCCCTTAAGTCAGTTCTGGGGGATGAAGATTGGTGACAATTGTAATTATTTTGGGGGGAATTTTTTTTTTGGCAATTCAGAATAATGTGGGAATTTTTCGAAAATTTGTCCATCTATCTGTGGGAAGATGATTTTATTCTTATTGTATCTGCCCTTCGAGTATTTGGGTCTGTGTGTCGTGTGAAAATGGAAAGAGCGAAAAAGGGTACGTTCGAAAAGGGATCGTGAATATTGAATAGGAATAAACAGAACCCCCCACTGCAACCACCCCCGTTCAACGGATTTCGACCTGGAACCATACCGAGGCGCACTACACCCCATACGGTTAACCGGAAACGCTCGTGAGAATTATCGAGGATCCTGGACCCGGTGGGACCTGGTAGAAATTTCACGTTCGATCGAAAAATTATGTACGAAGGTCGATCGTTCGAAATTAATCCATTCGGCAATACATTTATTTTGACACTTTCCCTTCGGAACGGTAGGGGGTCAACCCTTTTCTTTATATTTCCATGAAATACAACCGAACCCCAAGATGACGACACTATACACCGATTACCAAAGATTAAGAGAGGGTTAACCAAAAGCCCGCTGACTTTCGGGCTCCTGGTTGGTCACCTTCATCAGACCTCAGTAACTTCGCCACCCTCAGGATTCACGACGACTAACCCTTTAAGTCCCTTTCAATTTGACTAAGTATAATTTACAGCACGTATTTCCAAACTTCGTACCCTGATGACTCCCCTAATGATTTAACCCCTTTTTGTCGAGACAATCAAAGCAACAGACGTCAATAACAATCCCTGACTGGCTATTCCTGAAGATCGTCCCAAAAAGTGACAAAAAGATCATCCCAAAAGAAACGAGTCATGCATCGTCAACTTTCCACGTAGCATTTACGTATATCGAGACACGCAATGCGTAACTCTTTATTTTCGACGCTACTGGAATCCCGGATGACTAAATTCGGTCCCGTTAGTTTCGTGTAGCCGGTACTCCGCTATTTCATTTGACTGTAGCGCAACAGTCATTCTCGTCTGACGAAACAAGTGTACGGGTCGTAAAGACAATGCAATTTCGATAAAACAAAAAAAAAATATCCAACCACCAGATCCCTCCACGAACGATGAATAAGGATCTCGAGGCGCTATCTCCACAGTGGGTTCATCATCTAGAAACTCCATCGGTTCCCACAAGGTGCGTTAGCGAGATCACGGAGCATGGAATATCGAGTAGCAAGGTGCTACACATATAGATAGAGAAGAAAGAGACTAGGAAAAGGATCGAGAAAGGATCTAGAGAGACGAACGAGGGAGTACCTAACCGCCCTGTACCTAAGGGTAGTCGGTCGTCCCACCTGTCCGTCTCTCCCACGCTCCTGAGAGAGGCCAAGGGATGCGAGAGTAAGGATGCTGTATGGACCGATGGAAAAATGGATCTTCTTCCCTCAACGGCGTAGGACAATGGAAGACCAAAGTGGGAAAAGGAACCATAATGTGTGTACCAGTACCTTTCCTGCGATCGGAATCGATTGAATTTCTATCCGGTTTCAAATTTACACTGTCGTCGCGACGCCAAGCGTCGTCTCCTACCTAGGTACACGGTATCCGCAATAAAAGCGACGCTCCGAAATTTTTGTCCGGTAATAAAGCATTGAAAAATTTTTCACCCCATGCGGCACTGACCCTCGCAATCCTTGCCTAGTGTCCGTAACGGAATCGGTGGTTTTTTTTGGCCAATGTTTTCAACCTCCAAAGCCACGGCAATCGCGAAACCCTTTTTTACGAGGGTTCTACGCGCTTTGTACTGGCCCAAAGAAAATTGCCATAGCATAAAAAATTATTGCACTGCTGCCCAGAACGACCGTGCATTTGCCCTGGGAGACAATTTCAAACTGGGCAGCGGTTCTTTGACTTTACGATCTTTTGCTTCTTTCCATTCTTTTTCCTCTACCTAATGCCAACCGAGGAAACGTTGCTCGACGTTCAAAGTCACGCACATGCGGATCGCCACGCATCCCCCCACGCAATCAGTTAACCCAGGGAGGAGTTTGACGTAACGAGCCAGCCCTTTGTCCCGGGGACGAAAATTGAATTAGAGGTAAGAATTTTGGGTTAAATTAGCACCGCGGGGCGTGGAGTCTCCTGGTTCGTGGAACAGCTGTCCGGATATTCGGATTTTCGATGCGAAAATCGCTGAGAGAAAGGGCACGTGATTTTTCAAAAGAAAATTGACGTAGGGCCCATCAAGGATGTAATATCTTGAAGGGACGAATCTCCTTGATGGAGCGAAATGGGCGTCAGAGATTGTGGCATTTTTAAATTTATTTCAACATTTATAGGTGTGCATATACGTACATGTACATGCACTGTTTGATGGTCAGTTCAGTTTACATGCGTGCAACGTCAAGATTTAGGACTGTGATTTGGTATTGTTCGAAAATTACCGAAAACGGAGTTATACGTTACAGGTTATAGGCTGTAATTAGGTCCTCGAGCTATTTTCAGTGTCATTAGGGGTTAACGACGATTAACGAAATTCCGCGCGGTTTTACGTAGAAAGGGTATATAATATCCATTTGGAATAATTAGCCAGTGACTAAAGTGACATAGCGATTGCGCGTGGTTACTCAACATTGAACAATTTTTGTGACTCACAATCAGTCGATTCTGGTTGACCAGTTTCATCCGTTCGAAGTTCCTAATATCGTCGTAGCTTCGGGTAAATTTCCAATCGATCACAGGAACGATTTGTATCTTCCGAAGCTTCTGCGCGTTATACACAGTTATAGCTGGTCACTATTTACTATGAGATATTATAATGTAATTGTCATTGGACGGGGGCATAGACCTCAGCGCCTCCGGCCGTTCGCCAGTTTGGCCGAGAGGACTAGGCGAAGTGAATGGCTTTGCCAAGGTGGTTTAAGGTTAAGGATAGATATAGTGGATAAAAAATTGACTTCGTTTACGACGAAGTCCGTAAGAACCAATCGACTCGAATCATCGTCGATAAGTCGAAGGTTCATGAAAAAAAGAAAAGAAAAAAAGAACCCAAAGTCTGTCGCGAGAATACAGTTGCCAGCTGGATAAAAGGGGTGTAGGGACGTTCAAATCCTCTGAAGAGAATCCCTTTAGATAATTGGATTTTCTGAATTTCGAAAAACTTGACTTCCGACGACTAGTTGAGGATTAGCCTAAGGCGAAAACGTACACTTTTGTAAGGGAACGAAGCAGCCATCACGGTTTATGGGCCCGAAGGGTTGAAACGAGTAAAATTTGGGGATTAACTTTCGAAACGTCGTCCATCCTCGGACTAACCAGCCGGACAATTAAAGTTCGTAGCGTTTTGGAAGTGAGCAAGAGTAAAAAAAAAAAAGTTTCAAAAGAACTTCAGCCAGGAAGTATGTACGTTCGCGCGAAACATCGTTGAGACGATGATTGGCTCCTTAATGACGGTTCTAGGTACGTACAGCAAGGAGAAAGGCGAGAACCATTCGAGATGGCACTTGGTCACCATGGAATCAAATGGACGCCATCAGACCGAAGAAATGGTCCTTTAACGTTTTTATCGTAATCCAAACGAGCTCTTGCGTCCTTCGTCATATCTCGTAAGTTCATTGGCATTCGCGTTCTGCCGGCACTGCTGCCATTTTCTCAAGGTTCGCGTCAGCCTCCCTTTCCCCCTCAAACCCCACCATCCTCATTCTCTATCCGCCACTTAATATCGACACGACCGCGCAATTTATCCGCAGCGATCGACACGCCCAACCGACGCGAGAATTGCTCTCGTCTCACGGAGGCCGAAAGATCCAGTGACAATAGTTGCCCCGTTCTTGGTCTCGTAAGTCTGATGGACGCGAAGCACATGCCGCTCCAATTTATTAGAAAGGGACGATGCTGGTTCTAACGTCTGTCAAGAAACAACCCTTGGCCGGAAATCGAGCGATTACTTCGTCAAGAACTCTTTTCTTCGACCATTATCATCGTTTTCCACCACGATTCTCCTTCCGCCCCCCCAGATCTTCTACGACCCTCCCCTATCATTAAGAACCCCGAGACTCCAAGACCTATCTCTTATTATTTCTCCAAGGCTCAAAAGGGCCCAGACCCGAAATCCTATATATGTAACGCATTTCCACCCCCGTTGCCCATATGGCGCAACCCTTTAGCAGCAAAAAACCTGTCGGGCAAAGACTCGTGAAATAGGGAATTGGAATTTTCAATGGTTTCGGGAAGGGAGCCTCTCTCAGACAGTTTGCACGGCAAATGGGTCTGGGTATGGTCGATGTCTATCAAAAATGAACTTCCGTATACGGAGCTTCTATGACGTCGAACTTATGCCATACCATATACACCATACAAACGAACGAGAAACCGATCTCTCATAAGAATGCACCTTGAATTTCAATGACCAACGATTGTCTAACAGTTTTAAGCTTGGGTCACCTATGTATTTCGTTCGCGTCCTTTCTCGGTATCCCACGCATTCCTTCGCGAGTACCGCAAGCTCCAGAGACACAACTTAGTTCACTTTTGCTGGTAACGGTTTATCCGTCAGGAGTCAGTAAGGCAACAAGTCGCGCTCCGGCTCAGCACTCGGCTCCCCGGGCCCCCCTCGCCCCCCACGCACCAATCGATCGGAATCGGCCGAGCACCCTGTTTCTACCAGCGAAACAGGGATTGCGGGTCAGCCATGAGCTTTTTAGGGATTTCCCAATGATCCATTGCACGGATACCTATATACACGCATATACATAGTACGACGACGCGACCGATGACTCAAAAGCTCACGATGAACAAACAGCGATTGGATTGGCTCCACTGTGCTGATCGTCCAAACGAAACGCAATGATTAAATTTGTAAACCTGTTATATGTGCATGAAAAATATGATTATCAAAATATAACCAAGGATTTAAAATGCAATCAAGTCGTTCGACATCGAGGAGTAGCCGGCTTGACTGGTACCAAGGGGGTACCACGTGGTCCTGGGAGCCCAGCAAGAACCTACCAAGGAACAGGCTAACTGTATTTTGCCTCCTCCACTCTTCTCCCCCCCCCCCTCCCCTTAGCCTCCTCACCTCTTATTACTTCGTTCTTTTCCTCTTTCCTTTCTGCGAGTCCACCTCCCACCCTCCCGCTTCAATTTCGTAGAATCCGGATTCGCCTCTTCTTCATCCTTTCCTAGAGTCTGAGTACCCGGACGATGCTACCAAGGATCAAAGACAATGCCAGTCTACGGTCTATGGAATTAAATGGAAAATGGCCGTGAACCCAAGGTCCCGAATACAGCCGTCGTACTCTATACCGAACACAGAGTCGAACAGTGGTGCATTGACATTGTCGATATAATTAATTCACAAAGCGTAGCGACGTAACAACCTACGAATAATGGACACAACGCTGTCGTACCTTTTCGGTATCCAAAGTATCGATTTGGCCGATATCCAATCGATCGTAATTCCAGTGACCAGCTCCGAAGGAATAATCGAAATGAAAAGGCTTCCGATTGCGCAACGGTACGCGACTGCAGCGCCACTACGGATAGAAGCTTAACTTTGATTTCTATGAATCGACTATCTTCAGACTGTACCACGATTGACTGACAGACCTTGGGTATTCGAGAATTTGAATTCACGTAATTAATTTTCACAGGGTATGTCCTTCGATCAACGTCAACATCGTCGTCCGTCGCGTCGTTGAACTCGTGAACCCGCGTACGTAACGGGTGTCTCGTAACGATTCCTTCGCATTGACTATCAGATGACGATTTTCCATTTCACCAAGCTCCACCGTAAGTCCTCGTCACGACTTCCTCGGGTTGTTCACTCGTCACCTGGGTCAGCGGGTGAATATGGACGCGCAACGAATGCGGATTCCTTCATAATCTTTGCGATTCTTCGCAGTCACCGTAATTAGGATTACAATCGCGAAGTCGAGAAATTGGTCGAGAGATTGGTCGAGAAACGCGATTGGAAAAAGTTATCCCGCAAAATTATACGAAAAAGTAAGTCAACCATCAGGTGAAGATGACCCATCGGTGGTTATCGATAAGGAACCTACCCGAGGATTCGGAATGCGTCGATTTGGGTTCTCTCGTAGTACACGACGTATACTGTGTATATATGTATAGAGGTGTAGAATGTGTCACGTGACTTTTCGCATGCGATTGCCTCTGCCTGGTAAAAGTGAAGCCGAATTAATTACAATGTCATTTAAATTTCATTCTATCGGCGAGTCTCGTATACGAATTTCGAGTGCGCGTATAACGGGTGTTTTCGAAATAAAATTAAGTAAGTGCAACTTTAAGGGAAGTCATTAATAAGCGTTATACAGAGTGGTCCTTTAAATCGGGAAACCTTGGCTCTGAGATTGATGATGACCTAGATTGAGGTTGGATCGCGGGGGAAATGACGCAACACCTCGTCCCACCACGAAAATTCTATTTGTGTCGTAATAATTCGGAGCTGAGGAGAGAGAGAGAGAGAGAAAAAGTGGGAGGGTCGAGAGGAGAGGATAGGAGAGGAGGACAAACCTGAGGAAGGTGGCGGTACGCATTCAGGAGAGTGGAATGTGTGCGAGCGTGGCGAAGAAGGATGTGCGAGTGTCTGGGAGTGGGTTCATTGGACGCCAGCGGCCGCGGATTTACCGTTACGTCTTCTTGGCGAAACCCAGAGAGGCCAGAGACAGAGAGAGGACAGAGAGAAAAGAAGGAAGAGAGAAGCCTGTCTTTTGCCTCTTATTCCTTTCCTCTCTCTCTCTTTCTCTCTTTCTCTAAGACGCACGCAATGTTTAGAAACGACTATCAAGGGACAGCCGGAAGGACTCCGTGTTCTGATAATTCAGTGGAATCAAAAATGTCAATCGAAGAAACTGCGAATTAACGATAATTTTGTATAAATCCAAATTTTGATTACTCGTGTACGAAGTTAACTATAAAAATAATCGAAACGACTCGCCGGAAACTACGAAATAATGCAGATCATCGTTGGCCTCCGGAGAATCATCAAACAGCCAGTGATCATCGACTTCTCGTGAAAAGTAGGACGTACGCGTGGACCAAGACCGGCTTTGTAACTTCCTTGTAACATTAAGTGCGACGAAGTAAATGCAAATAGCCCCGTCATGCGTTACTCACGAAATCTAATGGATTGTCTGTTTTACGTTCCATCTTGCGCAGCCTATCTCGAAAGTCTTCGTACTCGAAGACACAGCAGTGCCGATCGGCACTGAGCGACGATATCGTAAAGGTCAAGAAACTTCCGGTATAAGAAGAAGAAAGAAAAAAAAAAAAATTATTAAAAAAAAAGGAGCAACCAAAAAATCCAGTCGTAAAATCTTACCGATTTATAGGCGCGTCAAATTTCATGTTAAACGAGCGTCTCCGCTCGGTTCGCTCCGATCCGATTATTTCCACTTTAAGAGCGCCTCTGCAATAAAAGAGCGGTGCCAATCGAGAAACGGATGATCTTCCGAATTGCCACTACAACGATCCCACAGCCACAGCCACCATAAGACATGGCTATAGGTACAGGAACGAACTGCAGTGTCAAAATCGTAGTCCAGTTTTAAAAAGGACCTGGAGCAACCTCAGGCACGTCCAATTGAAATTGGACGTAGCCGACGGTTTCACTCTCGATGAGTCGAGCAAGGAGTGGCGATCCGTTTCCTCCGTTTCTGTTAACAGTAACCCAGAGGTCCAAGTGAAGGAACGTATCGCGGAATCTGCCTACCCACGTACATACACAGAGTGCGAGATACGTGTGAGGTTGGGCCAAGTAGGAGTGGGTGAGGATGCGAGGGGAGAAACGAAGAGGGGCAGTGGGAGATCCCTAACCTGAGTTAAGTTGACCTCCGCACCTGAATTCGCGTTCCCCAAGCCGGACACGGAGTCGCGGAGCTCTTTAACGGAACCGCAAAGAAAGTAAAGGGTCTTGGTCGCTGTGTTACTCGGTCGATCGGCGTATCGTCCGTCGCAGCGGAACGACGCCGGAATCGGGTCGCTTCCTCCGGAAGAGACTCGACGATGTCGGAAGTGAATATATAACCGAACGTAACCAAGTAGCGACTACAGTGCCAAACAGGAATCCCGCTGGATGCAGGTACCCGCTCTATGCTTGTCACGACGTCGACGCTCGTATATTTATCAACGAGCACGTACATAAATACCGGCTGAGTTATGCCGGTTCGCCAAGGCGATAACAAACTTTATTATGCCTACTGATTTGGTCTACGAGAAGGACGTAAGATTTTGGCTCTCGATTTAAACAAAAAACTGTAGCTTCCTATAATGACACCTAGAGAAAACACGTTAAAAAATACGATCGCATAATTTTGACGCCAGTCGCGATCTGACGTTAGGCGATAACGCCTTCATCACGGGCAGAAATAATTTTTTTCTTTTCAGTGAGTTTCTCACTATTGAGCGCGTTCCACGGCAAGAGACGGTCATGGGAAGCGACCATTAAAACTGAACTTCCTTCGTGGCGCAAGAAGCGAGTCAAGTTCGTCGTGGCTGGTGAACTAGGAGACGCGGAGGTGGGAAAGGACAGGAGAGAGGAGGTAACAGCGTTCCCGTGTTACCGGTCCGTAGCCACGGTAATTTATTTAATGTAAGCAGCACACCGAGCCATACGCGAGTATGCGCTCGATGTACTGCACGGGTTGTAAGAGCGCCGGGTTCTGTATCTACGTGCATGTCCGTTCCGAGTGCGCGCTGTATTTACGCGAACGAGTTGCAAGAGGGTAGCCATACCGTAGACTTCGTCTTCAGGAGGCTCAATCCGAGCCAGACCGGTCTCTCTTGGCTCGGCAACTTCTTCTTGAGGTCAGAAGCGCGATTCCTTCTCCTCTCTTTCTTCTTCTCTCTCTCTCTCTCTCTCTCTCTCTCTCTCGCTCTGCTTCTTAAGCGTCTCTATACTCAGACCGTACGATTGGTTACTGGAACCGCATGACAAGGGGTAGTAGTCAACCTCGGCTCCGCACCGAGTGTTGTAACGCGAATGAAGTATTTAATCTGTCACTGTTCCCGAGATTGCATAACTAGTGTTAAACAGTAACTGAAAAATAGATATATTATTTTTGTGACTTTTGTAGCCATTGTCTTGTAAATACGATTTTTGTTGCCTGTAACACTGTCTGAGCTTGCTCATTCTTAGGGACTATGGTCCAGGCTGAATTCTGTATATTCGCCGAGTCTGTATGATCCAACGGTCTATTCTTCAGCAGGTCCTTCTCTTTAGACCTGGAACGTTTCTTGGACGTTAGACTTTGAGCAAGCTCAGCCTTTCGGACCCAGTCCGATTGCGACTTCTTGGGTTTCAGGGACTGGGACGACTATCGCACGGTAGTCGAGACTAGCTGTGCGCCACGACAGGCCCTTAATTGGTCAACCGAGCCCACGAGGTAGCACGGGAAGCGTACGGGACCTAAGAACGTGTCGTCGGAGTGCGTGTGCTACCGAGACCGGCGTCGATTCCCAAGGCATGACGGCACCCGCATAGGAACCCGACGTTGGGCTTACGGAAGAGCTCTCGACGTCCCGATTGACGTATACGAGAAGCTTCGTTTCTTTAGAATCTGACTGTTAGGCGATATTAATTAGAGGAGGGGGGGGGGGATTTTTGGTTAATTACGTAAGTCACGTAAGACTCTTGTCGAAGTTGAAAAGCACTTGTCACTCGAGTCAAAATATTTGAATGGCTTTGACAGAAATTAGTATCAGCTTACAGCTCGAGCATCAACCGAGCGTCGATCGCTACTCCAGTGTGTTTACCCTAGCGGTATTTCAACTTAGGAATTACCTGGAAGTCGTCCCGACGCCGACGTGTTGCACCTCGGAACATTTGTTGGCCATTTTGCAGAGACTTCTTTCGCGGTGAGAAAATCACGTGAAACGACAATCCTCGAGTGCGAAAGGGCAAAACGATTCTCGACGTGCCTAGAAAGGACAATCTTAAGAGTATATCGAACAAAATAGAGAATATTCACGAAACGTCCACAAGACGTCCATAGAAAGTCCCTCTATCACAAATTAATACGACGGACGCGAAAGAAGCATACAAATTTTTGCTTTTTCTATACATACCATGAGTGCGAGAGAGACAGCCTTATGGGGGCTCCCCTGTATAAGAAAGAGACAGAGATACAAAATAGCCAAATTTTAGTCTCTGCGATGAAAATATTTTCTTCGTTTAAATTCGACTCGTCATCGAAGTGACCTTAAAACACAAGCTCGACCTCGACTTTCCTCAGTCTCTTTTGGCCGTTCCAAGACCGTTGCGTAATTCGAGGATGAAAGGAGCGTTAACGGGCGTAAATAAGCGTCGGGAGCAAGAAGCGGAACACGAGGACAGTGCCAGTGACCTCAGAAAGCAGAGAGACGAGGAGCGAAGAGCGGGAGAAGTAAAAGAAGGAAGAGGACTCTTCCGAGACTAATAGCTAAGAGAGGCGCTCGATGGGATCGCAGATCCTTATAATTTCGCCTATCCACGCTCGAGTGATCCTTCTTTGGAGATCGGTACAAGGGAACTTCCAGGATGAGCACGCGCGTCAGACCCAGAGGGACCGATTGCTCGTTAGACTGAGAATCGGTAAGACGCCAACCCGAAGCCGTCATCGTAACGTAGCAGGAGCGCGACAGAGCGTAGAAAATCGAGTCGTAAATCGAAACAAGCTTCTTGGTTTTATTTCCATATGAAACGAATCGCTGCTGCCGATTCCTGCGAATCGTCGGATCACATTCGAGTCGTATTCGAATTCTTATTCTTAGCCAGATTGCGCAGGAGGAAGCCGACGACTAACAGGTGGTCTGGTGGGTATGATTCTGATTGGCCTTGCGGCGACACGATTCGCCCATATGGTCGCGTCCATTAAACGGTTATGGTCAGCCGTGTGGTTCTCGATGGCATTGGCCGGCATCGCGACGTAACAGCGTTTTCCACTTAATTTAGCATTCGCGGGTGCGCAAGAGAAAAAAAGCAACTTATTTTCACGTTTTTACCCATATACGATCTAATCGTTCTTTTACGATGACGTACACGCGTATCCCTTACTGGGATACGGAGCTTTGACTATTCGATGCTCTCAGGTGGATCGAGAATCTTTGTTCGCCACGGGCTAAAGTTCCACGGCGAACTGTGTAATTACAGTGCGAATGCCTCACCGTCATTAAAGACCCCGAGACGTCCTGACGTTATCCTTGTACTGTACTATATACGTTGGATTGAAGTCTCGGGAATGACGAATATAAGTATAATGACAACGTGGAAAAATAGGAAAAATACAGTGAGCAGTTTATATATATATATATATATAACGTCTAAGAGATTAGCGATACGGTCATACTTATGTTTATGTAAATTAGGGATCCATATGGACAATAGAGGGTTAAACCCATAAGAATAGTACTTTTTATTACACTTTGAAAATTTCTCGTTAAGTCCTACGTGGGAGTAACCATTCCAGTGGATCGTGTTATTGTGAGCAATTAAGAAATTTTAATGACGTTTAATCCCTTTGCGAATGACCATCGCTGAGGACGTCGACGTTATAATAGCGTCGTGCTGCGTTCGCTCTGACCTGGCTTCCTATTGTGACTGCCGATAATTACATGAAAACGACCAGGGGTTAAGAATAGAGGGCGTCGATGGTGCCGGTCAAAGGTTTCAAAGTTATTGTTTACGAGGTTAAGGGTCACAATTCGAAGGACCGGTTCTAGTAAACCTCACTTTTCGCTCGTAAGTTAAAATAATTTTTCCGCAATAGATTGTAAAATTCGGTACTCGCTTACGAACATATTGACAGTGAATTCTGGATCACGCAAGGAACTCTTAGATATATTTTAATAGACAGCCAACACCGACATTAACAACTTATAGGCATAGGTTGCATAAGCGCTCGGCTCGACCTTGACTTTGGCTCTTGGTTACGACAACAAACAGTTTCGCAAGCCTAGAATATCTACGGAGTGCAACGCGACGCTAGACGCTGCGCCGCTGCGCGGATTCTCGTGGGATTAACATTTTCCCGGGCGTCCCCCCTTCACCCGTCGTTCCGTCAGTCGTCGACGTCGCTACGTCGTCCGTTATTAATTACGGAACGAAAACCTAGACGCACGCTCCGTCGAGAAAAGTATTATTGAAATCGTTAAAAACAAAGACTCGTCCATCGTGCACGAGAGCGCGCTGCAAGAGTAAGAGTAGAAAAGTAAATGAGTGCGAGAGAAACGTCCGTCGCTTGGCTCGCGCGCGAGAGAGACGGAGAAAGAGAATCCGACCGTCAGCCAGCCGTAAATACGGTTACGTTAGACGTTAGATAAGTCTCTCGATTACTCGTACGCGTAATCGTTACATGACGATCGGGGAGTCTTGGTGAAATGCAATTCCGAAGAAAGAGTACAAAGAAGGAAGGTCTCGGAGAGAGTGGGAGTCGTGGCAGTAAGAGGTCTCGTGTTAAGGAAGAAGAAGAGGGGAGGAAGTAGGGGAATGCGGGGGAGACTGATTATACTTCAAAGAGAAAGTAGCTGTCCTCTCTCTCTCTCTTACCTTCTTTCACAGCATCACACACAATGCCTTTCTTATAATTTTTTCGTTGGCATTCGTCGTTAAAGTGTAATCAGACGCGGAAACGTTCGAAACGTGTCTACGTTGCTAGGAACAATCGAGACGGATGCGCGCGCAGCTCTTCGTAGTTCGCGAGTCAAAGAATTCTCTCGTCGGCCACATGCCGCCTGGAATTACCTTACGTCGGTTTATGGCTCTTTACGAATACTCGTTACCGTGTGGCAGGCAAAGGCTTTTCATAGGCATGCAGACGACCGTCGGGCAAGGGCACGCCATATGCGCGAGAGCCGTGACGCAACCTCCTAAGGAAATTGATTATAATGGCGGGTAATGCAGTTATGCGTCAAGGGATACGGTGGCGCTGCCGTCGACAGGTTCCTCTGTCTTTTTATCACCTTACTTCTTCCTGTTTGTCTCTTTCTTCTTTTTGCTCCTCTTTTGGGCTCTGCTGTATGCAACTGTTGTTACGAATATAACGTCTTTGACGGTCGACGACTCTGCACCCCGTCCGGCTGTCACGGTGAGGGTATTTTTTATTCGTGCATCTCGATATGCACACGAACACGTAGCGAAGGCGAGATAAGAGGGAGGAGAGTCCTGGACCAACGATAAATAAACACCTGATCTCTTCTTTAGGTCATTTTACCTTTTACTACCTGCTCGTCGCGCTCGCTCGAGAAAAGTGAGTCTGAGGTCGTTGTCGGAACCCGATACGAATTTGTGAGATTTCACAAAATTACATTAAGAAATATCAGACTTTGCTATTTAACAACCGGAATCCTTGAGACAGCTGTTTGTTTAAAAAAAAAAATCAAATCGCAAAGAACAATGCGTTTTTCAGTGCTCAGGAGTGCCTGTCCTCAGACAAGAATAAGATAGTCGCGAGTGCGACCTTATTGTCTCGCAGTCCCAGGACCCTTTTCCAGCAGAGGTCGTAAACGTCGTGACACCGAAATGCAGTGAATTTTACCTAAATCACAGCATTCCCATACTCGGACCTGGATCTGGAGATATACGTGGATGCGTGCTGTGCCGAGAGACCATAATTCAACGGTCACAGTTTGCCGGTCCAGATTAGGCACAAGTACCATTTTACATTGACGCATCTCCTGGTCAAGGTTGACGCACTTCCACGAACCACAGCAAGGTTCACGTGGTTCGTTCGGCTATGAAAATCTGCGAAATCTCGATGAGACATCTCCTGGCATATTCAAGCCGCGTATGCATGAGGATCAGGTATATACATATATACACACATATATATACGTATATATACATATATATCACACTTGGCCGACTAGTTGTGGCTGCGGCTATACGTTGAGGCTGTAGGAATGAAGCGGCGAGCAACAAGCGGCCGCCAGGCATATACCGCTTCACGGCATAACTTCAACACGGCATTGCAGCTAAAGGTAAACGTAACCTTGCTTCTTCGCGTCGTCCTGTCCACGCAAACCTCATACACCTGCTGTCTGTCTCGCTTCATGGAAAAAGCGAGCGTCGCTCCTCCTACGTTACGCTGGGTTACGTACACGTTCGCAGTACGGTTTAGACGTGTGGATATACCTGTAACTATCTCTGAAGAGCGAGAGAGCGAGAGAGAGAGAGAGAGCGCGAGACAGAAAGAGAGAGAGAGAAAGAGAGAAATATCGAGGAAGACAGTCGGGACAGTCGAAGAGACCGGATCAGAGTCTCAGGCAAGGCACGTATCACGGGGCCCAGCGTTCTCCGTTACGCGCAAGCGCCCCGGCGGGCTCCCACTTCTTACGCGATGGCAAAAGAAGGACCAAAATGCACCGCAGGAACGGGACGGATCGTAGAGGACGCGGTAAAGCGACGAGCGAGTAAGGAAGCGGGAGGAGGTGGTGGTTTTCATGTAGCTCGGATCGCTGGAGGTGGCTCTGGCCAGTCCTCCTGCTTCAAGGATCGAGAAGCAGTAACGCCAAGGAGGAGAAGGTAGCGGCGAACGGCAGTGGCGTCGATTGGACTTGGTGTGTCTGCGAGAGGCGCAGTGGGGAGGGAGGGCTCATCGGACGCAGCGAGACAGTCAGGAGGTGAAGTGAGAGGGAGCGAGAGAGAAGGAGAATCGGGGGCCCACAGGATTCTACGGAGTGGGGGGACTCACGGTCGGGCTCGGGGTCCCGTCCGAGATCCCCACGAAGCCTCAGTCGCTCACAAGAGACCGAATGTGCGCATTGGAAGACATTCCACTGCTGCGCTCTCCTTTCGTAACTGTAAATTAACGAAAAATTACAAATGTCCTTCGCGATATACGTACACGGCTTGTGATTGTTTCGTGTAGCGTTTACAAAGTGAAGCCGGTTTTATCGTAAACGGGGTTCATCGTTATTTCTCCTCGTTACAGTGTGACTTGTGTGTAATACGTTTGAATACTGTACGGACGTTTGTCAACAAGAATAATTTACTTGTGCAAGCGGGGTCGCGCCACGGCCCTCTAATGTACATGGAGAATTTCTGGCGGGACTCTCGAGGTGTAATTTCTTGAAGATATAAACGTTAACGGAGAAAGGAGGCAATAACGAGGGACACTATTATTTTTGTATGCATTCCTGGTTAACCGGGGATCGTTGGAAGTTAATATAATTTTATTAGCGTAACCAATCAGTGCTTTACGGTGGTGCACGACCTTGACTAACGAAGGAGGTTAAGCATATCGTGTGAAGGTTACTAATGGTGGCATGAACGTAGTGAGGTGACGCGCTTCTCGATACTGAGTGGCGTAAATCTCTCTCGAGGGCTCGTTAAAATGCCGAAGATCTTTCTGATTAAGAATCGGCTGCATCAGCAGCAACTGAGGCTCCTCGAGGCTCAACACCTCGGCAAGAGTCCACCGGCCAGTGGCAAGGAGAGTCCACTCGGTGGATCGGAACCGTTGAGTCTCATCGTCAACAGATATCAATGTAAGTCCAGTTCACATGTGTCGTTCTTTCGTTTGGCAGTTCCTCCTGCCAGGGACTTTTCAGGCTAAATTGCAAATTAGGGGATGTGTCGTGCCTGCCGGTCGCAGGTGCGAGCATCTGCTCGCAGGTGCCACGATCGGAACCAGTGGGCCTTCCTCCGAAATATCAAGGCCTTGAGAAAGGAATCCTAACGATTAAATAGACTTGAAACTTAGAACAGGAGCCGCTAGATATTTTCCAATTGCCAGAGTACGGACAATTCCATTGAGGGACCCGGCCCCTATCTCTTTCTCTGTGCAAACGTCCGAATTGGTTATTTACACGAACGACAATCGCTGATCGACAATCTTTCGTAGCTTCTGAAACTCTGACACTCTAATGTCCCAAGCTTTGAAGCATTCGCGTGGAATTTTATCGAGATACGTTTTCATCGTCGTTTAAATCGTTTTCTGTCTTGGTTGCGTAATCGAGAGCCGTTCGTCGTTCCTTAAAGGCGCGCACGCATTTCGTGACGAAGGTTTATCATGCAACGGTACAATGAGTAGGAGGGTCCTTACGAGTTTGGTCCTAAAACTGGTTTAGAAATCGTGGAGAATCCGAGAGAGGGGCGGAAGGGGGGAGGGGTGGGTCTCGAAGGAGAGGGTAGAGGACCGGCCTATTTCTTTTCCCTTTTATTAGTGCTTTTAGATGGACCGGGGTGGAGGGGGGGGGGGGAGTGGAGGATTCAAACCGTAATCCGTAAGGGCTACTAAATCAAAACCAAACGTCGTTTCGACGTTTTAACCTTAAAAATTTCTCGCAATTTCACCCTCGATCCGTTCCTCATTTATTTCTTCGTTTATCGTCTTAACCTTGAACGCTTCAACCTCCTTCGCGGTTCAGCGATTCCAGCAGTCGAACGAGTTACCGGCCGGCTGACGATGACTTAAACATCGGAGACTTCGACGCTTGAGCAACCGTATCAGGAATGAGCGATCGAGCGACAGAGTCAATCTGACAGTCGCGCGTCAACGTACCGTAGGTAGTCTAAAGCCAATGACGCGACGGCCTGAGAATCGACAGCTACCAGCCTACGTAGCGATGAGAGGATCGAGGGACAGCGGGGGAGTCCGAACTCGTCCTCGACTATATTCGAGCCGACTCGGCTGGCATCGCTAAACAGCTATTCAAGAGCAGAATCAGCGACTGGTATATAGTCGGTGTCACATAAAGAAGCTGGAGCTGCCGTGATTGTGCCTCGAGTCAAGACATGACTCTGGACCGTTTTCCTTGAACGGGATTCCGTGGTTCGGATCTTAGACCCAGGAGCGAACCCCGCATTCCTGAGCCGAGGCATGTTAAAGAGGGAAAAAAAAAATGGACGCTGGGTTTGTCGAGCGTCAGGTTGCTCGCGTACACCACGAGGAGAGCATTGTGGTCGCGAATCGCGATGCCGCTCACGCTCATTCCAGTTACGGTGGAGAACGTGCCTTCCCCTTGCACCTTCGGAGACCGATCCGGGCCAAACGGGTTGGAGGACTCTGACGACTCTACTGACTTTTTTATTACCGCACTCGACCTGACCCCCCCTGCTACTCTTTCTCGAGAATCAGATTCGGAGTACCGTTCGCTGCTACGTAAATAACGTCGTTCGTGTGAAATAATTACCATGCACTTGCGCCAAAGTCCAATGTGTCCACCTGACGGGATGTGCAGTCATTGTGACGAGTTTACAATGCGCGACCATCGTCGTCGTCATCGTCATTGTCGCTCGTATATGCGCACGATCTCGTGATCTAGCATCGTAAATGTATATGCGTGCATGTACTACAACTGGACTCCAAGAGCTTTGTCCTCGAGGTAGCAACACGTCGACGTCATCGTTTGCGCGATAGAACCGTAAGTGGGTATGGAAGCGTGTATAGAACCCGGCAATCCATAGCAATGCCAGGAGACCTCATAGTGGCGCAAGAGATCAGCCGTGACCGAAATTCTTCGAAGGCAAGGGGGCCAAGTGCAGATGAGTTACCTGCCAGACACCGTAGCTCCGACTGATCTTCGTCGGTGGGTGCGAAAGGGTCGTGAGGTTTCGAAAGTGGATCAAAGTATTTGGGTTCGATAAGGAGACGCGCCGTGATGGAGATGGATGAATGAATTGAAGCAGCTGCACCGGTTACTTCGTGGACCCCTTATATAATAGCACTGTACGGTCAAGCCAGCCGGTATGGTGTCACCTTGCTTTCAGCCCACGCAAGGTACCGCTACATAAACAGCAGGCGCTTTACACCTATGCTCACACACATCTGTTTTCCTGACTGATGTGCGTAGCCGACTGGTTCAAGCATTGCATGTTCAACCAACTGCACCGAGGATGCATCGGAAGGATCATTCCTTGGACGCAATTGCGTCCGAGCCCTTTAGGGTCTTCCGTTGAGTCTCTGGCTGTAATCTAATTCTGAGGTAGGGACCCAGTTCATTCCGAGCGATCCGGGTCCTAGTCCCATTCTAGATCCTTCTTTTTCTCTCCTTACGCATCCACCTTGCATTTTCTATTTTGATGCTCAGCCCCTTTATTCCTGAGACCTCACCGCTAGTGGGTCAAAGTGGATGTTGACCAATGAAAGAAATCGAAAGCTATCGACGACAAACGTAACCTTCAATTGTGGAAGATGTCGAGTGACGTAAGGTGGGCTGATGGACTAACGTTTTTTGGGTTTCACTTTTGCTTTGCTGAATTTTACAAGTTCTGCTTCTCTTTTTTGGGAACGCTACCGTAGGACCCGTTTTTATCTGTCGACAGTCTCTTCAAGATTTTGAAATCAATCGAAGGAACGATTGGACTCGATCGTGTGATTGAACGGCCAAGTAGGTCGACGACTAAAGGGGAGTGCTGGCCGTCCATGGGAAAGAAGCCAGTGGCGTACGTCGACGACGATGCTGAAGTTAGCTACAATCCATAACAATCGAATCTGACTCTGGATCGAACGAGAAACCTCCCACGATGGTGAACGGCTGACATTGAAAGCGATCTAATGCCACTGATCGCGCAATGTCGACAGACTATACCCCACTGAGCTCTGCAGACATTCCGTCGTTGGCATTGACCCAAATTTTAAGCTTCTGTCTCGCGCGACTTTACTTTCGCAAAATTTTGTCTTATGGTGCCAACCCCATTCACCTTTCATCGCGGCTCCGATAATAACAAATTTCATAATGCACCGTCGTATCTCATCTCATTGGCGTACTGCGTTAGACCCTCTAACCAGGAATCCACAACTTCATTCTGGAATCAGGATTATAAACGTTCACATTTGAGATCACCTTTTCTCACCAGGCATTCGAGTCACTGTGAACACACACTTTGATTCTCCATCCTAGTCAGTCACACGAAGTCCAAGGAGGAATCCCTCTCTCTCTCTCTCGCACCTTCACTGCTTGACTATTCGACTATCTCTGACTCCTCTCTGGCAACAAAGTACCGGTTTCCCTTCTCTCTCGTTCTTCGTCGCACGTTGCTTATACCGATCATGGAGTCTCTCTCTCTCTCGTATCGGTATACCGGTCACGGGACACGTTCATATTTATAGCGCGGTGCGACGAGTTAGGATTTAGTTAGACGCGTGTACAGCTTCGAAGGTTGCCTAACGAATCGGCCATTTTGGATCCTCTTAAAGGCGCGTCGAGCGTGACGCAATGGCTTGCGCAAAGGAAACGCGTGTACATCACAGTAGAGGTTCGGGGTACGAAAAATTCAAGAAAAACTCTTTAACGGTTAACGGAGTCGAGTACCAGCCCTATGGAGAGACGGTCGGAGAAAATGAGTTCTGATGGGTCCAAAAAAATTTTTTTTATCTGATTAAAAAAATTCATCCTGCAATCATTGAATCCTCGGTGACTTCCTGGTTTACGCCTGAGCTATGTCCTCGTGCTGCATTAGCAAATCGTGCGGTGTCAAAGTCAAGAGAGAACGTTCCTCGACGATACGGAGAGCGGAGGCGTCGAGGGCGACCTGAGGCGTCGTACCTGGAGGTGCGCGGGCCAGTGACCGCGGCTCCGCTATGGAACGTTTGTCATAGCACTCGCAACGCTGCCGCCACTGCCGCGGAAAAAGAACGGTAGGAACGGCAGTCAGCCGTTCAGCTTGTTCGCGGAACGCGAACGGTAGATTGTCAAGGCCAGCCATGTCGATCAGCGAGTGCGCGTCATATTAGAAGCGAAAGATCAAAGGGTTTGCGATTGTCGGTAATCGTTGATGTAGGAACAAAATAAATTATACGGGATCGTCTTGAACGTCATCGGAACGTCTTGGACAGGGTGAATTTTCGATGTGATGCTGGACGAATAAATTAATGAGTAACGTCAGTGATATGTAATTCTACTTTTTTTTTCAGATCGAGACAAATCGGAGGATGATCGTGCGACGACTCCTGAAAGTCTGCGCAGCACTAGCCCCGCAGGAAGTCCTCCGCCTCAGCCGTCCACCCCGACGAACACACCCCCCAGACGCTTTATATCGAGTATCCTTGGGGGCGATGTACCCTACGGTAGCAGAGGTCACGTTCTGACCAGGGCCGAACGCAAGGAATACAGCAGTCCACCGATAGCGCCTAACGATGGTCAGAAAACGCTTCCTAAGTCGGAAAAAATTGAACTACCCAGACCACCGACACCCCCAAAGACACCCCGGGTCGAACCACCAACCAGAGTCTCGGTTATACAGAGGGTGCCTGCACAGACGCAATCCTCAAGGAGGGAGGAGGCTAAGATTGAGATTCCACAGAGCCAAGAACCCGAGCAGGTAAGTCTACCGGAAGTGATAAAACTCGAGATACCTCAGCTGCGAAATGGTTATCTAATGCTGATTGTACTTTAGGAACAGCCAATAGATTACGCTGTACCCAAGAGGAAGGAGGACGCAGCGGACGATGAACGCGGTCGGGAAGGTGCCAAAGCGTCGCGCACCATAGGAAATTCGATAGCGAGGCCTCTCCTGGCAATGCGACTCTCTGGTCCGCAATCCGCACACGCCGCAGGCGGACACAGTAGATCGTCCACTGCTTCCGGAGGTGGTGGAGGTGGCTCCTCGAATGCCGGTTCCGGTGGATCCTCTTCGGGTGGAGGTGGCGCCAGTTATTCGTCAGGCGGTGGCGGTGGAGGAGCTATGGGAGGTGGAAGCGGAGGAGGAGGAGGCGGTGGTGGTGCTATTGGAGGTGGTGCTGGCGGCGGCGGTATGAATCCTGGTGGCAATGGAGGTCGTGGAAATTATGGGCCCAGCTCACCTCCCACCGGTTCCTTGCCACCGTTCTACGAGTCCCTGAAGGGTGGCAACAATCTTGCAAATTTTGCCAATCAGTACAACAGCACTCAAGGTAAGTCTTTGTATTTCTGAGGCCAACTTTACCCAGGACTTTGAGGATCCCCCAGGATGAAGTTGCTCATGCGATTGTATCGGGAATTTCAGGAAATGGCTATCTGACGCCATCACCGGCAGTAGGTATGGAGTGTGACACGGGCCAGCAAGACGTGAATGCCCAACATAGCCAGTACGGTGCCCAGGAAGCCAAGCAGTATTCTCTTCTGCAAAACGTCTGCGCTTCCTATGGTCTCGCTCTCAAGGAAGAGGAAGATCTGTCGGCTTACAAGATTCAGCCGAATGATCTTCTTTCGGGACAATACGGAACGTATGACGTAACTGATTCGGGAATGATGGTGGATATGGTGACTGGCGCAGTGGTCGATCCTCTCCAATTTACGGCAGCTTTAACATTCAGCTCACCTTCCGATCACACAGCGCTCCTCGAGAGTCTGAGTGATGCAGCTGATTTATTTTTGCCTCGACTTCCCGCCGAAGATGGAGGTAACGACCTCCTCGAGGATTCGCTTCACTCGCCAGCTTCTGCCGGAAGTGGAATTGGCCAGGACGGTCAAATGACTACACCAGTCGAGCCCAGTGTCGATCCTTTTCCTGAGCACAGTATGGCTCTGAACAGAGGTTTTGACACCTCGAGGTAATTTCCCAAAACTAGGATGAATTATTATTTTTTTCTTTTAATGATCATCGTCAACCTCATTAATGATTTTTTATATACTTTCAGGCATTACGCAGCGCCGCAGCACTTCAATACCACAAAATTGGCATCCGGATTGGCATATCCTCCAGGAGAATCAAGCTATCAGCCTCTTCCGAAGGAACGACCTGAATTGGCGTTACATATAAATCAAAATCAACATCAAGCCGAGCCACAATTGCAGCAACTACAAATTCAAGTTCAGTTGCAACAACAGGCAGCTGCCGCGGCGGCGGCTGCGACAGCCAGCTCGCCACATCAGCAACAACAGTCACAGCAACAGCACCATCATCAGCAACAACATCAAGGTTTACTGAGTCCAGGGCTAAGCTTCACCGGAAGCGGTACGTCATTTATTACTGAATTATCCGTAGAAGCAATCAGACATCAGCAATGGCAAATCATCTCTGATCCTATCGCAGGACTCGAACTAGACTCAGGAAGTAGCGCCGGCGGTAGCCTACCCAGTCCTGGAGGAGCTAGCTGTTCCTTGGACGCCACGTCTACCAGTACCTCCCCATCCTGCGCCCTCATGGAACACGCTCCAAGCCCTTCGGGAGTATCAGCTACAGTGAGTGCACCTCCTGCGGGACCCGTTGGAGAGCCCCCTCTCACGCAACGGGTCGGTGTACTACAGCAGAGGGTAAGCACCCCGGATTGATCCAGGCAAAAGCATACACGGCGTCGAACGATGAACTTTGACCTCAATCATAAAGGAATTCCTTTTCTCTTCTCGTACCTCGTTCACATTCCTCCATCTCGAGAATCTTCGCAGTGGCTTCACCTGTCAGGCATCTTTCGTCGTCAATATGCAATGCCAATCAACTTGAGTGCTTCATCCGATCGTACTGCACTTCCGACACATAATGAATCAACTCTGACCTTCCTATGATTTATGTTTAACAGCTTGGTCTCCCCGGCGACTGTCAACTGGAATTTGTAAATGGCGGTCACGGTATCAAGAATCCTCTCGCTATCGAGGGTCAGCGACAGGCCGCTGCCACCCGTGACGAGGAACGCGCGAACCGACCTCCAGCTGGCAAGGTAAAGTCCAAAATATCCGTCCCTCGCAATTTTACTTGAAATATGGAAAAATAATGTAATCTCGTCTTGCAGGATGACGATCCCAATCGGTTCACCTGTCGAGTGTGCAGCAAGAATTTCAGTCTACAAAGATTACTCAATCGTCACATGAAGTGTCACAGCGACGTGAAGCGTTACTTGTGCACCTTCTGCGGTAAGGGCTTCAACGATACCTTTGACCTCAAAAGGCACACAAGAACGCACACGGGCGTACGACCCTACAAGTGTAATCTCTGTGAAAAAAGTTTCACGCAACGATGCTCCCTCGAGAGTCACTGTCTCAAAGTGCACGGAGTGCAGCACCAGTACGCCTACAAGGAGCGTCGCACCAAGGTAACAATAAACCGATGACTTCACGTCTGATTCATTATTTTCTTACGCATGCGCACAGCACTCTCATTTCTTATTTCCCTAATCCAACAGGTTTACGTGTGCGAGGAGTGTGGCCACACAACGCAGGAACCGGAAGTACACTATCTGCACCTGAAGGACAAGCATCCGTACAGCCCGGCGCTTCTTAAATTCTACGACAAGCGTCACTTCAAGTTCACAAACAGCAATTTCGCCAACATGCTGCTTCAGGTGCGCACATAAACAACGAGATGATTATCGTAGCGACTCCATTGATAACGGGAAAGCAAAAGTCAAAAATCTCAGAGCCGAGTTTAAAGTTAACGCGCGTTATACACCTCGGGGAACGTTTTGCGCGGTTGGCATTGATCATCGGTATAACGTTGGAGGAATTTGGGTAGAGAAATTAAAGAATTTTCAAAGGGACAAGAGAAACGGAAAGATAGTGAAGGGCCACAGCAATTGTTCTTGCTCGTGTAACTTCAGGGTGGCCTCCTGCAGCGGGATACGGATTGTCTGGATTCCTGCATCAAGTCGGCGAGAAAAACGTTCATCGAGGCATCCGCAGTGGTGACGGGCAAGACGTCGGGACGCCTTGGACGCGCCTCGTCCTTCTGACAAGGTGACGTCGTCGTCGTCGTAGCCACGCGTTTTCTTCGTGCTCTCGAGGAACTCCGATTAATCATCAGACTCTTATGAATGACCTGAGCCTGTCGTTGGCACGCCTGGTAAAACTTTGTCGAGTTGACCTGGTACTTTTAGTAGCGAAAAGAAAAAAAAAAAATTAACACGTTAAATTTTCTATTAATTTAACGACAACTTAAAGCCAAAGTATTTGCGCAAGGTGTCAACGGCAGGCGCCATTTTATACTTAAATCTAGAACGCCTCGTAAGTCGTAACACAGTATTTTTTATCGATTAGTCGTTAGTACGTGAAATGAAAAAAGAAAAAAAAAACGAAAGAGTCGACGTCGCGATATTTAGTATTTGGGGAATGGTGAAATAACATAAAAATTAAAAAAATTAGTAATCGTCGCGTCACTCCAAAATTTCGAGAGAGACCCAAAGACTCGGAGCCAACGTTTCGGGAGTGTCAATAATTTTTTTTCCGCACGCGAAACCATGTCGCGCACGAAATGAAACGTTTATTTCTATGGGAAACGCATGGAAAGTTACGTTGAGATTCCGACTTGGCAGGTTGCTCGAGGGATCCACGACGTGATCCACTGGTCGAGGCGAGAATGAATAAATCACGTCGTCGATCCCTCGATCTCTCGATTTTACACGAATACCTAGAAAGACGAATTCATCGTACATCACGCGATCGCGAAATCCTCAAAATTCCGATCGGATTATAATAATCGAGATTTCGATATGGAATTCTCTTATGATATAGTTTAATTGATGTCAATGGATAATAATAATAATAATATTAATATACGTGCACTTGTAGGTGTAACCTGTGATATAGGGGGGGAAAAAGGACTACTTTTTCCAAACTCAACATTCCACTTCGTGCGCACGCCAAAAGGATTCAAAGACACGGAACACGCACACGCAGAGGACGTACGTGCGCGCGCACAAGGAGGACACACACATACACCCATACACACGCAATATATGTATACACGAAAGATACACGCACACACACACACACACACTACCACACAATTACCCAGAAATCGGGGATTCGTGCAATTTTGCGGTGGCTAAGGAACTCACGCGCGCGAAGACACTCGCGACGCACGATTCACGCATCTTCGCGGACTCGTTTTTCCTTCCTCTTCGTTGTTCCCTCGTTACGCTCGGTACTGTCAGCCATTTTGTTGGCTGGCGTGTCAAGGAATTTTAAGTAAATTAAGCCAGCCGGTCAGCCGAGCAGCGAGGGAAAGACGAAGAGAACGGATAATATATAAATAACGATGGATTAAGTGGGAAACGGAGGAAAAAGAGAGAAGGATTGCGGGGCCGCAGGGAAGAGAGACGCGATTTTTAAAAATTTTCTTCCTTGCGTAAAAAACGCGACTTTTCGAATGACGACGGAAGATCGGATCGATCGAATGATTTGTATATAGAGATTTGAGACGTTGACGATTACGGTGAGTTTAGAGAGTTGAATGAAAACAGGCGCAATTAGGATCCTTCGACTCGAGAGTCGGTCGATTGAAAATATATATATTTTTTTTCTTGTAAATAATTATTGTTAGGTCTCGAGGCGTATGCGTGCGTCGTGGCTCCTACTCGCTCCGTAACTCTTAGTACCTTGCATAATATGTATGTTGTTGATGTACAGTAAGCGTGGGGAAATTCCCGTATTGCCTTGACTTCGAACCTTAATAAAGAAAAAAAGCAAGTCCCTCGAATTCCTTACGTTCGTCATTTTTTCCTCCAAATTTTTATATCGACCCTCCTTTATCGGGAAGGGCGGAGCGGACCTCCCTAGCAATACTCATTGATACGGTTATTTCCTCGACGCTCTGTATTTTCGTTATTATTTAATTTACGTGCAGTATTGTCCGACGTATCGACTAGAATTATTCATAACGTTACATTATTATTGTCATTACACGTATCCGTATTCGTATCGTCATCATTAAGATAATTGTTGTCATTCTTATTGATAATTTTATTAATTAATTATATTATCGTCATCGTCTGTCTTTATCATAATAGTATATATTATTACGTCGTGTAGATCTAGGCCGTTTCATGACCACTATCATCGTCGACGTCACCGTTGCCGTCGTCGTCGACGATATCGCGTCGATGATTCGTCAATTATTATTTGTATTCTAGCTGGTACGACTATTATTAATATTATTATAAAAATATTTATCGTCGTTAACTCTTGTTCCGCGTGATCCGCGTCTTATGGACTGGCCGTGTATGTACGGCTAAAGAAATTGTGTGTGTGTGTGTATATGAGCGTTTACATGTGGCGACGCCTCATTTTTCGTTTTTGCGTAATAATACACGTAATTTAACGATCAACGGGCTCCGTCGTTACGAACAATTTTATTACTTATTAACGCGACTGAGCGAATTAATTGACTGATTGCGGATGAATGTGCGAACGAATGAATGTGTGAATGAACATGGTCGGATAGACCGGTAAAGAGAAAGTAAAGTATCAATGAAAACGGATTAACTTAATTGAGAGTATAAGTGGGTCCAGACGGTCGAGACGATTGCACGAATTATTGAGGTATCTGCACACAATCGCGATGCTGCAGAGACGAGTGCACGAGCCTTTTAGTGAGAGTGTTTGACGACATTTTTCTTTTATCTCTCTCTCTCTGTATAATACACATAGGGGCTCGTTACTTCGGGGCAACGTCCTTTGGATTATCGTTATAGCTCTTATTCTTAGTCCTAATCAATAATCGATTATAACGGTAAAACGTGGTTACGCACTTTCCTGTATGTAGAAACTCAAGAGACAATAAAACAATGTTACAAGCAAGCATCTGCCAATTTCTTCTCTCCTACGATCCACTGACGATCCTACTGTTTACAGATTGTGAGATCCTTTCGTTCGTTCGGACGCCAATCTTTTTGGAGGGTCTTTTTTATTTGCGTGATAACAGTGGTAGTACAGTTGCTGCGTTTTGTTTCTTAGAAAAATAATATAATTATCAATTTCGCTAACGGCAACGAGGCACTTTCCTCGATATTCATTGAACATTGATTACGTTTACACTACTACTCCTGGATAAACCAAAGAATCTGTAACAGATAATAAAAAGTCACCGTGGTTAGATGACAAATATATTAGACAGAGCATTCGGTTCCCATTACCAACCCTTACCGCCAAAGATCTATAGATCAGACCGCCGTGCAATACCACCTACTACGGGGTTTCCAAAAAAACGCACGTTTTGTTTCTATTTTTTTTACTCACTAAACGGTTTCGGTCCCCCGTGCTTATATTCTGGAGCCACAGTTACTCTCCTAGGCTGTCGTGTCCATTTTTCATCAATCATTTGTTTCACCTGGAGCCAAGTTCGGATTTAGTCTTTTGTAAATTTAATTGATCTACGATCGATCGCTCATCGATTATCGCTTACCTGATTATCGATAGCATTAAATTGCCATTTCCAAGTATGGTTGTAAAGGAATGGACGATGATCAAACCTATTGTCATCCGGACTGTAAGTCTCCGCGTGACACGAAGGTGTAAGTACAGTCATCTTGTGACGATTTATCGCGTAACACCGATAAAAATGTTTCACCTTGTCAGCCACCTAGCGGGTAATATCGGAGATACGTAGTCAGAGTCTTATAAATATGTGGGTAATTGAATAATTGCATTTATCGACTACGTACCTCTTTTGGCGTACAATTATCCCACATGTAAACGAGTTTGCAGAACATGGAAAACGGACCGGCACAGTTTTGCTTTCTCAATCGGCCGAAAGTTCCCAATTCCTTGTACGTCATACCCATGTCTATCTCATCCAATTGCGCCACGACGCCATCCTCATGAAGCGGCTCTAATTCCGCCGTGGGTTGTGCCTCGAGGATGCTATTTAGGGCGGTGATCCCGTAGCTTTGCCTAATCAATGCAAGTGTGATAACTCGGGCACTGATAAGAGGCTGACAAAAGCTTTACAGTGCAAAAGACGCCCTGAAGACGCCGTTCGAATAGCCGATTCAATCGTCTACGGATAAATCGCCAATTTTATCGATTGTCTCTCGGAAAGTCGAAATTCTTGAATTTTCTATACCTGCTGTAAGTGCGAAAGAGAGGGTCTTACGGACTCTTACGCGCGTAAGAGAAGGACAGACATAGTGGCAGCTCCAATCGTAGGTAGGTATACTCTTCGGAAAATTGACTGCTCCTTATGGACGAAATTTGGGTTAATCTGTACGCATGTCTCTGTCTTGCGCATGTAAATTCCAATAAGACTGCCTCTCTCGCACTCATTGATAATATAGAAAATTTCGAAATCTCAAGGTTCCCGGTTTTCTGTGATCGATCGATTAAAAATGACGGTTCGTGCAACGCTTGTTCAAGGTGATTAAATTCAAAAGTCTTTAAAGACTTCATCAAGATATCTTTCTAAGCCGTATACTTAAGGTATACGCGTAAGTAATATATAATAAGGAAGGAAAAGACGACCAACCGAAAGAATTTAAGAAATTCCTTGAGATCGTCCTTTGATATTCCGCCAATGGGGTTAATGTCAGCACTGCTACAGTCATACTTGGTGAAGTATCCTCTAAGTGATTCGTCGGCGTTACCACTGCCAAGAACCAAAAGGCCACCAGGTCGACCCCTGACCCAGAGCATTAACTGAGCAAAGAGATAAGCGATGACCATACGGAGTCGTGCCTTCATCAGATGAACAAAAGTACAGATTAGTTAAACGCACTAAGGCTGATCAGAAAAGAGATCAATATATTGATTTTTACCTGAATATTCTGAAGCGCAAGATTTTCACGCGGCGAGCCACCCTGGACGCGAAATTTCGGACTGAATTTGGTTACCTGCTGAAATATTCCTAGGATAGCGGTGACTGCGGTATCAATTCCGATACTAAGATGATAGGAACCAATTTCGGAGGCCAAGTTAGCAGCCCTGGACCTCGTGTCGACCGATGAATTTTCCGTACCCATGTAGCAGGTAACGAGGATAATGTTGCACAGCTTCTCTGGAGATTTCGGGTCGTACTTGGGGTCCCCGATTATCCTGCGAAGGTCAGCGAGAACCTGACAGTCCCCTGCAACGACGGCGCGGATGACCAAGCAGCACATGGAGTAGACGAGGCAGGCGGTTGCGGAAGAGTCAATGCCTCCACTCAGGGGTAGAAAGAAACCGCCCTGGCCAGAACGCCTTCCGAGACTATTAGTATGATTGTCAGGTCAATCGTATTCCGGTTAAAGCGCGAACGTACCTCAGGTAATCCCAGAGCCAGCAGGCCGGGGCCAATGATATTTCTTCCTCAGGTGGACAGTGCAGATTCTTCTCCCAGTGCTGATGATCGCTATGATATTGCTTATCGGTGAAGCAACTGTCACATTCAATGAACCTATCAGGTGGATCCCAGATAAGATTATCGGTGGTCAGAGCAAAGTCGACCTTGACCCGCGGATAGGGCTGCGCCTTCGCAGCCGTGTGAGACCTCGACCTGACGCTATTCCTGTAGCAGCGTATCTCCTCGAGGTCGAAAGTGGCAAAAGTGACCTCGACATCTTCTAGAGCGAACTGCTGACCTCGATTAAGTATCTTCCCGTTGACCGCGATGCAAGAGCCGCCATTGAAATACAGCCTGGTGCCATCGCATCCACGCAAGTTGCTAAACATGTAGCAGCCACCCGCCTTGAAGGAGGCTGATTTTACGAGGTCGTGGGTCACGTACGCCTTGCGCAGTTCAAAATGAGAACCGCTACCTGATATCAGAGATGAAGAAGATTGAAGACGACAGCAAACGCATCAAAGGAAGCTGCGCCAGAGCTTCGAAGGAATTTTCAAAATGATTTTGAAGAATGGCATAAAGGCGCACCGTTAGCAATTATTTCAACCCCATCGTAAGCCATGGGGATGTGATTGCTAGCCGGATTCCAGAGCTCCTCGCAGATCTCAAAACCGATGCAGGTATCCCTGGTGGAGATGACGGCGTCTCCAAAAGGTACAAGGCTCTGCCCTGTTATCTGTCCGATCATCCTGGGCAAAAAGTAATCCTCGACGGTGCGTTCCTGCGCAAATTACAAGGCACCGGATGAGTCATCCGAGAGCCAGGATCATCGGCCTCGGGCACAAGGCAACAGGTAGTATCGTGCGCGTTACGATTCTATCGACCTTTGTCCAGGGTGAGAACCACCTGCTCTCCCGATAGTTCCCGTCGTCGCACAGCTGCATCTTCGGCCTGATGAGAAGAATCTTGTGATTGAGAAAAGCGACGCGACAATTGTACGTCACGTTCTTGTGCATCACGGGCATCCCCACGTCCACCAGGATGTTCTCGCAAAGATTCGAGCGCAAGAGTTCAGCAAGTACCTCCCAGCTGTGCAGTAGAGTGTCCGGCTCGTAGAAATGATCCTCGCAGCTGTACCCGCTGGCGAAGGTGCAAGACAAAGCAGTAGAAGAAGCGAGAAAGTATTAAAAAATATATCATAAAAAAGTTCTCACTGTTCGAGGTTCAATTTACCAGATCTCAAGCTCTGGACCACTCCTGTAGGTAGCTCCAGCTTCCCTAGCCTCCTGGATACTCTGGAAGATTCTCTTGGAGTTCCCATCGAAGTCCATCGCCCATTGATTCAGCGTGGTCACAGCGACCGTGGCAGTTCGACCCATTTTCCCAGGAAGACTTCAGGAAATCTCACGTGAAAAGCTGGGGTCGCGTGATCCCAATGGTCCTGCCGAAAAGAAGTGACACGCTGATCGTCGATCGTGCGATGGGTACAAACAGACTAACGGCGTCTCTTTCACAGCAGAGACGCTACCGCGTGATACCCTTCTTATTTCTATGAAACTGATTGATCAATACTCCCACGCTCCCTTACTTAGGAATGTTATCGAACTTTGCCACGAATTTCGATAATCAGCTCGAACACCATTCACTCAGAGAAGAATCAGTCCAATCTGTTCGCAAGTACAAGCTCGACTAGGATTAAATTCCAAGGAGTCACGCATTATAGTATTCGAATAAATTGCTAAAGAAATACATGAAACACATTCGTACACGAAATACACAATCCTGTTTGTTGTATAGAAACGTGGAGATAAGTGGGTAGGAGAGCAGCGGGGTCAGGGTGCGCGACGACGAATACCAATAGAAATAACCTGGGGCAAACAAGTTCAGCTCCGCCCCCAGCGAGTTCGTTGTCAGGCAATTGCCAAACCAACGGCAGGAACGGTACAAGCCCTACGAATCCACGAGTTCAATCAGGAACCGAGTGTTAGAATCAGCCGATTAGGTCGTCAGGGCGCCTCCAGGTACTTGTCACCTCAAAATTGGAAATTCGAGGTTAGAAGCATATCCCGGGGAGCAGCGTCTTCGTCGAGTGATCAGAAGAGGGGAGGGTTTACGGGCCTGAAGGATGCGTTGAAGTGCGACCGGGCGAGGAAGCTCGCTGACGTGACAGATGAAGCAACTGCAGGATGCTGGTCAGGTTGTTCAAGCTATTCGGTGTTCAAGCCATGAGACATGGATTTTGCCGCGAGCAGCAGAGTAAAAGAGCTTCAGGCTGCTCTGTTTCCGGTTCAGCCGATACCTGGTGAGTCGATCGAGTCTACTGTCTTAATATTCATCCAGAGCTTCGTAGCGCTCGTGTACAGCCACTCGCTGCCTTGAGTATCGAATGCGTACGGTGGTCAATCTATTGATCGATTCAACCAATTGATTGATTGGCTCCGTAACGTCATGTTTAGAGATACGGGGATTATGGTGATCCTGTGAAAAGTAGCGATGGCTTGCACTGTGCCGAGTGTTGCTCTTCGGTGAGTTCCTGAGAACCCATAGTCACCAGCAGCAGGGTAGCCTACCGAATCAAGTGCGGGAGGATATTTTTCAGCGTTCCTCCGTAACGTGACGTCGGAGCTCGACGCTAAGATTAATATGCCGGAGTGCCGCGAATTGCTTGCACAGCGCACCGAGAGAATTGGTGAATATGAGAGCCTTAAGACAGACGCCAAGTATCGCGAATCGTCACCTAATCACAATGGCGGATCGATTATTTATTCTTTATCATTGGATCTGTACGCAGCCACAGTTGTAAAGAATCTCGAGCGTATCGCTTGAACTTTCGACTAATCGTATCGCAGCTGCTTTCACTGATCGTAGACATAGAAACAAAAGAGACCTTAGGGAATGCGAGCACTCTTCGTCACAGCCGCTTTCTGGTCCTGTTATTCAAAATTCATTGTACCACACGCAAACACCGCACTTGGCTGCGCCCTCATTTCATAAAATCGACGTCGCGACGTCGATCGAGCCAACAGATCGATTAACCTGAAGGAACGATCGAATTAGATCGTCTCCGAGGAAACATCCGAAATGGGACTAGCGTGTAAATATTCATGTTAAAATACGCCACGTGAGGACGTCGACTGTTCTTAAGAGCGTCGCGACGTCGGCCGTAAAAAAAAAGCAAGACTCTATGGGATCGATTGCCGAGTTCTTCTAGTAAAATCGATTTGACTTTTAGGCAGCTTCATAACGAGCCAATGTCTGCAAGGGCGTTTTGGATTATCGAAGCGGGACGCTGATTCGAATTTGACGTTATCGTCGGCCATTGGAAAGTATCGGGAAAGCAAGGATCAGGTTCAAATTACATCCGACAGCCATTCCGCCCTAGACAGTACAATACAGGAAGCGCGATGGCCAACGGAGTGTCAGGTAAGTTGAAAAAAAATTCTTAAGGTCGTTCAAAGTCGATTTGACGACATTAACAAATTTTTAGGTTATCCAAGAAAAAGTACGACACATAGAGTACGCTCCGGCGACACCGGAGCCTTACTACGTTCCCACAGGAAAGGAACCAAAGCCAAAACCGGTAGGAGAGGATTCCGGAAGTGTCATCTTCCGTTACTGTCCAGCTGGTGCGACAAATTACGTAAGCACGCAATTACCGGATAAAGAATTAAAGTCGTATCGATCGATCATCGATCACTCGGATTCTTCAGTTCAGCAGATCATGCATTGGCGGAACGATTCTGGTCCCGGAAGTGACTCCGAGTGTCGGAGTATCGACCGACGGATGTCAAACGAGCGGAAGTGGATCTACCAATGCGGATCTACAATTCGAGTCGAGATTTGAGTCTGGAAATTTGGGAAAGGTCATCAAGATCACAGACACCTACTATCAGCTACATCTGAGAAGGGATCTCTACACGCAGAGACACATGCAGTGGTACTACTTTCGTATTTCGAACACGCGAAGCAGAACGATCTACAGATTGTCCATCGTTAATTTCTGCAAAGAGGACAGCCTCTATAACGAAGGATTAAGGCCACTGCTGTATTCGACTAAGGACGCGACGATGCACGCGATTGGCTGGAGAAGATGCGGCGACAACATAACCTATTACAGAAACGATTCCTCGTCCTCGTCTTCCTCGTGAGTCATCGTCGTCCTGAATATCGACGAGCATCAATCACTGCTCGATAACAATTATACATCGATCCTATTTATCTTTCAGGGACGAGGAGAGAGAGAGACACACACTGACGTTCAACGTATCTTTCCCGCACGATCAAGATACCGTGTACCTGGCTCATTGTTATCCTTATACATACAGCGACTTGCAGGTAATAAAAAAAAGCAGAAGAGTAAAAACATGGCGTACTAACCTAGCGCGCACCGATCATAAAAATACGAGTAACGACGCACTTTTAACGTATCAAACGTACCGTGTCGAGAAACGGGACAATCTGAGTAAAGAAGGGTTTAGCTGGCCTGACTTCATCTGACAGAGCTACGAGGACACCATTGTTCTTTCACTTCATCGTTTATTCTCTGTCTCTAGGAATATCTCGGTAAAATTGTCGTGGATCCCATGAAGACGCGCTTCACGAAACTGCGTTTACTGTGTCGCACCCTGGCGGGAAATAACGTGTACTACCTGACAGTAACGGCGCCAGCGTTTAACGACGACGCAAGGAAAAAGAAAGGGGTCGTAATCACTGCGAGAGTTCACCCTGGTGAAACTCCATCCAGTTGGATGATGAAGGGGATCATTGACTTTCTCACTGGGGAATCTAATCAGGCCAGAGTAATATGACAAGTACACAGGATAACGATATTTTCCGAAGATTTGAATTAGCTAACGACTTTTTTTTTTATCTCGAAGGAACTACGCGAACGATTTATCTTTAAGCTGGTACCGATGCTCAATCCGGACGGGGTTATCGTTGGTAACAATAGATGTTCTTTATCGGGAAAGGATCTCAATAGGCAATATAGAACAGTGATGCGCGAAAGTTATCCATCGGTCTGGCACACGAAACTCATGATAAGAAGGTTAGAAACAACGTAAATGCCATTAGTGCTGCCATCTGTGATTATTAATATTCTTTTTCTCTTGACTCTTGCCAAAGACTCATGGAAGAACGAGGTATGGCAATTTATTGCGATCTTCATGCTCACTCGAGAAAACATAATATTTTTATTTATGGATGCGAGAGCAAGAGAGCTGGATGTTACGGGAAACTGTCCGAACAAGTGTTTCCGTTGATGTTACACAAAAATGCAGCGGATAAGGTAATTTTATAGGAAGACGTTATCACTTGAACGATAAGATTATTTTTTATTCAACGAGATCAATGGTACGTTATAGTTTTCCTTTGAGAATTGCAAGTTCCATATTGAAAAGGGCAAGGAAGGAACGGGACGCGTAGTTGTCTGGTTAATGGGAGTACAGAATAGCTATACCATGGAGGCTTCACTAGGTGGCTCGAAAATTGGCTCCAGGGCAGGAACGCATTTCTCTACTCAAGATTACGAACAGATCGGTAAAGCCTTCTGCGAGACACTGTTAGACTTCTCCGACGATGATCCAACGAAGGTAACGTGAGTTTTAATCTAGCGGATTTGCTTGATTGATCAAAAAAGTTTGGCAATTAAAGTTTTTTTTTTCTATTGATTTTGCTTTATGGATTGTTTGGGGTAAGTGCCACGCTCAAGTTAATCTTTAATTAAACGAGAAGCTGGAAACAAATTTTGATTCTATATGTTTGATAAGGATAATATCAATGAATGGCTGATCAGGAAAGACTTCGAAATAAAATTATTGCCAGACTTATGAAGGAAGGATCTAGCGCGGACGAACCAACGAATATTAATCTAACCGATTACTCGAGGTACGTAAATTTTGATAATTTCTATAATTTTATTTTTTATTGATATTAATCAATCGTGAATAACAGCGACGAGGGAGACACGTCGGACAGTACGTCCGATGAAGGTAAATTGGAAACAATGGAACCTATTGGAAATACAATGAATGATCGATACGATTGCCAATATCTTTGCGTTCCGTTGCCATCGTCGCTACAAGGAAGATCTGAGGCTCCGGGAGGATCGTCTGCGAGGCAAAGAAGAATGAGAAAGAAAATAACTATGGATAGGAGTCCGCCTTTGCCAAGGAGACTTTTGGTGCTGTTATTTTTAATTTTCTAACAATTATTCTGTTGATTCGATTGTTTTTTTTAATTATTTTTTATTTGTTATGCAGACTCGACGAGCCGTTATGGATTTGCCAACAACGGATCCAGGAAGTGATTTATACGAGCTCTCTGACTCTGCCGAAGAAAATTATATTCATCCACCAATTGGGATTGTTAGAAAAAAAGAATATCGCATCAAGGAAAAGTTTGCTACTTCTTCTGAGAAAGATGAAAATTCGAAAAAAGAATCAACGTCCGACAGTATCCCGTTACCTCAGATCGTGCGTCCACGTAGCCTTTCGCTGGGAGAGGAATTGGTTGTTCCAAAAATTCAGTTTGAAGCTAGACAACGCGTTCCTTGTCTTCAAATACCCAGGTTATCATTAACTACGATCACTTGAAACAAAAGTGAAGAGATATTGAGGTAATAATTGAGATAAGTGTTTCTCTTGCAGAGCTACACGGAATCTATCGCCTATTTTGCCAAGAGGACAAGTGCATATCCAATTGACTACCCTGAGACAGCAGATTTGGACCGGTGTTTCATTGGATACTGAAGGAAGAACAGAATTTGAAATTCCATTTTCAAAAAGTCCACTCAGCTGGGGAGTGTCTGAATTAACGAGTTATCAAAATGATAGTGAAGGCTTGTTAGAGTATGTTTCTCATTAAGTCCGTACATAATGAATTCTAAAGCACAACATTTTTAGGTCATGCTCGAAGAAGCTAGATACTCTAAACTACATTCGCAATGTAGAGGGAAGAAAGTCGAAGAAAAAGTCCCTGAAGAAGCAAGCAAAAATTCTGAATGCTGTCGCTGCCGAGGATGTGGTAGATGATGACATTCAAAAACCAATTAAGAAAAAGCGGTCAAGATTCAAGAGACAAAAAGCAATTAATTCAAATGTCAATGTTACTGACAGTACTACATTATCGGGAAAGGCAGACAAATTAGATTCATTAAAGTTGTTTGGAATAGCAAAACTTCCAAAGGCAGAATCTAAACGAAAGGTAGAGCCAAGAAAAAAGTTTCGCAAAGGGGGTCTCATTGCAACCGTGACAACTAACGTTCCTAAGACAAAAGGTAAAGTAATCAGTGAGACATTCGAAGAGAGTTCAAGCTCTGATGATGCTCCCATGGGAAAACCAAAAATTCTAAGGAAAAAAAAGAAGAGATCTTGCAGAAAGAAACAAGCGTCGACTGCAAATCTTGTACTTGAAGAAGCAACTAGAGAACCAAAGTGATTCATTGTTAAAACAACAAATGAATTTTAATAATCTCTTCAATAAGCATAGCTACTGCACTGCCAGGATAATCGTTGAAAGAAACGATGAGACCAGAAAACCAAATAGAATTTTAGTGAGAAGTAATAACACCTAACCTCACAGTAGTGTAGTATTGCAGATTGCTTGCTAGGATGCAAAGTAATATCACGTGCATCAAAAATATGACAAGCAATCTCAATATCAATTATTTATAAGCGTATAAAAATAGTAATCAGGTACAATATAATAATCAGATAGCTAATAGCAGATAGCAAACACCGAGAAATGTCAAACGTCATACTGCCGCAGTAGAGCATTTACTAAACGATTCGTATTCGATAAATCTATAAACGTCTATGTACATTGAATTAAAGAAAGGAATAATTCACTTACTTGGATTGTTCTCTTTAACTGGCATCCACTGCAGTTCTTGAATTGTGCATACAAGTTGTCCCTATTATATTAGAGTTACGATAAAATACAGAATAAATCTCGATATGAACAACTGATATCAGTTGAAGACTGGATAATTCGTATCAACACTTGCTTCAGCATCATCGTTGACTGAAGATAAATAGGCTAGGGCGTCTTAAGGAGTTTCGTTTTATGTAATGCTCGCATGTTACAGATAACTATAAATAGAGTTACCGACTGAGATACCGACGTTACGAATTCACCAAAAGATGGTGCCAATTACAATAGAAAATAATAGCGAGGAGCGAAATTATTAGTGCAAAACGTCAGTCGTTGTTATTACACTTGGAGGATTTCGAAAATTCATTTTTGTGCAACAACACGACAAGCAAGGACATCAAATACTTATAGATTTTAAGAGTGCTAACGATTACGAATTACTTCGAAAACAATTGAAAAATATTGATTATTGCATCTTGGCGGTCAATTTTCGACAATTCGATATTTGATCGTAACTCACGAATTGGAAGAGTACGCCGCAGAATATGGCGAATGGTACAATTACTACGAACAGGGTTGACGATCACGTTCCTGCTGGCCTTTTTAATAGAAAGTCACTAACTGACACAGAACTACACGTTTCATTAACGGCATTATTTACGCGTTATGTTAATAATACTGATAAATTGATACCAATGTGCTTCAAGATAGGCCAATGAAATTTGTAACTTGTTGCCAGTAAGCATTCCAAATAAAAACACTATGTCACATCAGAGTCCTTTGACTTTTCAATTGCTGTAGTCTGACAAAAAATACTGCATCAGAGTATAATATCGAGGACCAATTAATCTTCCTGAAATACGGAAATTCTTCATCCATCTTAGTGCACAGCGAATTCAGCACACGATATGTCCTCAAGGTAAATTGAAAAGATACATTTTTTCTTTTAAACAGCTACAAATATAATTTTGTGTGCTCTTACTGTAGTATGTAAAAAAGTTCGAGCTTTTATGTAATAATGAGGTTCGTGATAGAACTATCATGTCTCCTTTCATTTTACCTTCTAGGTAGTGAATATTATTTCTGAAGTGCGTGATTCTGTTAAAGCTACAGTACGATGATGCAAGACAGTGCAGTACAGCATCTCCTTATCTTGCGTGTTGGGTGGAGAACCAACAGTCAGCACTCTCAGGCTCCTTCCTATTCAACCTTATCATAATCCTAATCTCTTCGAAATCTTCAGGATGGCAGGTCACGTAATCGTCAACCGCGAGTAAAAAGTGAAATGTCACTCACCACAGGATCCTGGTGGTCAGTGCGCTGCGTATAGTCCTCGTCATCTCGATTGTCCTTCAGCTAGTTTACTGGTCCAGTCCATTCTTCGACACTAGAGATCCGTTCGCACGATAATTTAACGATTCGACCTTGACGATTATATTATTTTACTTCGCGAATTTTCAGACAAGAATTAATTGTTTACTTATTGTGACACGCGATTTTCGGACTTTCGCGGCGCGATAGGATGTGACTGCGATGCAGTTATTTAAATAGACTCACTGTGTTACGCGATTTCGGAAGTGGTGGTAAAGGATGAGGAGGAGATGGTGAGAAATGGGCTGAAGGCCCGAGGCAAAGAGCCTCAAGGAAAAGATGATGATACAGGTTCCCAAAGTCACGATCACCCCTAGTCGAGTCGACTGTAACGAATCACTTGGCAGCAACGACCGACCGATCCTCAAGAGATAAGAAGTGACCAGGTGACTAGGAAGACACCCATAGGCCAATTGGAGTAGCACGAGCGAACGCATGACTCCCCGCCGCTTAAACAATCTTGGCGTATTTACTGCGGGGTTGACTGGGATATCACGAAGAAGGTATAGCCCGGCGCGAGATCGGAGAGAGAGATCGTGCCGGAGCAAAAGAGAGAAATAGATGATCAAGTGAATATACCTCGGAGGAGAGCTGATAAGAAGACGAAGAAGAGATGAATGAAGAAGAGCAGAGTGATGAAGAGAGAGGGAAGGGAGAAAGGAAGGAACCGCCGTCAAAGATCTCGATATAGGAGATCGGTTCGCGAAAGACTGATGTCCACGGCGAAAACGTTCTTCTTCATACCCGGTAGTACCCCCCTCTGACTTGAGTACTATTCCGCAAGTACTGCCCTCCTGCGGCGAACTTTTCAACTACAACTTATACAGTGATCGTCAACGATGCTCTGGCCGGTACATGTGCCCTTTGTGGATATAAACTCGACGGCCATAAGGAAAAAAAAAAAGAAAAACAATGCTCTAAATGCTGAAGTCTTCTATCGTATAGGTCTCTTACCTGCCGTATCTGTCATTTGTTTAACAATAAAAATATGATATTGGAGCATGTATTTTACGTCACTTGCATCATGTTCTGTCCTTTCTAAGACGTTTATTTTCAGCAAATTATCAAACCTTGCAAATTTACAGTTTCTTACATTTGACGATATATCGTTATTTCAGTGATTACTTACCACTGTTTATTTGAGTTAGCTAAGTAATATCTATTTCAACTCACAGGCGGCAGCACTCTCGATGATGCCTGAGTGTCAAGCTCGGAAATATCGGAAACACGGGAATGGTTTCTATTTCTATATTTATAAAGCCTAAAAAATCGCTCCTTAAATGCTCCATATGTTTCCGTAATTGCTCCGCTGCTCCTATGTAATAATTAATAAATATTCATTAAAACAGAAAATTTGTATTTTTATTAAAATTCCAGATAACCAAGTAGATTTTCATATGATTTTCTTGATGAATTAATTGCTCTCGATTTACTCCATATGCCCCGCAAGTATTTTTTTATTTTTTAAAGTATCTTCAGATAACAAGTAGAATTTGATTTTCTCTTAGCTCGATTGCAAAAGTAAACAATATGATTGGTTTACAAACACACTTACGACAGCTGCGTTCGAAGATCTGCCGAGAGTGCGACGGGTTGCATAAGACAGGCGCATTTAGCCAACTGTCAAATCGACATTAATAAAATCATTTATTAGAACGATGATACGATTCTTACGTATGTAATTGTATTACGTGAATAAATATAGAAGAATGCATGAAGGAGATAGTTATAGAAAAATCCATACAGCTACATAATTTTATCTTGACAATATATTCATCTCATCTGAGAGCGATCAAAGATACGAGAGAGGTTAGGATGTAGATTCCAGCAGCAAAGAGAAAATAACCCACAATTGCATTTTTCAGAATCAGTATTTCTAAAAGAGACAAAATGACGGAATCAACTGATAGAAGAAATTAAGGTTATGATTACATTGGGAGATGCTCGTTATCGTATCAGAGACACTTACTGACTAGAGGCAAAAATCCAACAAGTGCTACTCCAGCTGCAAAATCAATAAAATCATGGCAAATTCCTGATGACACTTTCTTCTCAAGTATGCGCAGAATGATTGCGCAGCTTCCACTACCAATTCCTAGGACTAGACCAGCTACAGTGATAGCGTCGAGGTTCTTCGATTTCCAAATCACTAAAAAATTCCAAAGTTTCCTTAATAAAAAATAATCAAAATATCACAATGAATCATCGTGATTATTAATTACTATGAAATACATACAAATGGCTGAACATCACTTACAGAACAGACCGAACGTACTGATTAGCGGTGCTATGGGAATGAATATCGGAAAACCGGAAGTCTTTCTTCTCGTTTCCTTTGCGACGATTGAACATAAAGACGAAGAGACACAGTTGTCTTTAGTGATGAACCAGAGGATACTAAATTCTGCGAGAATCATCGAGAAACCAAAAACGCTCAATAGAAATGCCTTCTCTTGGATTGGCATGTGAGCCTCCACGTAATTGCTATAAATTGGCAAGAAGAAGATGACGGCAGTAAGACAAGTGTCATTTCCCAATCGAAGCAACGTAATGACTGATAATAGTGGATAGTTCAAATGACATAACGATATCCTATGCGCTTTGTGTGACGTTATCACTCCAGGCGAATTTTCAATCGAATATTCGCCCTGCAAATTGGAAGTTTTATCTGCGTACTTGTTGATTTCATCTACACTTTTTCTCTGTAATCCATGTCGATGACACGCAATGATCTCCTCTTCCTGTTCATATTCATCCTCTTCCGGTATTCCTGGGAGTACATCACAGGCCACGTAGGGTAATTTCATCCGGTAGAAGAATAAACTTTGATCATTGCTCAAGTACATATCTGATAGTCTCTCCCCCCTGAAAGAATGCATGTAAGAAATTAATAAATATAGACATATAAATTATAATTAACTATTATACATTCGCAGTGTCTCCAAATGGGTATTGTGTCCACGAACGAACCCTGTCCTGATGAATGGACCACTCGCAGCCTCTTCCACATCGTCACGCGTCAAATCAAGATTTGCTCTTCGATCATCCTCAACTTCAATCTGATCATCGAGCTGCTCCGACGAATTCAATAACAGTGTAATTGGCAATGCGTGTAAAGCTGCAGCAGCTAATGGAAGTAGTGCCAATCGTGGACCATTGCTGCTGGTGAAGATGCAACCCAGTAGAGGCCAAAACGCGAGTCCCACACCGACAACGCCCATGTTCCATAGGGGTACGGCTTGGTCCCCTGTAAAGACAAGGAATGTAAGGAAGATTGGCAGTCGCGAAAAGTGGAGAATTGGCATTAGATTAAAAGAAGAAGAAAAAAATACCTGCGAGAGACGCAAGGTGTTTCAAATAAAGATGGACCGGGGCGATACCAGCACCAGCCCCAAGTCCATAGATTAAATTTCCATAAGGGAGTTGCTGAAAGGCTGCCAAGACCATGAAGCACACGACAGCAACGATGCCAAGAGCTGCTGTCAAGCGGCTGCCAGATCTGCCAATGATCTTGCGCCAGCATGGAGCTGAAACAAAGAATATCGCTGCGGTGACGCTTCCTCCATTTAAATATTTATTAAGTACTGCGTCCATCTTTACGTTTCGGCGACTCGAGGGCCTAATATTCATACATCACTGATGTACTGGACGAGGAAGTCTCGGGTGCTAGGACGACGCCTGGCGTGATTGTCGCGACAGTGATGAATGTCGTCACAGGAGGAGTCTTCGTTCTGACGACAATGACGAGAAGTCTCGACCTCTCGAAGTCGCACGAAAGTCGACAAAGCGAATCGGACGAACCACCAACCGGATATGTGCTGGATCGCTGCATAAAGTATCGCTGCGCATGCGCCCAGCCAGGTAGCCATTGGACTCTCCGATGACTCTTCTTCCTTCTCCAGGTCCATTTCTTGAGCAGTTAGAATCCCCTGGGCAAAGTATACGCTCTGGCTTAGGACCTGCACAGAGCAGATGACGACAATGGCGTAAAGAATTACGAACTGATAAGATCACTAGGAAAAATGACCGTGACGGTACCTGTACGAAGACGATGAGTAGAAGTCGCCGGAAACGAACCATACTCTTCCTGTCTTCCGGCTTTCCAAATTAACAATTCAGACAGTCGAATAAAACGAGGCGACGTAAGGAAAGTGTTGCCACCATTATCAAAAAATCGTACTCCACTCAACCAGCAATAGATGTCAATGCGACAATCGATACCCACCGTTATCGATCTTCAATTGCTGATAAAATGAATTCTCTATCTTATCATTGTTGAAAAGAAACTGGTAATAAAAGAGTTGGAGAAAACAAGTGATGCCATGTACAATTGATTAATCCTGTTGAAAAATTCAGCAACACTCATTATTTTCAACAATTATTGCTATCTGACATCGTCGATGAAATTTTATCCCAACTAATTCAAACATTAGATAACCTCTGATCTACATCCCAATCAAACTGGAAAATGATCTCGTTACGTACTAACTAAATTAATATCGCTGCTGTCCTGATGTGTGTCTCAACGTCCAAGCGAGGTCAACCGTATTGCTACATTCGATTAGCTTCCTTACCTTATCTATAGAATTACGTGTTCAGAATGTTATCACGTGGATTGAGTATATGGCGACGGAGGCAGGCACGTGGAAAGATAGAAGGAGGAGAAGAAGAATGAAGAGGAGAAGGGGATCGCGAATACGTAAATATGCAAATTGGCGATCGGTTGGGAACTAATCCCGCTCACTTCCGTGAAGGAGTCACGATCCATCAAGTGGATCGAATTGAATTTAAACCGGGTGTAATTTTTCGCAATGCCCATGAGGTGATTCCGTCAACAGACGTCGGCCTGGCTCCGTCTCTAATTATAGATAGATTTAATTGGACCCCAACAGGAAATTGAAATCCTTTCAGACAATTGCTCGAAGCTACTAAAATTCATTTTGTTAATTAGCTGCCGATTATTCGGCTCAGAGAGTGGAAATCACTCGTTAACCTATCGCTGAAAGCAACCTGATGCTGGGTATGTGGGTACCTCTCTAATCACGACTTTACGGTAGTGTGCAAGGCGAATTAAAGTGTTCCAAGCGACAGATGAATTGTTCGAAGCTGATAGATCCTAATATCCCCTCTCTGAGGATTGAGACCAGAGCGAGCAGACTCTGTGCTTATGCTTCGAATTCTTCCGACAAAGAAACACCTGATTTTCTTTTCGAAGACATCTCTAGTCGTTCTCGATGATCATGATCATTGCCAGGCGGTCATCCGATTGGCAGATCTTCCAGCTGATCCTCGCGGTAAGATTGCACAGTTCATTGATTGTCTATAATAAATAATTTTGATGATGAAAACGTTGTGAATTTTTTAAAATAGATCTGTTGCTGCTTTGTTGCTGTCAGCAATGCTGTACCACTTAAAGAGCACAGCCACGAGCATGGTAATGATGAATATGTGAATGGGGAGCGGCTGCAAGTGGATGGGTTGGCAACAAAAAAGAAGATGCCTTTATTTGAAACCGATGATTATGGAGAGATAATATATAAAAGTGAAGACAGTGACTATTACAGTTCATCCGATTCAGATTCTTCATATCCGAATTTAATAGACCAGATAAATGACCCGTTTCTGCGGAGAATGTCTAAGAAAAAATCAAGTGGTAATAAACATAATAGTACGAAACGTGTTCCAGTTGAAGATTTAATTGCATCTGCAATCAATATCGATTGTAGTTCAGCTCCGAACAAAGATCAGAGATTTTCCAGCAGCTTCGTTGACCTTTCTAAACGTCGCGACATGACTGATCATCAGGATGACGAAATGGAGGCTAAGATCATGAAGAGCATCCACGTAGGTGAAGATGTTACTCTTTGTTGGATCGAGACTACCACTATCAAAGAAAATAGGAGTATAGCGCCACCGGCACGTTTGGTAATTAGAGAGTATACGATATCCTTTGAGAATTCCGCAACTATTCCCGATCCTTATCTAGAGTGTTCCAGACTACCGGGTGAGATAACACCTCGTACGGGAATTGATGAAAAACTAGGGGAACATGGTCTTTTTGAAATAATTGACGAAGATACTAAAAAGAGTCGTATTGTCAATTTTACCATTGTCAATCGCCAAGGTGAACTTGTGATTTGGAAGTATAAGAAAGTTCAGTGTGGGGTTGGTTCTGTTGTTACAAAAAGTATTCTTGAATGGTCTAGTGATAATGTAAAGAATCCTAAAAAAAGGGTTGAAATAACGGTCAGTCCAAAAATGCATGGAACTGATGATCAACCGGAGCCTTTAACTACCACCGCCAGGCGTCCCATTGTAAGTTCGTCTGACTATGACACTACTACGGTTCCCTCTACGACAACTGAAAACTCATCAGATTATTCTGATTATGAGACTTCTACTGATACTACGACAGATAGTGATCCCACAATTGAAATTCTTCCTGAAACCAGTACCAGTGTCACTGATTGCTGTGAAACCGATAGCACTGAAGAAGGTACAGATAGCTGGGAATCTACCACGGAAAGCGACTGGTTTACTACTACTACTGAAAGTATAGTTACGTCAACAGAAGGCACTACCACGGAAACAACGACAGAATTGACAGAAGAGACGAGTTCAGAAGGAAGTCGTCGTAGTACAATACCCACGCCGCAAACAGGTACAACAACAACCGATGCTAGTTCCATTTCTGGCGAAGGAACTGACGTTCCAGAAACCAAGCACCAATTGATCCTCAAAATTAAAGTGACGCTGGAGCACGTAAACGAGCACATGGAGACGGAGAATCTTATTGAGATAGAAAAAAATATTCCTCTGTATGAAGATCCACTTGAACATAGCAACAACGCGATCCTGAACCAAGTTCAAGCGTTGAATGACAGTATGAGTTTTCAAAGGTTGCAGACCCTCTTTAACTGCTCTTCACTTGAGAAATTGAACAATCGCATCTCCAAGTGGGCGGTGGCTCATTACCAACCGCCATTACCTGAAGATTATCAATTGGAAACAACTTCTGCATCAGAATCATTGGATGAGACGAGTAGTCAGCGACGAAAAAAACGAACGCTTAATGGAAATTCAAATGAAGATCTTCGTATGGGTATTGACAGGTTACTTGACTCATCGCTGGCACGGGAAGGAAGGACGAATTTAAATGGCACTCAAGAAGAAGAACAGAACAGATTGGGCGACAACTATCATGTACTGCGACGATGGACTCGAGAAACCTTAGCGAAAAGCTCTGATGGTTCGGCTGGATTGAACACCCTTACCGAGTTCAGCGTTTACGCAACACCTTAAAGAATTTTATTAAAATATAATTCAGTACTTGCGTTACATTCAAAATTATTCGAAAATAAACTTCGCCCCATTTAAAATTAATAATAGAATATAAAATGGAAACTACTCGTTCATACTTTATTCTAATCCTGGGATACAATTATGGCATGTTTATTCATATTGCTTTTATTAGTGCAAGTGTAGGCCGTGCTGGCTACGCATTTAGCTATTGTTGGATTGAATACCGTTGTTGTAGGACATTTCATTCGCGTAATCGTATAACTGCTTCCATCCAGATAGCAAAAGTAGTATGACTGACAGGTGGAATCTGTAGTATCAGCAAATCTTCCATACGCGGTGCAACTGAATGCAGTTGTAGTAGCGACAGTCATCGTTGTAGTAGCCGCAGTGGTAGTTGTAGTAGCTGCAGTTGTAGTTTCAGCATTGCAGGTGTAGCTCGTGTTAGCTACGCACAGGGCTGTCATTGGGTTGAAAACGGTTGTTGTGGGACAAGTCATTTCCCATAGAGAATAACTGGTTCCATTGAGGAAACAGAAATAGTATGATTGGCAGGTGGTATCTGAAGTATTAGCAAACCTTCCCTCTGCGGTACAGCTGAAGGCTTCAGTGGTCGTAGATTCTGTTGTTGCAGCATCAGTCGTCGTCGCGTCAGTCGTCGTAGCGACGGTCGTCTTAGCGACGGTCGTCGTTGCGTCGGTCGTCGTAGCGTCGGTCGTCGTAGCGTCGGTCGTCGTAGCGTCGGTCGTCGTAGCGTCGGTCGTCGTAGCGTCGGTCGTCGTTGCGACGGTCGTCGTTGCGTCGGTCGTCGTAGCGTCGGTCGTCGTTGCGTCGGTCGTCGTAGCGTCGGTCGTCGTCGCGTCAGTCGTCGCAGCTTCAGTCGTCGTCGCATCAGCCGTGGTTGTTTCTAAATCTGAACACTCATCAGCAGTACACATGGACGACGAAGATACAGTACAGTATGTACCCACAGGGCAAGTTAGATTAACACCTGACGCAACATTGTTCATGCAAATTTGCAAAGTCGTACAGGAAGAGCATGCAAATCCATGAGAGCCACAATCTGCACCGAAGCTGCATTGAAAAAACGTTGCAACAAGGACCTGTAAAATCATACAAATATTCTTTATGACATAACATCAATTTCAAAGCAAAGCAAAATATTATATAAATTAATTCACCGTCCCGATGACCAGCATCACTGTCTTCAAATCCGTCTTCATTTTACTGAGCTGTTCTTTTAATCGTTACACCGGCTTATGACAACTTCTTACCAAGATATTCCCTTTATATAGGAATCATAATAATCTCCGACATTTTATGATTTTATTGGCCCATATCTGAGGAGTGTCATTCTTCTGCGAACATAAGGATTTAAATATCACGTCATCACGTTGGTAACACGTTTTACAATCGAAGATAATAAGATATTTTCGAAAAACGCAATTTCTGCTTTAACCCTTAAAATTAAAAAATTAGCGAACTTCAATAATAAATCCTCAATGCACATACTACTCTTGCAAAACAATTCAATAAGAGAAACGTTATTACAATTGGCAGAGCCAAACGAAAGCCGGATGGGTCAGAGTTGGCATTCGGTAGCTACAACAATGACCGCCATTTGATACGTATTCCTAGAACACCCTGATCTTCCCTCTCACTCTCTCGCGAAGCATAAACGTCGCTACGCAATAACAGCAAAGAGGAATTCGTACCAGAGACATTACGGCCAGTACCGTCCAGGGGCACTAATATTCCACTGGATGACTTTCTCGCGACTTTCTGGTGACTTTGTATTCCGAAGATTCGCCGTCGGTTTCCTCATTCTAATGTTGCGTTAACGTGACGCGTACCGATAACTCGTAGTACGCGTACACGTACAGTCTGGATATTCAATATTTTTCTTACCTTTCCCACTGGACGAATAATTTATACAGGATCAAATAGCATCGCCGTAGGGACCCTAACAAATATATTTCGTAGAATCCATTATAATCAAAAATCCAGGTAGACGAGCAAGAGCGTCCACCATTCGTGCACCCTTTATCCCAACGACGCTCAGCATCCACTTGGATTAAGATTAGTGGGACTCCTTCCTTCTTCATTCTCCATTAATAACCTGCAGCCAACTTCACTACCCTTAGATTCTCACTGAGAACCCAACTACCCTGGTAACCTTTCCTAGAAATGTCTGAGTACCTGATGGACTCTTATCCAGGTATGTCTTGCTTCTTCAATTGCTGTTATTGCTTAGTCAACAGAAAAAAATGTAGGTTCAGGTACTTGGAGGAAGATGGTGGTTCAGGGTACTGGCTGCAGTACTCACAGTGAATTGGTCTTTTGGGCTGCTTGTCTGTCTGGCTGCCTTAGGAAAGCAGGTATTCGAGTACGGGACAGGAGAGAAATGTTTGTAGTGCAGTCGAGGAGAGATCGTTGGTGGTAGTAGCAAAGGCGGTGGTGGTGTTCTTGGCAGTGGTGGAACGTTGGTAATGGTGAGAGAAGAGGAGACTCGATATAACAGGCCTAGGTGTGTGCTGCACAAATGGACTCTCTCTCTGACCCTTGTCAGGTGCATATCTTTCTTGTTGGATAGTCGGCCCTCGGTACCGCCATCACCACCACCACCACCACCACCACCACCACCACCACCGGGACCATCATCACCACTAGGACCACCATTAACAGGAGACGAAGCATCCGTAGCATCAGTATCAAAATCGAGTCTGCTCTAAGCACAGTGTAACCGTGTTCCTCCTTTTTGTGATCCAAAGTGTCCTGGAGTGTTGAGTTCGGAAATCACAAGAACATTTGATTAGCTGAAAACAAAGGGTGTGTTTGTGATGCTCATCCAAGGAGATAGAAATATTAATTGGAGATGAATTTTTGGACGGTGAGTAATTAAATATGCGAGGCAGTAGGTATACATATAAGGCAACTAGAGAGATATGGATTGATTCAAGTGTTTAGATTGATTATGATGATAATCGATCTTGACCATGTGATCCATTAGGATGTTAACTTTGACCGAGTTTTTAAACTTTCTTTTCGATCGCGAATCGATGAATGGAGGTCGATTGTTTATCAGTGCCATTCTAAGTTGATTAGAGCGATGATCTTGTGGACACACGTGGACACGAGCAGCATCTTCTGGTACGAACTCTCTTTGCTCACAGCCTACTTACCTACATTACACAACTTGCCTTGCATTACCTTGGCACGGCCGACCTTACCTTACCTTACCTTACGACGCGACTACTTCCTCGTCCTTTGCTATATTCTCTTGCCGGTATCTTCTACGGCCTCGCGAGTCTCAGCAATTGGCGCGCTCTCGATTCTCACAAGTTTCCGTTCTTACTTCTTCTCATCCTCGTTATCATCTCCCCACTTGGGAACTCATTCGCATTTCGAATAAGGAAACAAACGAATCTCACTCTCAGGCTACGTCAACTTCACGACCCGTTTAGTGTCAGACTGATGGCCCAAAGTACTTCCTTCAGATTATTTGGCTGAATTAATAGCATTTTTGTTTTGTTTTTTTTTTCACGGTACAAAGTAACCTGGGAAAAATAAATACTGCGGCAGCCCTTGAGAGCTTGAATGTTTTTCCTAAAAGTGCCTTTCTTTGATTATTCCAAAAAGGACGAACTGTACACCCAAATTTATGAGATGAAAAAAAAAGATATAGATCCAGGTAACTGTTCTTTTAATGGAATTTTTTTCCTTTTACGCTCCTTCTTCCCCTCTTTGTTTTCCTTCACTTTCTTGCAGTTGCCACGGTCACTTCCGGTTCCTGCGACGACACGGTCGCCTACTCCCATTTGGCTGCTGTTTCTACCGCTTTATGGCTCTACCACATGTGCTGGCTGTAGTTCGTCACGAGTCATAAATATATACTATATATATATATATATATATACTTGCATAGTTGCATACTTAGCTTCAGAAGATCCTAATGGTATACTTAAAGAGCACGTTGCAATCATAAGATGCATTCTATCTGACTTGGTTAAACGTGTGAGTGTCGCACGTCGTTCAATCTCGGCTTCATAATCAGGCCTTGTCCTTCCGGAATCTGTGAAAGAAATATATTAAAAGAATATAAATATACAATAAAAGTTGAACCGTTGCTTGAGATGCATCCGTGCGTTTAGCGAAGAAGCGCAGCACGGTAAATCAGGAAAATAATCTTATTATAAGTTTCGCGTACGCAGAGTTGAAAACTATTCTCACGGGATCTAGAAGACGAGGTGTACGAGGAGGATCATGAGTACGTAGTGAATGACGAGAATGAGGAGTGATCGTGACCCACTTGGCGCGGGAGTAAAGTTATTGTTCATCTCCATCTCAGTCGCTCTCATTCATTGGACTAGACGTCCATCTCATTCCTACCTATACTCTTCCACCACTATACGATATGGCAAACACGTGCGAAATGGCTGCATCATTTCAGAACATACCGCTGCTGCTTTCGGTAGTGATACTATATCTGTTGCTGATTCTACAATTGGGTGACGCATCCAAGTCGCCGATATCAGCTAAGAGGATCGAATCCAGGTTGAACCGTCAAAGCCGTCGGGCTTCGATCGATGACTATTTAACACCTCCAAGGCCAAATTCGCCCTATGCACCATATTCGAGTTACTCCACGTTACGTGGACCATCCAGAAGACCTGTAAAAAGTAGACAATTATCATTTGGCTCCAGCGATTCAGCAACGGCTGAAGAACCGGGTTATCTTTCGAGACTTGCTAGTTGGCTTAATCCATTCGGTGGTTCCCCAACGCCACCTCCACTACCAGACATTTCAATTCCGCTGCCAGGGTCGCCGAAGACGCCACCTCCATGGTCATCGTCCACGACAGGATTTCATGCGGGGTGAGCAAATTGTAGGGAATTATATGGATGGGTGGGTATATGATGATTTTTATGATTACGTCGTAGGTATCCTCCTGCTGGACCTCCAAATGGTTACCCTAGACCGCCACCTCCTCCTCAGGGTTCCAATGTCTACTTGCCGAGTAAAAGAAAGAATTGCAATCCATGTAACAATGTTCCATGGGTGCCTCTTCATGGGCACGATGACTCCTCCAGCAATTTTGCTGGTGCAGGCTACTCTTCCATTCATCAGGACGTCAGGATACCGGATTTCACTTACGAACCACCTGTTCCTGCTCCACCAGCTGCCATCCCGAATCCTCTTCTCTATCCTGGACCAATGCCGCCTCTTTTTAAGGCACGGCCATTCGTGCCTTCGATATTTCCAACTCCACCACCTCAACCGCCACAACACCTAGAACATCATGATTTTAGTCAAGTATATGAACCTGGACATATCGATGGTTCTGACCCTGTCCTCGTTCGCTCACCTGGAGATAACATCCTGCCACCTAGTTCAATTGGAGAAATCATTGAACCCCCAACTGGACCCACGTCGCATCACGATGAACCACCTTCCAGTGCTCCTTATCCTGGTACATCCAGCGGAGTTAGTATTCAACAGTCCCATGAAATACACGAGGATCATAGTCAATCGATCGATCAGTCATCTTCGTCCTCATCTTCGTCATCCTGGTCCAGTTATTCCAGCGACGTACAACTGCCTCAATCCTCGCAGCCAACTGACTATCTTCCTCGTCTCAAGGAGACTCACACTGAACAAGGAAAGGATGTTGACGTTGTAGCTAGTATAGCATCTGGCCAATCAATTTCTAGTATAGATCATCCAATACATTACGAGGAATCAGCAGTGATCGAAATCGATCAATCGTCCGCTCAGCCAAACGGTTTGAATCCGCCGTTGGAAGAACCAGCCAATTCCTATGGAACTTCCGTTGTCCAGAGCAGCAATACGAATGATTCATACGGATCGTCATCGATCGATACGGCGACGGTGCAGGAGATCCAAGGAACAGATGATAAGGATTCTGATCATAACAGACCTAGCAATCTGGATGGTCCATCGCAAAATCACCAGCTGGTGGATAGCTACCAGCATCAGATCGAAGAACAGACTGGGGAGCAAGTTTCATTTGATAGCGAAAAGCATCCAAATGACTCGGAGAATTCTAAACCCGTTCTCGTTCCATATAAACCAAGTTCAGTCTATGTTCCTTATCCTCCATATCCTGCAGTTAGCGAAACCCACCGTTCGCCAGATGCCACGTACACTGAACCAGCGAGTACAGCTATCACTACGGAGGAACCATTCCTCGACGCTTTAATGAAGTCTTACAACAGTTTCAAGCGTGAAATGGCAGCAAAAGAAAATGATGAAAATTCAAGGTCAACGGGTGACCTTAGTAGAAAGCAATTTGGATATGGACCTGATGATGCTTTATCAAGTCCGGCGCCATTGCCTGTTACCACCCCTTCGTCTGTATTGCCATACGTGACTACGCCATTGACTCCGGTCAAGAGAAACAAACAGGTAATTAGGAAAACATACAGATATTGATTTATGGAAGAAAAAAACAGTAAATGCTCTAATCATTATCCTATTACGTTTTAGGTGCAGATAATCATTCCATATACGTCACAGCATACGCCAAGGCCATTTGAGAATTCGAAGGCGTCGCTGGACCTCAGTGAAGACGTTGATGACTGGAGTGGACGTGGTGCTCTGGAGCAACAAAATCAGCCTCGCAAGGCACCTTCAGTTGATCTGAGCTACAATAGAGGAAATCATCTTGGTCAGGAATCTCGTAGCCATGAGGTTGCTCTGGCACCACGTCCTCTAACAAACATCTTAGCTAGAGAGACCGTGTCCAGGACTTCTACTCCGGGTACAAAGACTGGCAACTCCATAGACGTGCTCAGACTACAGAAAAACATTGACAATTGGACGATTCAGGTATAACTTAACAGCAGTAGCACGCTTCCTTCACTTTCCCTAGCGACTCTCCCATTTTTCAATCGCTTTCTTAAACTACCTAATTTTTGACACTCGGCTTTCTGACATGCAGGAATATTCACGAGGCATGACCTCGAGCACGGCTTTACCCAGCTCTTCGCATCCGTATCTTCAGCCCTCGAAAAAGATACCTGAAGAGTACCTGAACACCAGCACTCAAGTACCAGCTACCCAAGACAGTACGGAGGCTGACAATCATATTTTATCTGGATTTAATTTCAACGACTTTGATCACGAAGTATCTGCCAGCGATCAGGTAAATCGTGTTGGTAGCCCTGATGAGAAAAAATCAGCAGATGAAGATGCAGGGAGAGATGACTTCTGGGATAAACTCTCTGTATCCATTTCACCGCATAACAACGAACGTGTTTATGTAGTGACTCCTGTACCAGTCGAGAATTTTAAACCGAGTACAGATGACTCGAAGACAAAATCAGAATCAAGAAAAGAAGAAGAGACGAAGAGTCTCGAGAAGGAAGCTCAATGGACAGAAAGGGCGTATCAGGTTTTGCCACAGGCAGTTAACAACCTGCCGACGGCATCGACGGGACGTGCAGAGGACAAGCCACTTTGGGGAATCATGGAACACGAGGAATATACAAGAATTACTAACAATACAACCGATGACCTTAAACGAACAATGCATTGATAATTCTTGATTCGCCCTTCGTCAACTGGTATCATCTTCACTCTTAATTTGCCAAGAAGAGTAATAATAATATGATGCCCCGCTACAAAGACTATTTTAGAAATTAAGCATAGTTAATAAGATACTTAGGCATCCATTTGTATTGATAATTAGGATGACTTGTAATTTGATGAAGATTGTCAATTACCTCAGTAATCATTCGTTTACTTGTGGTATCCCAAAGTGAATACTGGCCAGCTGTTAATGTCTAAGTATAGGAAATTAAGGATCAACGTCATGTAATATAAGTAAAAAATATAGAACCTACTCATCTCAAGATAATCAGTTATCAGTACTCATTGTAGTGTTCTTGGACGATAGCCAGACGTATAAGCAATGATGAATATCAACCAGGTTTACTGATTTCGCCGATTTCACCGTATCAATCAAATGCGCAACGCACGCTGAAAGTTCAAAGTGAAGTGAGCGTTGCATGAATAGCTTGTACTCTTTCTGAATAACTTTAGTACACTGGCTGAATACTAATGTACTTAAACGTAGAAACGTTAGGCGTGAGTACTCACTTTTGATGACTGAGGGAAAATGAGAAATCCAATGACTTCAAGCTGGACTGCCAATGGGATTCAAGTTGGGTCATTGTACCGTGTGTTTTTCTGAATTTGCAACAATTGGTTATATTTTATCCAGGCTACTCGTGCCTCAATTTACTTATGTCTTACACTGTGGACTGTTGACGTACGTAAAGGCAGAAGATAAAAATGATAGAATGTTGACTGAGAGAGCCAAAGTCGTTATAGTACTTTATTGCTTAAGAATGATAAAAGTGTGAGTAACAGTGATACGATTTTTTTTTGGTGACATTAACTTCATTATGTGTTACTATATACGTAATGGTTTTACAGTAGATGCTTTTTCTGCTGGAAGGACGAATACCTAGAATCATGATAAAAAAATATAATTAAAGTCTTAGTTTTTAGAGGAAAACAGTGAACGTTGTGTTCTCGACTTTATGACTGCTACGTACTTTTTCTAAGTCTTGGTTGACTCCTTTTTTGATATTTCGTTCCTCTTTTGTCGTTTCAAATGATTGACTATACTAAGCTCTGCAATCCACATGGTGATGGTCAACAAGGTAATACAGTTCAAAACAATAATGCATATAATGTAACTGCCAGTTCTGTCCCTGATAACTCCTGGATTTGAAGGGATTTGAAAAAAAAAAATTAATAAAAATACTGACGATAATACAGTGAGAAGGAATATAATAATAATAAAATTGCGTCAACATACCCAGAAATGGTCCAGCGCACAATAAAAAAGTTCCGTTAACAACCATTTGGATACCGGAAGCAGATGCTAATTTTTCGAATGGCACGTAAGAAGGAATTATCAAAATCATGTTAACGGAACGAATACCTTTTGCAACTCCAAGACCAACTGCCACCATGATTACCGAAGCGAATGAACTGGTAAATATCAGTGCTGGAAGATAACAAGGTACTTGACCGGATGAACTTCCATATGGCAAACATTCATGAAGATGGAACAGTTGTTATATACTTGTTCGTGTAATCACTAGTAAGATGAGGCTGAAGAGGTACATAGTCCTGGCGGATTTGTTCAGCCATTCAGCCATGAAAGGCGAGACTCCACGAAAAACGAGGTCTACAGATGCAATTGTGCTCATCACTGCAGAAATTTGTACATCGTTGAATTTAAAATCTTTTAAGATCAATGGCGTCAGTTGTGAGAAATTAATTTCTGCAAAAATGGCTATAGACATGCCAAACATTAAATTTACATAAATTGGATCGCGCAGTAGATCCATATCGCAGATGATGACGATCCTGTTGATGAATTGGCGAAAGATTGACCCTGGGCTGTTAAAATGAAAAAATATGTGAAGACAGGAGCAATTGATATTTTAATATTTGACAACCGTAAAGTACGCACTGATTTTTCTTTGGATCTTCTTCCTCTTCGTGTGCCAATATATTTTTTTCCTTTACGTCACATTGCTCTTCTTCCTCTTCATCAGCCTCTTCAACTGGTTCGACTAACGATTTCTTTTCTCCTATAACACCGGCGCTACAATTTCTCTTCATGCTGAAGCTCTTCTCTTTTTGAAGATCAGAACGGCTGTTGCCTTTTGCAAGTATTCTGGATGACGTGTCGTCGAAGATTTTGATGCTGCTACCAAGGTATACCGTGTCCAGACTTTTTTCTGAAAAGCCAATTATAATGGGTTATTAAAATTGGTATACCTATTGTTTATCAGGAGTAAACAAACCCGAATTCCACCAATGGTACGTGAATACCGATGGATTTGACGTTTCGCAAACGTCAGTCGAATTAGCAGGCTGTTTGCTCGGTTGACTGATGCTCCTTCGATACGTCAGAAGGGGTGAAGAGGAAGGACATTCTGTCTCGATATCCGAATCTACAAATATCGATCACGAATCTAATTAGTTCATCAATAAGATTGATTGATAGATCTAGAAAAAAATAATCCCAATGAAAATAGTACGAAGTACCTGAACGTGGTATAGTCATAGGTGGCATAACACTGGTAGATTTCTTTCTTGGAAGTGGTGTCTCAAAACCATAAATACTTGCAGTTTCCAGATCATGATCAATACTGGTCATGGTCAGGGTCCTTTTTCGACGACCCCCGATAACTTCAGCCGAGCCCGAGATATTTTCATCTTCAATTTGTTCTAAAGCTCACGTTGAAATAGATGTATCCAGTGAAAGAAAAAGTAATACAAAAACTGTTCTATTAAAATCATTGCCACGAAGGAAATTAAAAGAGAATCAAATTCACGGCAACAATTAATTTACCTTGTGCCATTTCATCCTCGAAGTACTTCTCTTGATCCTCAGGTGGAATCAATTCCTGGGGCGTGAATGGTTTGACTGCTTTTTTGGCATGCCACTTCACGGGTTGCAGAAGCAACGCTCCAACTAGGGAGTGAAGACAGAAGCCACCCAGGATGAGAATAGCACCCTGTTTTATTGAAATTATTAAAATATTTTTAATATATGAAACTTTTATTATTATTTACCGAGGCACCGTAGAAACTAAGAAGCAATGTCATGGCTTGGGGCATCAAAATGGGACCCAGACCCATGATAGTTATGGTTATGCCCGCAGCGCGATTTCTTTTTTCACGAAAATAAGTGTTGAGAGCCAGTGAAAATGATGACATTAAGAATCCCGAGCCAAGTGCTAAAAACAAAAGAAAGTTTCACTGATATTCGTTGATTAACAAAATTGTCAATTTTACCCGAATAATAATTACACTTACATGCCATAATGCCGTATGTAACAATGAAGCCAGTGAAGCTCGATGCGAAAAACGTAAGAATAATTCCAAGGCTATACGTCAGTGATCCAGTGATTGCTAGTTTTCTGTATCCATAAAGTTGCAAAAAGACTCCGTTCACCAGACCAAATATCATGCCGAATGCTGAATTCATATTTATTATGGTAGCAGCTTCAGTCGCTGATATACCCTTACTGTCAAAAGTATCCTTGTAAAGAAATGCGAATCCTTGCATAATTGGAATTGTGACAATCTGCAAGGTGATAAGAGCGTGAGACAAATGTATTCTTATCAAATTCTAATAATATTGAAAATTATACTTACATTACTTAATGCACATCCGAGTACTACGAACCAACCCCAACCACCATCGGGTGGCACTAACGTCCTTTTTTCTATCATAGTGCTTCAATCTTAGAAATAGAATTTCCCAATATCACTACCGTTAATAAATAGTTATCTTTATTTTTTGTCATTCGATCGCAAAATGTTTCGACATTTTTTCTTCTCCTTTGCCTTATAACTTTTTTGTTTTATTATGTTTTTTATATCAAATGCATGTATTTCACTTTCACAGGCAAAAGCACTAACTGTTACGGAGCGAAGGGCAAGTCTCAATATAATCGTATCGTGATCCACTTCTAATACGCTGGTTGTTGACGATAGGATATTTTTTCGTTCACTTTTATAGGACAAAGATAGAAAAAGATAGGCTGGCTGCGAATGTGCAAGGTCCATGATATCTCTGATAAGCCATACGTCTAATCTAATCGATTTCATCGCATCCCGACACTTATCTATTATTTCAGTAGCGAAGTGATCTTGTAGTTATTAACAATTGGTGTCAAAACTACCATCAGTGACCAAATAAAGGTCTCAAAAGTTATCACGTATGACACAGAAACTGGATGGAATTAATGAAATTACTATTTTTATTGGAATGAAGAATGATCAGTATATACACAGGATAAAAAACTTTGTTTTACAATGGCTGTGAAAATTAGAAAGATTTTTGAAGAGCGTCGTCACTCTTCAGGTTAACGTATAATATACGGGATAGAATTAACATAATACTGTGATCTCTATGGCCGAGTGAATATTGATATATTAATTACTGTTGTTGGTATTGTCGTTACTTAGACTAAGATCAAAACGATCCAGTTGCAAAAGAGATATAAAAATTAAATAACTCAAGCCAATGACTTTGATTTACATGAAGAATTTCGTTTTCGACGTTTAGTCAGATATTGCTCGAGAGTCCACGAGATGACAGTGAGGTAAGTGAAGATGTTCAGACAATGCAGCATCAGGCAGTAGTTCCCAGTTGCATCTCGAATCCGACCAACAATTGGACCAACTATGATGAAGACGATTCCACTGGTTAACAACTGAAGTCCAGTTGCAGCTGGAAGTCGTGACAAGGGGACGTGTGTAGGAATTACAAGTGCCATGAATATGGTACGAAGTCCTTTTCCTATACCGATTAGTGCGCCTACTCCTAGGCTCGTATAGTAATTGTGCTGATGTGCCAAAACTAAAAAAAAACAGCATCTCATTTAACAGGGATTCCTTAACAGGCCAGTTTTAGGACAGATGAAAATTAATTCAGTCTTACTGATACGTCCTGTAGCCATTGTGCTGACTCCTACTAGGAAAAATGTTCTGTTTTCCCAGCCTATATAATTTGCAATGAAGGGAATTGTGATTCGAGTCACCACGTCGACTCCAGCTAGGATTGACATCATCGTTGCCACTTCCGGTTTGCTAAAACCATACTCGCCAAGGATGAATGGTGTAAGCAAAGAGAAATTGAGCTCGCTAAAATTTGCCAGAGTAATTCCCAGCATCAGATTTACGTAGACTTTGTCCTTGAGGAGGTCCAGGTCGAAGAATATACCTACGGCTATGAAGAAGCGTTTGTACCATGGAGCTGAATAAAATTCTTCCTCCTGCAACCGTCGATTACTGATTATTTTTTTAGAACAAGAACACAGCCGAATAAATGAGAATCTTTCTTTACTGTTATATCTAATTTATCCTCAGCAATCGGCACTGGCTTCGTCATCGTGGCTGATGCTGGTACAACAAGGTCTTGACTTATGTGGACGCCATTGGACTCGAAACATTGTGTCAATTTTTTCTTAACACATCCTTCGTTTTTGCAATTCTCATTACTACATTCATCCTCAGGATGCTCGCAGGATTCCTTCAATATAATTAGAGGTGAATTGATGCTGGATTGAAGATTTGATATCTTCCTCTTCCAACCATCAGTTTCGCTGTTTTGTCTAGAATTTAGATTCAAGTGGTATTAAAGTATTTTTTTTAATTTTTATTCATTTTTTACCTGCTTAACGTTCTGATCGATGGACCTCTGCTCAAGGCTTTTATACTTGATTGTCTGCTCAAATTCACTGATGGATAACGACTCAAAGTTTTTTGAGAATTTTCTCTCATTATAGTTTTGCTCGAGGTCAACGACGCGTTCGATGCATTTTTGCGTGAGAACCTGAAAAAATGAATGTGTTACAAAAATAACACACACACAGATTTCATTGAAGAATTCATTTAAGAAATAACAACCAACCAGCCATCGTTTGCCCGAGACATCATTGGAGTCCCTGGACCAATTACGTCAATTCCAGACGCTCCAACTTCTTTATCCTCATAATAAAGATACTGACTGCCAAATCTTTGACTCAAACGTCTCTCCTTAGTCAATGGTTTATTTTGATCAATATTTTCTAAAGATCTACTGTGGGACTCATTGAGCAAAGCATCATTCGTCTTTGAATTTTTATCTTTTTTCTTATCACACTCCTGAAGATGCTCGTCCTCCTCTAATACTGGTTCGCAAGTAGTACCCTAAGTGGAAAAAAAGAAGACAATAAATAAATAAAAAAAAAAAGAAAGATGAGATGAGCAATTATCCAGTACCTACTGTAATTGCTTGCATCCACGACTTACGATCTTATTTCCCAAAATTTTCTTAGTGCTATCATTCTTTATTTTATTCTTCTTAACGTGCCAGGACACAGGTTGAAGTAGTAAGGCACAAGCAACGGCATTAAACGCAATTCCTCCATAGATAAGAACGGTCCCCCTCACAGCATGAATTGGCAGTAGAACCGTGATAATCTGAAAGAACTCATAAAGATAAGCTGTGTCAAATTATTTTTAAATTGAATAAGAAGGAAATAACCAACATGTGGCATCACTATGGGTCCCATGCCAGTACAGGTCCAAGTAAGTCCAGTTGCGATTCTTCTCTTATCTCTAAAATAAGTATTAAGCGCCAAAGCATTCGAGGACATCGTGATTCCCACTCCAGCACCTGACGAAATAAGAAAAGAGGAAATAATCAATTCCGATAAAGTCCCCAAGGCTTTACGGATTTCATATCAGACTTTAACCAGACAATGTATATCTAGCACAGACTTACCGTAGAGTATGGAAAAGAAAATGAGTAAGTCTCCGAAATTCTTCATTGTAGAAAGTATGCTAATAGAAACGGCACAGAGTAGGGCACCAGTCAAGGAAACTTGCCGGTAGCTAAACTTCCTGAAGAGCGGACCATTCGCCAGACCTGAAATTCAGATTTAAGAGCGACTTCCTCTTCCGCCAAGACATTTTTATCACGCTTACTCAGACTCTACCATTATCCCTTTTTTCGTCCAACGAAATGCGAACGAGAAAAAGACACGAAGAGAGCAGAGCCAGTTGCATAAAATGCAAGAAAATTAAAAAGGACATTAAATCGTCACTGTAATTGGAAGAAGTGACTTTGATGACTCATCGGCTGCATCATGTCCGTTGCTGCCACGTTATTCAGGATAAGAAATAATTAATGATAATTGCCCTGTTGTCGCCTCTTGATCATTACTTAATTCTCAATACATTAAAACCCTCTAGAAGTCACATGCGTGTCTGACAGGAGTAAGGAATTTCCTGTTTATCAGTATCTATTCGTTTCCTCTCATCTCGCAGCGTTCATGAGTTCAGGAACTATTCGTTTGAAGTATCCCGTGCGTCGGACGTGTTAATAGTTTAGCTGACGACAGAATCCTAGAACGACTAATTAACCAAATTAGAAGGCACGCGCTCTCGAAGAGAATCAACCGTGGAAACGTAGTTAACGTTATTACGTAAGAATCGTGGAATACGTTAGCCTTAGTCATGTGCTTTGGACGTAAAGAAAAAGAAATATATGGTTCGCGATATCGCGTACAAGTGCCACGATAACGATACGGTTATATACGACTGATATACAATCACTCAATCGGGCTAGTCCTTCAGTGACCAAAATTATGCTGGACGTCAGCCAAAATGATAGAGCGAAGTCACCGTCGATTCAGCAATCCTGTACCGTTGCTGGCACCTATTGCTGACTCTTGAGTGTAAAGCAAGGGGAGCATGAAAGCGAAGAGAAGAACAGTTTACGAAGAAAGAAAAACTGTTAGATGAACTTTCAGCAACTTCGGTCGTAAAATATCTTCCGATGACAGTACATCGGACATATTTTGATGAGGTCGCCAGTGCTGTCTTTTGGGAAAGTTCTTCGATAACAATGAGACCTGATAGGTAATCACGATAAAGAAGGAAGATTAAGAGGGCAAAGAAAAGGATGGATTTAAGATAAAATCTGACGGCAAATAAATATTTGTTTATCGATTTCGTCCTCGTAAGACGACATGACACTTCGTCACGGGCCTAGCCCTGTTTTATATTCCATTTGAATTCGCACGTTCCACACCCATTTTTATATTTCCGTTAATCATTACATTGAAACCTCTCGTACTCTTGACTTTTTCCTTGGTTCGTTTCGCCATACCTAAAGCCACGGCTTACCATTCCGATAAGACGATACTTACCTATGCACGCGGTTATCGCACTGTTCACATTGATTAGCGTCGTAGTCTCCGACGAAGTTATTTCCAGCTCCGTAAATTTGTCCCTGAAGATCAGTCCAAAGGACTGTAATACCGGCAAGATGCAAAACTGCAAGAGACGCGATCGTACGCTCGTGAGTCGCTTGCAACCATTGATAATTCTGCCGACGAGAAAGCGCGTCCATTTTTTTTTCTTCTCGAGGCTAAAAAACGATTATTAAAACAATAAAGCTTACGTTAGAAAATCCAGCAGCCACGACGATCATCCAGCCCCAACCTCCGTCCGGAGGTACAAATTCCTTCTTCGCTCTTTTATCTTCTTCATCTTCAGTATCTTCACTTTCGTGCATCCGATGCTCCACTTCCTCCTCGCACTTCTCCTCCAGCATCCTCTTCGTCTCTTTAGCGTCTTCGCTCTTCGGATCTATGTCCGGCCTTATCTTCTCGCTTGCTCTCATCTTTGATCCACCTACTCATCCACCCATGTAACTTACGCCCACTTGAACAGTCACTGATTGTTGTTTAAAAGCTTGATTCGAATCATTAACTGATTGTTACTAATTGGAACATAAGTGTGATTAAAATAAAGAGTCAAAGTACTAAGGCTGAACGTAAGACGAAAAATCGACGCACGACGTCCCGACGCGACACTCGCGAGTATAGGATTCTGTGTGGGTCGTCCACGTATGAGAATGAGTAGACAGCGCGTTTCTGATAGTCTCAATGCGTCTGTCCGTCTCTGGGGCTATGTGCCAGCCACCATCGACCATGCAGCAAATGTGGGGATTGTTATATCTAGACCAATTATTATTATTTCAACCACTGCGTGGCTATCTTATCTGCTATATAGCTCTATTAGTTGTCCTTTTTTTTTACACGCGCAACTGAGTCATCGTCCAGTACAAAATTTTTATTTGATCGGTTTACCTATAAATAAAAGCCCAAGACTCTCGTAATTAAACGAGGCAATATTACGTACTCAGGTACGTGTAACTGATTGGCAGTACGCCAATAGATGTCGACTGGCTTCACTGAGATTGTGAATAAACTAATGTGAAGTTATCATAAGTTGCTCGTGAGCAAAGGTTTAAGAATGCAATGGCGAAATCGTGCAAATAATTATCCACTTGGCAAATGGATTGCTTCATTAATCATGTAAAACTAAGGTGTCTTGGCATCGGGAAATATTATTTTTGTAATTACTATGATAAGGTTATATTGCGTTACGGACTTTAAGAAATGCGGATATTACTTTTTCACGTTTCTGACAAATGCAGCAAATATTTCCTGTATTGCACGTTCTACACTTAAGTAATAAAAACACTGTTATTGGTAACTCCTTACGACTTTCTTGTTATGTATCATTTTAATGACTAACTGACTTTATAAAAGAACATCATTTGCTCATGTATAAAAACGATTAACAGTTAATTAATTCTATATCACTGATCGAGGTCACGCTGTACAGCCAAGGTAACTTCCTCTTCGATAGAATTATATATGGATGGCTTAGATGTTTTCTTCAAGATCTACAGAAAGTCTCAGGCAACCACAAGGCAACGCATGCTAAACTGAGCGCTGAAGTAAAGTGCAAAGCGTATATGTAACTGCCGCTCAGGTCATGGACCAAACCTGATAAGAAGAAAGATTCGTTATTTATTTACGATAAGATAGTTTGCTAATTATTTTACCTATGAGCGGTCCCAGAGTTATTGAGAAAATTCCATTTGCAACCATAAGTAGGCCGGATGCAGCGGGCAGTCTTTCTAACGGTATACAATCTGGTATAACCAGAGATTGAAAAACGGCTTTAGTCCCTTTAGCCAATCCAAACAGGACTGATAAAGCCAATATGGCACCGTATGTGTCCTTGAAGGCTAAGAGAACTAGCGAATGGGAAAACAAATTAGAAAAAATGATCTGAGCATTGTAAATCGAGGTAATCAGGAACTTACGTATTCTGGCCATACTGGAACCGATGAGGGAGATCAGGTACATGCATCTGGACGTCCAACCTGCCTTGTGAGCAATAATTGGGATGCAAACTCTACCTACGATATCAGCAATTCCTTGTATCGATATCACTTGTGCCACAGCTTCCTTCTCCAAGGTTGCCCATTCAGTCAGGATAATTGGAAGCATCATATTGAAGTTGAGCTCCGACGTGAAAGATATACTCATCCCTGTCAAAGATTTCTTTAATTTCTGTCATTAAGTTTTATTGACTGATGAAATAATGTTTTCTTACAGCCTCTCGGCCATCAGCACTTACCCAGCACTGTAATAAAATAATGGCTGTTTCGCAGCAGATCTAAATCTAGGCCCTTTGCGCACTTCGAGACGACGCTTCTCTTCATCTTCGTTTTCTCTTCTCGAGGCTCCTCGCTCTTTAAGAACTGCATTAATTCTTCCGGTGCGGTAGCTTCTTTGGTCGAGGCCAATTGCTTCAGATAGTTTGTTGGTTCCTTAACATTGTTATGATTAACAGTAACATTGGCTCCTACGACAGTCATTTTGTCTTTGCTGTCGTTTTTGACGTTATCATCATTGGCGATGGTAGACGAAGTTTCCACTGATAATTTCTGTAAGACCACGTCCGTGGTCTCTGGTAACATTGAAAGAAAAGGTCATTCTTGGTAGAGAAATTAGATTTTAACAAATAAACAAAAATAATACATTACCTCTCCTTTTCTAAAATTCCTGAGAAGAGAAGCTCCAATAAAGGAGTGAGTGCTGATACCAGCAAGGATTATAAGTGTTCCTGTAGTGCCGTGATAGTCCATAAGCTTCACAATAAAAAGCGGCAATATTATTGGTCCCAGACCCGTCAACGTGACCGATATTCCCATAGCGATTTTACGCTTCTCCCTGAAGTAAGTGTTAAGTGATAAACTCGTTGCTGGATAAATGATTCCTTGGCCGACACCTATGAAATGTCAAAGAAAGATTAAAAAATTTTACCAGCCAATTAACGAACAACGTACCAATCAAACAACAATACGCAATAATAAAAGTCAACAAAGAGCCAGCGGTTGCAGTGAAGAGTATTCCTACGACTATAATGACACTGCCAAGATAAGCAGCACACCTCCAAGATAAGCGTCTCATCATCGGTCCACTTATTAATCCCATACTGCACATTATTGTCGAATTTAAATGTATCAGTAGTGAAGTTTGGGCCTTGCTGATTCCCAGCTCAATGAAACGACTTCTAAATATAAATCCAAACAATTGCTGGACAGGGAGCACGGACATCTGCAAAATAAGATATTATTTTAATATATAAAAAATATATCTTCGTAACGTTATCTAATTAGCAACCACGTCACAATCTCACAATAAACATACTGTTTCGATCAATGGTAAAATTCAGGACACTCTGCACAAAAGGACTCACGTTGATGATGGCCACACTGGCAAGGATGACCCAGGCCCAGCCTTCATCCGGAGTGTCCCTCAGCTTCCCGTTCATCGTGACGTTGAAGCTTGATGATTTTTAACGTCAAGCCTGACGTCGTTCGACTCTTAAGAAGAACACTTGAGAACTACAGTCGTCTAGCACTGTTAAACGTGAACGAGTAAGTGATTACAAAAATTGCAGTAGCGTTAACAATGACGTCGTCAATGATATTGACTACGAGAATGACAGTTAACAAAGGAAATGCCTACGCCCCGACTTGAACGCTAACGAAATTACTCACGGTAAGAACTTACTGACGCTTGAGCATTGATAAGATAATAGAAATCAGGACACCTTTTGTGTCTCAGTAACTTGTACTATTTATTTTTGGTTATCTTAACGAATAAGTCAGAGACGCTTAGTCTTGTCAACAATGTTTTCATTGTTCGTCAAACATAGTTTCTCTTGCTCTGTCATTGTTGTTCCTTCAAACAATCTTTTACCGTTCGAGCTGTCATTTGCTCTAGAGAATTTAATTTTTTTTTTTCTTTTTTATTATTTTGTCACCCTCCTCGTTAGACACTATCGTACCGGATTCCCACGTTTTATATCACATTTACTTTCACTCTATCTGGCATACGTGCGATTAGATTCCATTGAATGGTAAGGCAGCGCTGGGTTAAAAGTTCATGCTATATTTACGTATTCACTGAGCTGACGTGTACGAGACAAACAATATGGCCCTCATGGCTGACTAACATCACGAGCCATGAACACTACGAGAATAGGTCACCTAAATGCACGTAGTCTACACTAGGAGCTATAAAGCTCCCACCAGACGTGCTGCGTGGCTTAGAAACGATAGCGAGTTTCATAAGTTACGTAACGTCTACAGCGCGATACATTTTAAACGAACTGATCGGATCAGCCAGTGGCCACGCGATCGATTAAATGCTACGAACGCTGGTAACGTATCTTCAGAGTAGAGAAAGCTTCATATTTTGAATTTCCCTGTACACCTCGTGAGTGCGAGAGAGAGGCCGTTATAGGGATTCACGTGCGCGAGAGAAGGACAGACGTATCCGGTGGCACGAAAATAATAAATACTTGACTGAATTGGCTCATTTATAAATATCACATTGAATAGCTGTTATTCTTTAATCGAATATATGTATCTGAGGTTTCTTTAAAATTATATTCTTACATAATAATTGTTTACTTTGCTGCAGTTACTTATGGAGTCACAAATATTTACAAGTCGGGTGTGTCATTACTGTTTTTTTTTCTTTGTCCGTCCAACGTGTTACATTGTATCCCTGAGTTCGGCTAATTTTTTAATATTATTATATAATTTTAGAAATTTCGGGCTTCGCAGACTACACACTGGTATTACAATTCTCACGTCACACTGTATCGATCACGTATTCACTATGGTTCGTTCAAACGTTCGTCGATACTGCACGCACGACCGTCTGCGTTCCCTGCGATCTAAAAGCAGCCTCTGTTCTCATTGGGTCCAATCTCTAACGTGTAATCGTAGCATAACATATACCGTGCATGCGCGCGTGTATGCATGGCTCCAATTGCAGGAGCATGCGTGAATGTATGGCTCCAATTGCAGGAGCATGCGTATACGTGAGAAAGTGACAAGGAGGACGATGCGAAAGAGAAGCGAAAATCAATGTTATTTAATGGTTCTTAATAAATAGTTATAGTAATGTATTGCTAGGGCTATATATACTGTTTCATTGGTTCACCCGTTGTAACAAGGCACAGAATAGTTTTCCGTTATAACTGATCAAGGACGCCAGTGAAGTTATGCGTTTTTGAATGAATTAACAATTAAATCTATGATTCAGACTTCTCAAGATTTACAACAATTTTAGGAATGCTCTTCAAGGTCTTCCTCGCGCGAATCCTATTCAGAGCGAACTCGACACTCCAAGAGAAGAAGCCGATGAAGACCATTCCAGTCGTTGCGTGAATACACATCTTGAAACTTCCGGTGCGGTCTTTGACGGAACCTGTGAAACGATTAAAAGGCTTTTTTTAAATGTTATTTAAGTTGGTAAGAGAAATATTTATTAGGCGAAGAAATTTCTTATACGCATGATACTCGTGGAAGTTTTCGCATAACGTGTTAACTAAACTTTGTCGTTTAACTGTTAGAGACTGTTTTGATGATTTTGTTGATCTTCAATTGCCTAGTAGATATGCTTCAATTTTATGATACCGTTGATAAGATATTAAAGTCGTTAGACAAGACTTACCAATAAGTGGTCCCAAGATTGATACAAAGACGCCTTTCGACACCATGAATATACTGAAGGCAGCTGGCAATTTCTCAAGGGTGACACTTTCAGAAACCGACAGGTTCATGTTAATCAGAGTAGCGCCACGTAAAAATCCAATTATCACCAGCATGACCGTCAGCATTGGGCCTTTCGTCTGCTCGACGAATACTTGTCAGATAACAAATAAAAGCAACAAAAGACAGAGTGTCTGCGTGAGAAATAGAGTTTCGGTAACTTCGTGGTACGCTGTTGAAAATATAAACTTGTCCAGAATACTAACCGGATCGGCTGATACTAACGAGCATGGAGCAGATCCAGAAGAGGGTCCTCTTCTTAATTTGATATTTGTCACAAACTGTGGGCAAAACAAGACGCGCCACGATATCGGCAAGAAAGATGATCGATAGACAGTAAGCACTATTTTCTCCCTCGATTCCTTTATGAAATAAAATAAAACATTTTAACAATTTATATGTATACCTCCTGTAACTGTAATCCTACTTACGATTATGTACTTGCCTATACTTCTGAAGAAAAAAGTTGTCATCGTTTTGAAATTATTTTCAGATACATAGTACAAGCTGAGCCCGATAATGATGTTCAAATAAACATAATTCTTGAGGAGTTCGAGATCAAAGAAATCGACGATGCGTCTTAGAATCGTCTTTTCCTTCTCCTTCGACGATTCGTATCCTTCGACGTTTTCGCCCTTTTCGTTTATATCCGACAGCTTCGCGTCCGATGCGGAAATGCAATTATTGATATCCAGAATAGACGTCACAGAGCTTAAACTCGCGACGCTCTCTCTTCGTCGTCCTTTAACATCCAAGTGGATCTCCTCAACGCGCACGACTCGTGACACTAAGGTTGTTCCCAATTCAATTTCCGTTTCCGTTCTGTTATTCCCGTTGCTCCCATTTTGTTTGAGCAAAATTTCGTTCTCAGGCAAAGCTGGTGGCTGTCGAGGAAATTATAACTGAATAATATTTTTCAACGACAACAGCAACAATGCATAATATTTACCCCTTCTGACGGTGCTTTCTTCATATGCTTCTCGACTGGCTGAAAAAGGATGGCACCGACGATAGAATGAAGAGCCAGTCCTCCGATTATCAAGGTTGACCCTCTGAACCCATATATGTTTAGGAGAGCGTTGACGATCTATATTACAAAGACAGTTCAGGAGACCAAGAGATAGATGAAAAAAGATAATTAAATATTAAATAATTATCTGCAGTACCTGCGGCATGAGCATCAGACCAATGGCTGTTCCTGCCATGGATATTCCAACTGCTTGTCCACGTTTCCTCTGAAAGTAATTGTTGAGAGCGACGAAGGCTGCAGCCGAGGCGAATCCCGTGCCGAGTCCTATTGACGAATGTAAACATGTGAGTATAACAAGTAGACGGTAATTATGAGCCACTGGGTATGTCTGATTGAAAGGAACCACTGACGTCACTCACCTCCTAAAATGCTGTACGTGCAAATTATATAAAACATGCTATTGGCTTGGGACGTAAGGATGAGTCCGGTACAGCTGAGAAGAGCTCCAAAGATAGCAACTTTTCTATAGGTATATCTTTTTATCAATGGTGCTACGAATAATCCTAGTCAATGACAATAGGACGATTAAGGTGAAGATGTTCACTTAATAATGACAAAGTTCTCTGTCATCTTCTTTTTAGTCTTTGTCGCGGCTATCTTGTCTACCTTTCACCTACAAACCTGAGAAGTTGAGGTTCGACTCCATGAGGCTTGTGATGAATGAGGTTCCGGAGTAATCAATATGGAGTTCTTCTAGGAGATCGTGAAAGAGAAGACCAAAGCAGGGGTCCAGAGAGCGCAAGCTGAACTGAAATTTAAAATAGTTTTCTTATGGGACTCTGAGAAGGTTATTGGATAAATGATAAATACCGTAATTAAACCGCTACCAAGACAGACGAACCAGCTCCAGCCTCCATCAGGTGCAATCACTTTTCGTTTATGATCTTTCATGTTTCAGAACCGCAGGATCAACGGTGATAAAAATCAAAAGCAATCCTCCAGTACTCACGTGATCGAAATTCACAAAATTCGATCGATCGACCCACCGAATCAATAAACTGGAAGATCTCGGAGTCAGGTGCGTTCAGTCGCAAAGTCAACGACGAATTGTTTGCACAGGTCTCAACAGTTACCAAGAACACTCTGCAAAATTATCCCGTCTGTCGACGAGTTTTTATAGACTTATTACACCAGTAATACGAGGGAGATACGTAATCTATTAGCCTATCGAGTTTTATCTGGCCCAGGCCGAGTACTGATGATTGTCGAATTTTCAATGTTCTTTTGCTTAATGATATACATGTGAGTTATATTAGAAGTATAACAAGAGGGGGTTCTGGATAGAGATTCCTGTATCTACATTTACCGACACTTCGAGAGCCTTCGCAGGTTCACGTCCGTGCTAAATCGACGTCGTGCCCACCTCCCCCCCTGATTTCGGTGATTGACGTCACGAGGATGGCCGATTCCACGAATCCCAATCTGATTCTAGGAACGTTACGTACATAAAATTCGTTTGATTCTTATTGAGATGTTTCGCGATTTTCTAGAAGTAGGAATCGCGAGACTCTGAGGGGTTTGTGCACTGGGCAGGCGTCTTGACAGGAAAGAACACTTGATTTTAATATAAAATAATCGTAATATATTGTTCTACAAATTACATGATAGAAAGTCACTTAATTGCTATCTCACTCTTTCACACAGTCTTGTAATTTTGTACAGCTTTTGTAATTGTACCGGAGGCGACAAGAAGTGTATCTCTCTACCGTTTCCTTTTTCTAGTTCCTCGGGGAGGAAAAGAGAAGGCTGGAGCTACGACACAGCAGATTGCACAATGCGTCCGATCACTCTAGACCAGCCAAAGATAGGGATGGTAACTGACAATGATAATGGTTCAGAACCTGAAAGATGATCAGAATGATCCCTGTTTCCTGAATTTACTAACTTTAGGAAGGTTTTCACTCAGACAGCTACTGATTACAATCACGTTGGGATCCCAGTCTTTTTATGTGGGTTTGCGAGGTAGATCCGCTCCTGACAGTTCTATTACAATAAATTCACTCCAGGACGATGCGGACGTATTTGGGATGCCCTTCCTCCCTACTAAGGGGTATCGCAATGATTACCAAGACCTCACGAGGACTGTGGGGAGCTCGGAAAGCTACTGATCGCGATGACGTTAGGAGCTGAGCTTTTCAGGGATCGATCTTTCCTCGATTTCTGACAGCGCCGGCACAATGAATTTGCTGCAGAAGATTTAGAGGGATCGCAGGATTCCTGATACAGAGATGAGGCATAATCTTCCCTGAGACCAAGAATTGCCAAGGATGAAATCCTACAGTTTCCAGTAAAATACTGTTCGTTGGTTTGCTTTGGAATGCAGGTCAGCTTCCCTAATTGATTTTTGGAGATTACACTCTACCCAAGTCCTTTACTGCTTCTTGTCGTCTTTCGGTGTACACTTTGTCGCTCTGATCGACCAATACGAATGATTCCCGTCGAGGAATCGGCAGCTTGTATTCGCGAAAGGAGTGCGTTACTTTTATTGAGGATTTCTTATCCCGAGGTGTCAAAGTCGATTTTTCATTTAATATTTTATTTGACACTTTAATTTGCCTAACAGAATTAGCGGTTTCTTCAAGTACCGGCTTACCGGTGTTTTCTATTGTGTTTAACGCGTGCAGGTTAATAGCGCTGGATACTTGTTTGTTTCGATTCCAGTCGTACGACTGGTTTTTGTATTCATGGAATATTACTTCGCGTTCATTTTTACTGTGACTAATTTTAACGTATTTATGTGATATTAGGGATTTAAAGATCCTATTTTTCATTTCCTTTTTCAGCTTCGCTGTGAGAGGCCGATAAGAATTTTGAGGAATTTCAGGATTCCAGGAGTTCTCTCAGATGCTGTTAAGATGCAGATAAAGGTCAAAGGAAAGAGGATAGGGGGGGGGGCATAAGAGTAGAACGTTACTATATAGATACATGTATATATGGATTTTTCATTCAAAATTAGGATCACCAAATGTCTTCATTAAGCCGTGTTTGTGTGTAACGTTGCACTTCCGAATAAAAAATTTTTTTTTTCAAAATCACATACACCAATCGGAAACAATTTTTGCGATCACGGTTCAGGCACAGTATGAACCTCAAGGAATATTCGGACACTGCCTCGCGATCGGTAACCGGCAATAAACAGACATTCGTACATCAGTGACGAAAATATTTCAGACGGGTCCACGTACTTGAACTCTGAATTCGTACGTCCATACTAATGAATCGCCGCTGTCGATACCGGCCAATACGCAGTTATCCCGTCCACATTTTCAACAGCGTCAGCCACTGAAGATACGAGTGAACGTAACTTTTTTCATTATGGTATCCATGTCTTTCTTATCTCCCACTTTCTCTCTTGCTCCAATGTCATTTTTCTCTTGCAGTATCGTCCCTGATAACTTTCCGTCCCGTTCTACAACTCCCACATGCTCGTTCGCGAATTGCCACGTTTGAATGGATACGAGTCATTCGATAAAAACAAAATTAATAGTTGCTGTGACCTCGTGTACTCTTCAAATATTTGATAATATGTTCGATATAAAAACGTACGTAGAATTAGTCATACTCTAGTTAATATTATAAAATGTATCTGCTTAGCCGACGCAGTTGCTGTAAGAACTTGCGTCAGTCAATATAACGGATTGTGAACACGGGTGCGCCTGAAGACATGCAACCGTTTATACGCAGGTGTATGAAGGCGCACCATATAAATAGGCGCTTATTAATTGAGAAACTAATAATGCAAAATGTATGCGGCTCGTTGAGCACGGAAAAGAACGAAAGAGAAGGTTGGCAATGTAAAAGTACTTGTAAATCTAATCAATGATGATTATTAAAAAGATGGGAAAGTTATTGATTGATTTTTAATTGAAAATTAGAAGAAAAAAAACTATTCCCATATATCTTCATACGTTATCATGATCACGTTGGCGTTATTACTTTCACTCGAATTTGTCGGATTCTCTAGCATCTATGATAGAACGTCAGAAATTATCAGAGAATTAAAATAGATACGTGACTTTATGATCATTCATCGCGAGCTAATAAAATTACATGGCACTTTCTTTGTTGACACTTTTAACGCCTGATTTGGATGTATGCACGTGCATCATATTTCATTCGGGATACGAGAATGTTAAATAGCTTAGGAACGTAAGAGGCGATAAGGCCGTTTTTAAAAATCTTCGAGACCAAAATCTTCTTCTTGTTACTTGTTGATGCTCATTTAAAAACGCATTACTAGTCTGGTATCGGTTAGAGGTGCTTGCACTCCAGGAGAGAGTAAACTTCAAGACGGACTATTACGTGTCGACGTTTTAACATCGAAAGGTATATTTTTCTTGTTCGCTTGGCAATGTTTTACATATTTTTTTTTCTAAAGATAAATAAAAAATTCTCGCGATGAAGGGATTCGGATTTTATCGGAAGCCTTCGAATGAGCCTAACCAGGTACGTTAAGTTATGTGACAGTGCTTTCTATCGGAAGACTTTACGGTAGCCGTTTGCAAAAGTTTTTGACGTGATGAGCGAAAACCATGCGAAGGATACGGATAAAGAAGCAACCCTTGGTTCTTTTTTATTAGGGCTGTTATTTAAGTCGCGTTGCTGTTTCGTGTGTTTACGGCGACGCTTTTCACGGTGAATTTCTAAAAGACTGTTCGTCCGCACGTTGGACACGTAGAAATGTAAAATACACCTTGTTGCTAGTCGGTCTGAAGGTCTGAATGGCACAGACTTAATTTAGGGGTTGAAAATGTATTTCGCAAATTTATTCAGAATTTCGCCTCTAATTGTACGAGTTTGAGTACTCGAGGGTGCGGGGATAACTGGTTTTTGTGTTTTGGTGGTGGTGGTTGTGATCCAAGTCAGGATGGGATGGAGACGTGCAGATCTGTAGTCACGATGAACGCTACCCAGATGCCAAGGTTCCTTGGCTCTTCCATCCTGTGCTTGTGTTTCTCTGTGGTCACTTGTCCAGGACTAGAGGTACTTCTTGGACGTTGTTGTAGAAAGCGGCGCAGGGATGATGAATGAGAAGTTAAATGAAAATGGATCAAAGGATATTGTCGACGGGAAGGACGAGGCGCAGAAGATGTTACTCGAGACGGAAGATGTTTCCTCAGAGGATTTGGCACCTAATGGAGGCTGGGGTTGGATGATCGCTCTGGCTATGATCGTTATATTTGTAAGTCAATTCGTGTGGACCAACTGTTGATCTTGATGTTTCCCTGGTTAGCACGTTTTTTTTTAAATGTGTAACAATCTACATGTGTATAGATAACCACTATCGGACCAGCAATCTGTTTCACGATAGTCTTTGGCGACTTTCTGAATTCCACAGGTCAAGTCGGATCCGCAACGACCCTTCTTAATTCTGTATTTATGGTAACCTTCTCTTTTTCCGGTAAGTACAAGTAAAAGATGAGTTTTAGGGAATATGACATTTTTTTTAAGAATCTCAAAAAACCGCGTTTCGTTATTTCTATGAAAGTGTCTTATCATGGTTGCGGTGACAAACGTAATTGTCTACTCTGTTCCTAAGACTAACGTTAATTTATCATGCACGTATATGCGCAATACGTTACACGGTATTACGGCAGGTGACAAATACAAGAGAAGGTCGTGCCTGACAGTTGTGATAACTGTGAGAGAGATTATTGTTAACGATGATAACAAAGAACTAGATGGATACTAACTGATTTTCAATAGCCAATTCAACAGTGTCTGTTGTTACAGTATTAAGATGTGAATCTGCTCTTTAATTTTGATAGAGAACAATATTCAGACTAGGTAGCCCTGGTAGTTCAAGACTGAGGTAGATGTCGCTGCTATAAGATACCTACATTCTGTAGTATTCTTATTAGTGTAACCTCTTATCTTCTTTTTATTTTTCTATCGTCTCACGATACTTGCAGGCTTATTAACAAACACGCTGCTCAAGAAATATTCCATAAGGCCCGTGGGTCTTGTTGGCACGATTATTTTTGTTATTCCGAACATAGCAATAGCCGGTGCCGACCACATCTATCAGATGTGCATAGTCTCCTTTTTACAAGGCATCGGTTTGGGCATAATGATCACCGTTTGCAATATAAACTTTAATGCATACTTTGTCAAGAGAAGAGCCACGGTACGTAGCTGATTGTTTACTTGCACTTAATCGAGGCTAATGCACATTTTAAAGTGAGCCTGAAAAGAAGAAATTGTCATTTCTAGATTATGACTGTGACGCAAATTGTCGTCGGTCTAGGTAGTATAGGTTACCCAATGTTTATTGAGACAATTATGAGGATCTACGGATACCGAGGTGAGTCTAGTGTAAGAGTATCCAAAGAGCCAGCAGCAAATTTTAATAAATCTGAGCCATAGGTACAGCAGCATTGATTGGCGCTCTGAGCTTGAACTGCGTCGCAGCGATGCTAGTTATGCACCCAGTAGAATGGCATATGAAGAAGCCAGAAGAAATCCGTAAGGAGAATGCACTGTTGGAAAAGAAAAGTCACATTAATTCGAACGAAAGGAGCTTACCTGGGCAAGATAAAATGCGTAAAGACGTTCGAAGAAGTTCTGGAGACTGTGTGAAGATTAATGCAGCCAGATGGGCCAGTCTGCGCAGCTTGAAGGAAGGTGCCAATGAAATACCCCTATTGGTGGAAACCTTAAAGCTGGTGAATTATTCAGAGGATAATGAGTATAATGACAAAGACTTTTTAACGATCTTATAACACAGTCCATTCTTATCAGGCATCGCAGAGCCGGGTTGCTTCATCCGCAGAAATCGACGGCGTCGGTCCCACTGTTACGGCCCGGCCGAAATCTGGCTCACATCGTGATCTTGTTCACAAGCGTCTGTCTATGTTGTCTGCTGCTAGTATGATGAGCCTTACTAGTACCGCTGCGCTTGGCGATATACAACATCAGTATCAGCAACAGAAAGAAAGATCAAAAACAAGGAATGACACGGGAATTGAAAAAGTCAAGGAGATCCGGGACAAGGGATTCGCGTAAGAATCTACGTTCGTTTCATAAATGATTAAAGTTACGTTAGATTGAGTATTAATTTTTATCTGTAGGTCAACAATGGCTAACTTCTTCGAAGTAACTTTATTCAAGGACTGGAAGTTCATTAACACGTGCACCGGCATCAGTTTTGTTTTCGGAAGCGAATACGTTTTCTCCTCATTCTTGCCGCTGATAATGAACGACTCTGGATACACCAACAGCGAGGCTGCCTACACCGTTACAATCGGCGCTACTGCTGAGCTTGTTTCTAGAATTTTCTTGGCCCTCTTTACGATGCTAGTCGACGTTCGAGCAAAATATATTTTCTTTGTTGCAATGATCGCCATGGTTTTTGCTAAATTGAGTGAGTTTTAGTTTTGATTTTTTTTTTTTTTTTCAAAAAGGTCCAAACGGTGGATCTTATTCGCCTTCCGATTATGTCCGATGTTCTTTCAGGCTTTCTTTACTATCAGGACACGCTGATGGGCATTTTTATTACTACAGCCGCTATCAGCTTCATACGTTCCTGGTTCTTTACAACTCAGCCTCTCGTTGTTATCGAGAATTTTACTTCTGATCAATTCGGAGCAGCTTATGGCGTCTTTACAATCATCAACGGTGCAGTGAGCATCATTTCCGGTCAATTTGTCGGTGAGAAATTAAAGAACGATTATATGAGTGTAATCGTCATGTGTTATCGGTGTCCTTAGAATTTTATCATTTTTGTTTGATTTTTTCTTTCTTTTATTATTTCAGGCTTCGTTAAGGACTGGACACAAGATTTTGATGTCTGTCAATATGTTTTGTTGTTCATGAATATTGTCTTTATCGTACCCTGGGCACTGGAGTTCCTCATTGTGGATACGCGGAAGAAAGAAAAAACGAAAATCGATTCGGACGTACCATGAGTTATTATTAGTCAAAATTTTTTATCTGTGTTTAAACTTTTTATTCAATATTAAACTTTTACCCGAGCAACGTGAAAGGAGTCTGATAATGACTTGCCGAAGGATCAAAGGTCGAAGTGGAAAGACTAAAAAATATTTTTTATTTCCTCTAACTGCATTGTTTTCAATTTTATTTATTATCGCGCGACTCGTGTGACGTCAATGTGTTTCAACGAATGAACAAATAAACGAACGATCGTATGAGAGATTACCCTAAAATATGTGATAAGAGCTGTGGCGTATAATAAATCAATATACAGAAATTGGTTCATCATTATTCCTTTGTGCCATTCTACGCTCGATTTTTATCCTAAACCCATCAGCTCGTTTCAGAATGATATCGACTTGCAGCCGAAAGTCTTTCTCGGTGATGTCCGACAAAATTTTGTATTCGCGTAAAAGAGTGGAAAGAACAACTTTGAGCTTGAGCATCGCGTACTTTCTGCCTACGCAGGACCTGCAATTAATTATAAATTTAATTAATCGAATTCTGCGGTATTATGCACTGGGAACTTTGACCTACCTGGGCCCGGCACTGAATGGAATGTACGCATAGTAATGTCTCTGTTGTATTTTTTCTGGTAAAAAATTATCAGGGTCAAAGGTCTCTGGATTAGTATAGTGATCCTTGGATCGATGTATCTTGTATTGAGGAATGACAACGGTGCATCCTTTGGGCAAGACGTAATCGGCCGATACTAAATTAAGAAAAAAAGGTGATATGAATAATTGATATAAAAAAAAAAATAAAAAAAAATTCCTAAATCATTTACCTAATTTCACATCTTCATTTAGTTCACGAGCTATTGCTGGTACTGGAGGAAAGAGTCTCAAGGTCTCCATTATAACTCTCTCGAGATATTTCATCTCCAAAGTATCTTGATAAGTGCATTGCCTGTCGGTACCTTTGAAAATCTCGTTTATCTCTTGAAAAACTTTTTCCTACGAAAATAGAAGCATTTCCTTAAGACACTCGGAGAAAGCTCTAAGACGGAATACGAGAATAGCTGTATCCTGATTGGTGAAACAAACTCAAAACTTTGACAATTTTTTTCACAGTCTCTTATCGGTGAATTCGGACAGTTCCTTACTGGGTTGTTAAAGATCGCTCGGAGCCGTTTCGGCCACTTTATTCGATTTAATTAATAAAAAATTTAGTGGTTATGGGAGACGCGGCGAATGGGAAGAAACTTTTCACAAGACTCTGCCTGACTTGTCACACGATCGACAAGGCTGGGAAAAACAAACTTGGTCCTAACCTCTATGGCGTTATGGGCAGAACCTCTGGCGGTAAGATTTTTTGACATTGTCAATGTAAACGATTGATTAATGATTTATGCGTGTAATTTTTCTGATGTTATTAGCTCTGCCAACCTTTAAATATAGCGAAAGCATGAAGAAGAAGAATATCACGTGGAACGACAGTACTCTAGAACAATATTTGGAAAACCCAAAGAAATTTGTACCAGGAACGAAAATGGTTTTCGCAGGTATGAAGAAAGCGGAAGACCGCAGGGACATCATAGCGTACTTGCAGAATCTCAAGTAAAACGATATCAAAAATGAATTTACCTGAACATCCTGATAAATTCCCAGGATACACAAAACAAAACTAGAGCCAGCAGCAGTTGTATCGTGTCCCTAAAAAGTGTTAATTGATTAAATATAAAAAAAACCCCATATTACTTTTATTATTATTATCATCATCATTCTCCTTTCATCTCTCACCTCAAACATAATAGTATCTACTTCCTCCTTGATCTCCTGATCGGTAAGCTGTGCACCGTTGCGCTTCAGTTCCAGCAACAATTCCAAAAATGCCAATCGCTTCTTTTCGCCTGAAGGATAATTGCCAAAAAAATTTAATAAATAAAAACTATTCCAAAAATCAATGTTCCTCACCAAGGTCAATTATCAATTACCCACCTACGTCATTGTCTTCATTTTCATCAATCTCGTCAAGATCGTCCCTGATATATGGCATACTCTGGACCTTCCTACGCTTTTCAACCCTTTCATTTGTCACATCCTTATCAACTACCTTTTCTCGAACCCGCTCCTCCTCCTCCACTTCACTCGTTTCGTTTGTCTCCAAATATTCCTCTTTCCTCTTATCAATGACTCGACTGGTCAAGCCGTGAATGATATTCAGCAATTTCTTCTGTTGCTTCGCGAAGTTCGTGAACTTGAATAAGGCGTCAATGCGCAGCGTAAGGTCGTATTGTCTACGGTGAATGATATCGCACATTCTGCAACACCAAAAGAAACAGTACATGAGTGCCAGTGCGTGCGAAAATTATTAATAGTATACAAAGAAGAAAAGAAAAGAAAAAAAAAACATAATTACTTCATAACAGCAACGGCATAATCACTTCCACAGGCCTTGAGCTCGCTCTCGCTACGTTTCAGTCCCATAGCCGTTTCCAATAGAATATCAACAGTCACAGCCGCCAAATATTTATGGCAATCGAATTCCTTTCCAATTTCCTTGCGCAATTTTCTCACCAACTGACGACTGTTCTCGTAAAACAGCGGTACGAAGCTCTTCAATATATTAAGGTGAAAGGTGGGCGCTATGATCTTCCTGTGTGAACGCCACTTCTCGCCTGTGCTAATGAGGAGACCCTCGCCGAGCCAGGGTTCAAAAAATCTGTTAAGGAAGGAAAAACATATATTTGTTAACCAATAATTATTTATTTTAATATATCAGATCCTCACCTGTATTCCGGCGATTTATCAATGTGCACCTGACTGCTGAGAATAATTTCAACGTCCCTAGGGTCCGTAAGAAAGACCACTAGCTTCGGGCCCAAAAAGGCCCTGGCAACGTTACCGTAGATATCGTACTCAAGGGCCTTATAGAGGATGTCTTTCGGACTTACACCAAGACTGAGAAGAGCATTTCCGAAAAATGGAATTGTCTTAGGACCTGCCGGATGTCAAAATAGATATTTAATAATTTTTTTTTTAACATTCAAAAAAATGTTTTCCAAATTCCCCATTCACTCACCTGGAATCTTCTGACCCATCCGAACTATTCTTGAATTTTCTATGTAATAATGGATCACGCAGAGGATCAGGATGAGCGCGAGAAGAACGTAGAACACCGGATGCATCGTCTCCATTTCGTTCACCCTCACTTCCTCCTGGACCGATCAATCACGTACTCTTATTTCCACTAAGAATCTATCGCTCTTCCAACGTTCGTGAACGTTGCGACCTTGGGGTTTAGTACAAATTTTTGTTAACAAAATAACGAACGAGGATCGACGGCCTCGCTACAATTTAAGAACGTTACTAAATTACTGATTGTAATTACGAGTCCTTTATATATGTGTTGCGCTTGGTTAAAAAAATAACAATTTTCATTTTATGCAATGACCTTCCGTTCTCTTGCGGACTCGATGACTCCGTAACACGGCGCTTTGCAAGGCAAATACGCCTGTAGCGTAATCACTGCCGAAAATACTGATAATAATAACACATGCATATTTTATGACATTATCGATATTATGACAGTCGAATTATCATTTTATTAGCGAAATTGCGCACGACTAATATTTTTGTTTCTATTAAAACCATACAAAATTTCCTTTCACGTGCTTAGATAATAAAACTATTGAAAACTACCCTTTACGTATAATAATAATAACATGGTATAGGGAATGGTACGGTTGGACAGACCGATAGACAAACAGGTAACGCAACCGGAAACGTACCCCCGCCGGAAATGACGAAGCCACCGACTCACCCCCTGTGCAGTTTAGGCCTGCACGAATATCGGCCTCCCTCCCTGCGACTCCCACCGTCAAAGTGGAAAACCGTCCGAGGGCGCCCGAGCGAAACCAATTTGATGAAATTACGAAATTACGTAATACGTGTGTCAGACCGAGCACACGTGAACCTGTGGTTTGTGAACTGTGTGAACCCAACGAGGGAAAGTAGCGAAGACTGGAATTGAGCGAATTTTTCGGTTTCTTAAGAAGGAGGATAAAAATCGAAGGGATTGAATAAAAAAATAAAAAAAGATGTTGCATAAATAGTCAAATGTATTTTAAATATTCGATAAAAAAATATCAAGTACAAAATAACTCGGATTTACGCCGAGTGGATTATTTATCTTAAGTAAGGCACTGGTATTTACAATTTATTTTGATTAGCTTACAATTAGTGATTTAAATGGCATTCAATGGCGATTCGATTTCTTATCACGTAACTCGCAATTCGATTAATTAAGAATCATTGAGTTTATCTCCGGAGCTATGCACTCACGTTGGCAGACATTGAAAATATTGGATACTGCTTTGTTATCATTTTGTAATATATGCATCCGATTACTCCCAGCATCCTTTCCTCTCGTCAATCCTTTGCTCTGTCATAGTTTTTCATCACTGTCAATTAAAATTCTCTAAAACTATCTATTAACCTGTCATCCGCGTATCTCTAAGGCACTCGAGGATCACTATCAGTCGTTTATTCAAGATTGCGCGAGAATCTCACCGAAAAAGAAAAACAAAGTACTTTGGCCATGTGCAGAAAGAAAGTCGACGTATAGGACGATGATGATGACGATGATGAAGATGATGGTCAGGATCAGTAGGCGGTCGGTGTTACTCCATGGCTAATCGTAAGCTAATCCAAGATTAATCATGTACTAATTATTAGCTTATCAACCTTAACCTTATCTCAAGGCTAATTTCAGGTCAATCCCGAAGCAGCGGACTGGATCCTCTACCGATTGAGATCATAAAAAAAAGTGTCATCCGTGTCTTCCTTCCGCTTTACTCCCCCCCAGTTTCCTCTCAACCAGCAACCTGAAAAAATCTAAAACCAACGTATCTCTTGAAATATTTGTCTCCTTTGTCTCTTACAACATATAATACAACTTGAGTGTCAGAGTCAAGCGGATGGCAGCATCCTAGTCTGGACCCACAGGACCCAAGGGTCCCAGCGGATCCTAGGAGTTTCCTAGGAAAACCGTTAGAACGCACCATGAGAGTGGTGGATCATCCCTTAAGAAATTTCACGAAAAATCTTCCCTCCCTGGATATCGAGTATAGAAGGGAAGATACTTTTGTCACGTCTTCTCCTCCGTCCTATTGGCACGTCCCCCACTGTCATTTTTACCTGAATCGACAAATATTAAATATCCGGAAGGGACGAATGTCTCCTGGATCCGACGCCGAGGTATCGTGGGAAAAATACAAGAGAGCCCCTACCAGATTGGGATTAGGATTTTTTTTTGCAAACTTTGCCCTGGACCAGTGTTCATCCATTTCCAAGGTACGATTTTGGGGTTGAGAAATATTCTTTCTCCTCAGTCCTGAATCTCGAATCTGTTACGCGGTGCTTAGACAAGTGTACCGGCAACGTCTCTCCCACGAGAGACAAAAGAAGACAACGAGGACACGAACGCCAAGGGCCGTCGAGCAATTCATGACAATTATAAAGTGAGGTCATCTACGAAGTTTACGAGATGCGACGTCGCGGCGAATTAATTTAATAAATTCCTATCTCAAGCAGCCGACTCGCCTTTATTCTCCTCGAGTATCACCCTGGCAATGCGAATCTATGAATGCTCCATTACGTCCATTGACATTGCGTCGCCGTCCCTATAGTAGACTGGAATTGAAAATCACGTAGCTGGGTAAGTCAGAGTCAGAGAAACGATCGACGATCAGCAACGGCAGGAGTTGACACTCGGCAATACTAATTATTCTAGCAGAGCCCGCATGTCGCTACGGTGAACCAGCGACTATCTTATCAATATACATTACCAGCATGGTTCTAGCAACGGCTCCCCTGGTCCCTTTTGCTTCTTTTGTCTCTGTGGCCTCTGAACGTCTCCATTTAACGATAACCGCAGACCCAAAGGATTTTACGGTTTTAGGATACAATAGGTAAAGTCCGTATCGTAAGAAACGAAGGTTCACTTTGGACCAGGGAGGAACCGTGACGAATGAGAGTGGAAAGAGGAGAGTGACTATCCTGAGCTCTTGCTTCCCTTTCAGTTTGCAGGACATATGGTGAATGGTATCTAGTAGCCCTCCGACTTCTCGATCGTATTGCACCCCATATGGCATCCATTTTTGTCGTCGTTCGCTCATTTCACCAAGAAAGCCCAGTCGACATTACATATGGCGCGTTTCCATGTAAGATAAGCGTCTCCAAGAAAACCACAGTCTGCCGTTGGTTTAGTAGCATGAACGAGGAGCAAGTATAACCGCATCTTCGCACCGCTGCTAACTGGTATGATCGTAACCCAGTATAAAGCCAAAACGGTCGTTGTCGCATCCGGTGGATTTTCATGTAAGCGACAAAAGTCGAAAAAGTCCATCCGAACTTACCCAGATTTATGCATGCGTCAGATGCTGCGCGTGCTGAGTGTGCTGTACCAGCCGTCCCTGTTCCTGTTCCCACCAGCTGACCACGTCCATGAACTCGCCGGATTCGGGTATCTCCTGCTTGTAGAAGAGGGCGCCGGAGAAGGTGTCAGGACTCGACGAGTACACAGTCCTGGTAACAGTTCCTTCCTCTGGTTCTCCAGGATTCTCTTCGCCCTGGCTGTAATATTCAGATGGCGACGCAGCAGAGCTGGGCGACAGTCGCGAGAACGTCTGGTGTATCGTTCTCGAGGACACTGACGCCGACGTCGTCGTCTTTGACCTGGGCTCGAGGTTCTCCTCGTCGCCGACCGAAGAGGGCGCGTAGTACTCGCACGACCCTGACGGCGGTGACGTTATCAGACTCTTCGGAGACAATCTGTAAGCGAATCGAATGAATGTGAACCTGGGGATCGTCCACGGGAGACATTTGTTTCTGATTAAAAAAAAAAGTCAACTCACCCTAGAACAGCCATCGAGGGCTTAGCGTCTTCGTCCTCCAGCTCGTCTTCCAGAAGGAGACGCTCAGCGGACCCATTGTGACTGGAAGACACGATGCTGCTCGCCGGGGACGGTATGTTGAGTCCATTGGCGCCTTGTCCCCCGTGATAACCAGCGATTCCTGCGTTAGGATCATAGTCCAGGCCGTCGGCCTCCGCCAGGAGTTTCTGAAGCGCCCTGATGTACTCAACGGCCATGCGCAGCGTCTCCACCTTCGACAGCTTCTTCCCGCGGTCGCCGTAACCCGCCGCGATGTGACTGGGTATGTGCTGACGGAGCGTCGCGAACCCGTTGTTCACCTGCTTAACGCGATTTCGTTCGCGAGCGTTGCGACGCGCCACGGCGACCGGGGGCGGGTGACCGTTCTTCCCGTGCTTCTTCAGCCTCGAGGGATCGTACCCAGTTACGCCGCCGTTAGTCAGCCCTCCGTTCTTCCTGGGGACGATCAGTTGCGCCGTTCCCGACCCCATCGTCCCCGTCTGATTGCTCAGGATGTTGTTCTCGTTATCCTGCAGACTCCTGAGCAACATCAGCTGCTCCTGCTCCCCGCCATTAATTTGCACCCTGTTGCAAAATACCGTAACGCCCATTGTCGTCATCTCGACGTCTCTCTTTATTCAGGCCGCTCTCTTTTAATTCGGTCCTCGCACGCTCTCCCTTGAAGCCACGCATGCACCCAGGGGAACACATGCGACTCAGGGGCTCGGGCCGTCGGGGCCAATCGAAGACTCGAACGGTGAAAACAATCGAGTACCAAGTAACACGTGTGAACTGGCACTGGGTATTTACTTACGACATAGAGAACGCTCTCTGTTTATAGACTCTAATGTCTCTCGAGGACGAGTGCAATTGGCTCGCTTGATAATACAATGATCTCCACCACTCTGGTATCAATTAATGATGAACGTTTATGGAGGAAGGAGAGAGCTGTCCGATGAATCTTGGAAATTTACAAGATTTTTATTAAAGAAACAATCAGCCGAGGCCCGATTGGCCTTATTGAGTCTGATCTCGCCAAGTTTAATAAATTTGGACCCAGATGATCACTTAGACCAAGACCAGTTCCAATGCAAATCTAGGTTGGTACTTCAATCGGGCGAAGGGTCGCCGTTCTATCCCTCTGCTCCTCCTTCCTGGCAAATTCACATCCGACACTCAGCAATCTATAGGCACACCACAGGCACGCACCAGCAACTCGTTCGTGTCTTCTTCACTCCGTATATCAAACTGAAGTTTAATTGTCTCGTTGTCGTGTCGTCCGCGCAGCTTAAGTAAAGCATGAGGTCACCGTCTATTCCGATGGTTGTCAACTCGATAGATAAATCTTGCACTAGGTTTTAAGCACAAGAACAACGGATGCCGTATAATTATCACAGTGGCACGCGTAGACATTGAAAAATTATCGACAACGAGTAACACGTAATTCACGTAAAGCACTGACGGAGAATCACTGACGCGTTAGGATCGGCACTCGAGCCGATGACGAGTGATGAAGAAAACAAAATTATACAAAAAAAAAATGGTCTCATCGAGTAAAACGAATTTTACGTCACAGCGAGGATATCGGTTTCGTAAATTTTTGTCGATTCGTGCAAATTTCACAAGCAAACGGAACAACGTGCCAATAATATTTGAAGATCCCGATCTGCTCGTGGGTTACGCTCTGCATGGCGTCTACATTCGGAATGAGAGGAAACGCCGAATAGATGGGTTAGGTTTCAGGGGCATTTTGCCGCTCGGAGTGAGGCGTACGCCAGGACGAGGATATTAGGGGAGAAAATCGGCGGAGGGGATTTTGAGCACGCGCCAAGCGGGAAACGGGGGACGGGACCCTTTCCGTTTCCCCCCCGGAACTGTTCCCGAGAAGGGGCACCGCAGCGTACGCACTCGCGCACGCACGCACCATATGCCCCTAAGGGAGGCGCAGGAACGCGGGAACCCACTACCACCTTTTTCCTTTAGCAACGAACAGGGGAGCCGTTTTGCCGGTGACACCGTCTTCTACAGCAACAACCAGCAACCACCGTGATCTGTCCGATGCGTAAACAGCAACAGCCTGTCTGTCACTGTTTTGCCTGAACGATGCCACACATAGTGGAAAGAAGCTCATCGAGACGACGGACTAGGCAAATCGCTGGTATTGAACCAGAAGTAGACTTGACGATTGGCAATATTTATAAATTCGACCAGCAATATTTTTTTATCGCTGATTAACGTCGAATGGCCCGATACAGTGATAAAACGTCCGACCGTATTACTTTCGAAAGCTTTTCATAAATCAGCAACACTGAGATCATTAATTTCATTTATTTCTAACTAAGACCACGTGCTAAGCAGACCCAAGCTTCACATCCTATCTGGCTCAATGTCACAGCGACGCCAGATGAGCTCGCTGGCAGACGCATCGCGTTCGTCGAGACTCTCAACGATCGATATAATTTATTTTCCGCTTTACAATAATGCAAATCGCTGATTACCCGTGAGTTACGTAAATTGCTGATTTCATACGTCAAAACTAAAGTGCTACCCTAAGACTTATTAATTTAATACCAAATTACAGCCGTAAAGGGTAAGGTTCGACCTATACGAAGTTGTTAAAAACACGAGCAAACGTGACCCGATTTCGCAGCAACAGCACCAGCGACAGCAGTAGCGGCACGCACTACATCCAGCTGGTGCACGCGCGACGTCTCGAGCAACTTGATACAACTGAAAAAAAGTCTTCCCGCTCCCGCCGCTCCCATTTCCAATCCCATTCGCGTTCCCGTTCCCGTTCCCGTTACCGAAGCGGATTGGGGAGTCGGCAGCAGCGGAGTCCTAAATTTTACCTCGTCCATGCTCGTCACGTAACGCACGGCGATAATCGCTTTCCCTCTCGTGCAGGTACGGAAAATGCCCTATTGTACCCAAGAGCAAGCTCAGACTATCGGGATGAGGAAAGAAGCAACGTGCGCCAATAGGGTACAGTGGGAGTTTGAACACGTGCACGTGTGTGTAGTAATCGTATAGGAGTGCGTCGAATATGTGGAGTGCGAAGCCGGCTGTCCGGCTGCCTGGCGAGAGGAGGGGGCAGGGGGAAAGACTGGCTGCGGCATTGGTTAGGTTAGGTTGGGGTACCGGGGCTCCCGGGCAAAACGGGGGGCGGCAAGGGGGTTGGCCGGTGCGGGTTCTTTGTCAGGACGCGTGCCCGTGCACGTGTGCACGACCAATGCCTACGCACTTCTCGTACGCACCACCAAATCGCTCTACGGTTCCAGCACACAGGGCACGCACGTTACGGTGGGTACTGGTGGGTACTCGGGAAGCATGCCTTTGGTACGCACTGCTGTACTCGCGTTGTACATAATGTACGTTGCGCGGTATTATACGATTATGTGTATAAGGATGTAGCGTGGACATAGGTGCAACCCTCAGTTTCGCCGTAGGTGGGTCTGTCTACCCCTGGCTGAACTTTTAAATCTTTGATTTCGAAAATAAGTAGCGACGGTACCGTTGCTGATATCAAACCGTCATTTATATCGAATGACATATACGGTCATCGCTTCCCTTCGGGCTTCTCCGCAGGATTCAGCGATGGGACCACTTCAACTTCTTGCGACCCAGTTACGTGCGGATACTGTACACGTAACGATAGCCTCTTTAGACTTCTCTCAGACTATTTGGCACCTTCTTGGTTCATCGTTGCCGACGGTGTATCGCAGAACGTGCTGTGCCGAATGTCTAGGGGCCTGGAACGGCCACTGGCAACAGGGCATCTTGCGAGAGCAAAGTAGAATGGAGTGGAGTAGTGTCGAGGGAGAGAGAGAGAGAGAGAGAGAATGGGACTGATGAAAAGGGATCCGGCGAGGAAAGGGGGAGCGAGAGAGAGAGAGAAAGATGTTGAGGGTTTCGACCAGCAGAGTCGCGTGGCTGAAGCGTGGCGACCGGCAGCTTCCGTCCTCGTCCGATCGACTCTGATTTAGCCTGAAAATGCTTGGAACGATGGACTGCCTAGCCATTCAGTCCTATCGAGAGAGAGAGAGAGAGAAAAAAAGAGAAAGAGAGAGAAAAAGAGAGAGAGCGAAGGGCACAGCAGAATGGTGCTGGGAAGTTCGCCATGAGGATCGGAGAAGTCGTCCAGCTGCCCTTCGGGGAGGACTCTTTCGACAGACGAAATCTCGTTTTTCAACAATGGCGAATAGTGAATGCTACCGAGAGAGCACCCTTGTTGCTCCTCTTCCTCTTGGTGGAATCGAAACTCCGTCTCTCTTTCTCCCTTACTCTCCCTTTTTCATTCTCTCTCTCTATCAATTTAAATATCACCAAGCCGTTTGGCTGCTCCAAAAATTTCACATACGACGACTCCGGATGCTGAACACGCGAACGGTCAGTATATTATGTTAGTTTTTTCTTTTCCACGCTTTTCTAATTAGGATAACAGCCGTTTTCTTAGGAATCCAAAAAGGACCACTTCCTACTTCCTCGATTCCTGCTTTTACCAGAAACCGTTCTCTCTATGTTTCTCTCTCTCTCTCTCTCTCACTCTCCCAGGGTATAAGTAAACGCATCCATCTATCTGTCTATCTCTCTCACTCCTCGCTCGTGTCGTTCCGGAATAACATATGCGGGCAGATGGTCTCTGGCCTCCCCTTACGACACAGCCACACGTACGAATACATCGATACACCTATACCACATAACGCCACTCTCTCCCTTCTCTTGGCAAGATCCAAAAAAGCCCCCGGCGCTGAGCACCCTTGGCCACCCGAAATACCTACCCCCTCGACCGACATCCAACCGGCTCATCCAACGTACCACGCATCACGTTCTCTTCTCTCTCTCTCTGTCTCTCTCTCTCACTCACTCTCTATCTATCCACATATCCTCGTGTCTTTCTCTTTCTCCATATCCCACGATATAGACTCTCTCGCTCTTTCTCACTATTTTCAATCTTTCTAGCTACATGGATGCCTCCCTAACATCTCCACCCTACCCGCCAGATCGACTTACCCCAGCAGCGGTTCTCTCAACCACTTGTTGAGCACAGACTCCTGTTGCGCTTCGACTATTTACTTTTGTGCTGTACTTTTTACTTTACTTCGTAGAACCGTCGGATCCTCTTTTTACTGGCCAGGGCCATACTTCCCAAGGTAAGATATGAAAATTCGTAATTTTCATTTTCGAGGTAGAATTTATGGGAGGGCAAAAAAATGGATCCAATAAACACAGAAGTGCACGTTGGCTCCCCCTCTGAAGGATTACGAACCAGCCTTAAGAAACTCGGCAAAATTTCTATAAGCGTGAACACAGTTAGGGGAGGATAAAACTCCGCGTGGCGTACGACGCGATTCTTTTGTCCCCTCGTGAGTCCCAAGCAACCCTAGTGAGTCCCAACCGAGCGGGGACCTAGTCAACCCCTGGCAACCCAGTCTCTCTCTCTCTGTCTCTCTCCGTCTCTCTCCGTACCCTCTCTCCCTCGTTCGAGTTCGAACCTAACCGAGGGGTTCACTACCCCTCGTTGCCACCCAGTGCACACTAGTGGCAGCACATGCGTATGCATAACCTCAAAATCCAAAGGCTCTCAAACTGCCCCGTCATTCTGGATCTCAATTGACTCTCTTTGCCAGTGCGATCTGCACGTTCTTGACCGATGGCTGCGGAGTATTCGTAAAAAATACGTGGTAGCGTAATTTCTTTATTGTTTTTTCTATTCAACCCTCGCCCCGACCCGCTAACAAGAAAAAAAATCTTTTTGCAATAAATAACGACGATAGAAAATTTTCAAAAATTATCCACCTACCTGATCTGCCGTCTGACAACCCCTGTGCAGCACCATGCGTGTACACCTATTCCAGATCACGAAGTGCGTTCCAGCATAGGGTGTAGAGCACCGTGAACATATTTGTGCCATATTGCGACATATGCCACCTGAATATCAAAAAATCATAAAATCATAGCACAAACGTTTCGTATTGTAATTTATATACGGTGGATATTTCCGTGACGTAGTCTATACGAAATGGAATTTTATTGTTACGTGACGTCGAGCGCCTGCCGATAGGCAAACAGGTTTACCGGGTCTCGCCAGAAGATAGGCAACCCCGTCATACGAGTGTCTGCACTGTCAACTGTTGACGTACAGAGGGTGCACCGTGCACTTTTTCCTCGAGTGTTAACGAAATGCATTGGTATCGGGCTCGATTACTGATATGCACTCGATGACGCTCTTTTCGCGAGTAACTCTTTGTATACGTGCATAGTATGTATTATAAATGAGACGGTATGCTTATAAGACACTGCTTATCAAGCCGCAGTGCAGCAGCGTGCATCAATAATAAATTTATCTGAAAGTGTCGGTGCAGCGAATTAAGCGTACGAGCTTGTATATTGACATCCAGAGAATGCACTGAACTCCTTTCGTGAATCGAGAGTACTCGTCGCTCCCAGAAAGCGTGGCAGGACGGCGAGGTGGGGTGGTGCGGGAGACAGGTGCATCGTACCGCCAATTATATCTAAAAGAAGAGAATAAAAAAAAAAAGCCAGGAGAAAGAAGGTGGAAGGAACGATGGGCTTAAAGAGAGAAAAAGACGCCGGAAGGAGGTACCGGGCACGCGCTTCTACCGATGCGAACCCGAAGAATTTGTTGCTGCTCAAATATTTCTCTCCCCATTGAATATTTAATCTCGCTCGCTCGTTGCTCGACCGGTCAAAAATAATTTCTTAATGTCACCAGGAACGAGGCTTCAACGTATCGATCCAAGTGACGCGAGCTCAAGTGCGAATCGGAGTCAATCGAAGGCAAAGGAATTGCTGATTGGAGTCGTACTGCCTCGCAATACCGTTTACCGTGCCGGCGTTCACGAAAAGATAAAGAAAAAGAAGAAGACCAGAGGCAAAAAGTTAATGAGCACGGCACGCGCCTTTACCTACCTACCTACCTACCTTCATTCTCTCCCACCTTCATCACCTCTCCTCCCCTTCACCTCCAACTTGCGTCTTGCGTCTTCCTCCTCGCGCGCACTCAGCCTCTCTCTCTCTCTCTCTCTCTCTCTCTCTCTCTTTCTCTCCACTTTCCTCCCCTCGTCCGGCGATCTGCTTCGGGACCTGCAGCTTGCTCTCCAAGTGACATCGAAGATCGGTGGCCCGGTTGTTGCTCGTGAAGGAGAGCGAGATGAAGGAACTGTTGACTGGTAGAAGCGAGAGCGCAAACGAGGAATGCGCGCGCGTGCAACGGCGAACGGGGTGGAGGATGAGGCGGATGAGGTGGATGAGGAAGAACGAAAGGACCAGGAGACCACGAGACTTCGGAGAGCCAGGAGAGTGTGGCGTGCGAACAGCAGGTGCACGACCTCCCGAACTAAAAGAACCAACCCACCTCCTCCTCCTCCTCCTCCCTGTGGACCTTCTTGCCATTGGCATTACGTTTCTTTCCGATTGCTTGTACCCTCTCGCGAGCATTTCTTCCGTTTGTCTCGAGCACTGACGTCACTTCCCCGATTTAGATTGTAATTGAGCAACGATCCAAGAGAGACGGGAACAAAAAAATTCTTATCCATATACGTATACCGTCGTACGTACTGCGTTATACACACGTATATGGCAGCACGACGCTATACCGTCTTTATCTTTATCTTTATGGAAAGCAGGCCGGCTGTATACAGCTATACTCAGTTATTCGCTCGTTCGCTCACTCGCTCGCTCGTCCGATAGGATCTGCTATCCTGAGACAAGGTGTCCGCCTCGCAGCTCGTGGCCGTGGCTCATTAGCTCATTATCGGCTATGATCAGCATTCGTTTGGTGTCTGTTTGGTATTTCACTTTGGTGTTTTGGTACACTCCTCGGCTCTTCGGTTGGTGTCACTTGACGACCGTTGGATCCGTTCGCCGATCGCGCTTCCGAGCCGCGTAGGGCACGCGCAGCCACGGACACCTTGCGTCGCGGCGTCATCCACGTCAGTAACAGCTGCCTATATAGTTGCGTCCTTTTGGTGCTTCTGACGTTTTTACTACGAATTTTTATTGCTCGTCTTTATACGTGTGTACGTGGATCCTTATCGGCTATATCGTTTTCTGACTAATGAAATGTGTATACAAGAGGGTACTATGTTTTATATCGATCAGAAACCAAAGCTTAGACCTAGGACTGTTTCATCGATTGGTTTTTACCGATCGAAAGACACGACGATAACTCACGATAGGTGTTATTCGTGTCTCTTGTTGGCGGAGGCGATAGAAATAAATACGAAGTACGAAGGAACGTGCGTACAAGGAGGGCAAAATGGGAACGGTGGAATTGAATTTAATTTAATTACCAAAGGTGGGTTAAGCGAGATTCTCGTAATTAGTTTCTCTCCGTGGAAAGAAGTATCGCGTGCACCAAGAAACGCAGGTACGATTGGCGCGGCCGGGTTCTCTTGGATGTTGACACACATTAGGTTTGCCGTCTCGGTGGAAAGTGCGTTTGCCGCTGCATTGGTGCATGTCGGGTAACGAGCGTGCGCGTACGTCGGAAGGTGGCGTGTTTTTACTTTTATTTTTTCAAAAGTGCGTTTGTATACCTATACGTATGTAGAGAGAGAATGCACTGAAAAATTATCTAAAAAAAAGAAAAAGGGCAAAAGAACGTATAACGTCTTGCAACGGCCAAGCGTCGGATATCTCTTTCAAATATTTTTGGGTTAGGTCCATCAAGCTTCCAGTTCTCGATCCTTCCTCATTCCCTGTCTTTGATCCTTCGCCTTTCCACGGTTCTCCGGTGTATCATTATGGACTCGCGTGCGCTGCCCCCGGTTATTCTCATCTCGTCCAGGCTTGGTCAGTTCGGTAGAGGCTCGCGATAGCCTCGGCTGAGGTACACGCGCCCACCGTAGAGCGCCTGTGTGCACGGGGCGCCTTTTTCTTATTCCTTTTCGATGCCTTTCTTTTTTCGGGGCTCACGCCGCCGCGGCGAATGGACTCACCGACGAACCCACCGCCAGCCTCACACGCGACTACTCCTCGCTGATCCCAGCTTCCCTTAATAAATACCCAAGGCTTCCCGTGCGAAGCCCCTTTTCCCAGCCTAGGCAGGGACCCAAGTGTTTCCCATGTCGCTCATGCGGTCCGCGTCACCAAAGTCCTTCGCAGTCGCTTAGAGAGAAGAGGTGGCCTCCCGCTAACGTACATGCTTCTTCCTGGTACCGACTCCCGGGGGGACATGTCTGGATGTTTTTGGTTGGGCGTATTTCGGGCTGGCGGAGCACTCGGGACTTGGTAAGGTTGGTGCAGGTTGGTAGATCAGTGAGGGCGCAGGCAACGGTGGCGGCGGCATCGTACGCGGTCGTAAAGAGTATAAGCCGTATTCGAAGGAGAGAGAGAAGGCGAACGCGACCGGGACCGGCCGAACGAGGATGAGACGAACTCGTGTGAGTTCCTCCTGCGACGCCGGGAGGCAGGAGGACGGAGGGAGGTGAAACGGAGAGTCCGAGTTCGGTGGGAACCTGAGAAGTTGCTGCCGCTGAGAGCAACAGAACTGCTATAAGAAAACGATGGGAGTGAGCTGGGGAGGTGGCGGCGGAAGTAGCCAGGACGGGATTGGAGGACGGCGCGCGCCCGTGCCCGCGCCTATCGCTATACGTTGGGCATCGGACTTTTTCGAGATAGATCTCAACCCGTAGGAAGGCTGACGTTGCTGGGACTAGTAGAGCGGCCTAGAGAGGGCGAGACAGAGACAAAGACAGAGAGAGAGAGAGCGAAAAAGGGTGCCCGGGCGAGAGATCACTTATCGTAAGAGGAACAAGGAGCGAGAGAGAGAGAGAGAGAGAGAGAGAGAGAGATAGGCTAAGCTTAGGAATGAGTTAGATAGAAATATGATAAAAGAGGAATAAAGAAGGAAGGAGGCAGCCGAGTAGGCAGGAGGGCGGCCAAGCGAGTAAGCAGCGTCTGGTCGAGAAGGGCTGGAGTGAGCGAAGGAGCGAAGGAGCGAAGGAGCGAAAGAGCGAAGGAAGGTAGGAGCGCGCGTCAGTCGCGTGGCCAGATCGCTCGAGCGCATGCGCCCCCTCCACTCCATAACGTAGCTTGATCGATCCCTTGACCGTTCGATCGCTGGATCATCGGATCGTCCCGATCGTTCGAACCGATCTTCGGCGCGATAGTAGGAGGTGGCAGCTGAAAGAAAGCCTCGAGGAAAAGGTGCAACGGAGAAAGTATCTCAACCGCGTTTCGCTGTCGATTTTGCCGAAATCATTGCCCGATTTGACTCGTACAGCGCTTACGATTCGGAGGCACCTTAACTTTGCTCTCGTAAGCGCACCGGCCCAGCAGGACCTTGCCTTACTTGTAATGTAAACTGGCATTACCCAATTGCTTTGCTGTGGACTCGTGCGCACGTCACTTTCGTCGATTTGGACTTTTACTGCGTTCTCCTTGGTATAAGCACTGCGCACGTGTCCCATACGGTCCTGAATGGGTTCAGGAGTCTCGTTACACGACTACCAGCCAGCTACTCCATTGTTTACTCAGCAAACTCGCCAAAGAGAGAAAATCGAGTGTTGTCGCGAAAATGCCTATACAGAGCTATCCAGCCTAAGCGCACCAGTAACACTTGACGACTGTCGTACCACCATTTTGACTTTACGCCAATTGACATTTATCATCGCACCAAGAGCAAGGGAAGCTGCCAAAAGTATATTGGCGAATTATGCAACGCCATCGAAATGGATGAACGCGAACACTCGGTACCAAGAGACGAATAAATAAATTCATGAGATTTCGCAGTTTCCTATACCTGCCGTGAGTGTGAGAGAGACAGCCCTATAGGCACTTACACGCGTGAGACAAGGACAGACGCACTCGCGATCGAAATCCTAAGGCGATACCCTTTCTCGAATTGACTCTTTCGTACGATCGCGACTTTGATTCGTCCGGTGGACCGTTTTTAAAAAATATCTCATATCACGATCGTCCCAATTTCATCTAATAATAAGAGATCAGTTCGGACTAGATCTGCTCTCATTATAACCGTTGGGCTTGCAATTAACAGCGTACCGGCCACTACCACATTCCTTCAGGGCGCTCTATTAGACTAAGAAGATTCGATAATGCTGGTCCATAGGCGCACGTCCGATCTTCTGCTTTTATCCCATTGTCAGCTAATTCGATATAACGAATCGGTGCTCCCGCCGTGATGGCGGCTGCGAGCGGCAACGACTCTTTGGCCTTCTCCCGGTCCTTTCTCTCTCTTTCTCTCTCTCTCTCTCTCTCTCTCTCTCGCCCTCTACCTCCCCTCATCCCCCATCGGAATCTCTTTGGAATCTCGTGGCTACGCGAGAACGACCACCATCACCACGGACTCTTCTTGATTAGCTCTCCCACAAGGCACTCGTGCGCGCACGCACGCACTCACACCGTGAAAGAAATAAAAAAAAAACAGATCCTGGCCCCATAGCACCCTCCGAAGAGTGTGGATGCTGAGAGGCTGCCACGCTGCATCTTTTCGCTCCTTGGCTCCCTTACCAACGCGAGCATCTCTCTTATATTAATAATTGCATCGCCCAAACCTGTCCGGGGCGTATTCGCGCTTGTGAATGATACACGTACGTGGATCCACATATGCCTGGCATGCCCCAATATACAGTACCTGTAGGCACTGTACCTCAGCACTGAGTCCCTAGACCGTTGGAAGATTGTGTGGTTCCGCCGTACATAATTATCGGTCAAGAGGAAGGGGAGGAAGGAGAGAAGAGAGAGAGAGAGAGAAAGAGAAAGAGAAAGAGAGAGAGAGATGCTGGTAATCGATGCTGGACCGGCAGCTCTCGCGTGCCAAGGCTCTACCAGGATGCTGCTGATACATACAGTGCAGCACGTGCACGTGGTTTGGGTTTTGCACCGCTTTGGAAAATCACAAGTGCCCGCTTTACGCTACATTGCTTCGTGTAGCTGTTGCTTCCTGAGTGCAGAGAGCTAGAGGGGTTAGTGGAGAGTGGGCTAATCTCGTTGGCAGGAAACAGCCCTTAAACGCGTGTATGGATATGCGGTACTGGCGCACTTGAGAAGTGAGATGAGATTCGGAGTGGGACGAGCTGCTAGTTTTTCTTTGAGTCCTAGAAAAATATTATCGCAGCGAGAACCAAGTTACTCCTGGCTGTGTTCGCTTCTCGGGCGTTGTGTCCTTTGTAAAGATTCTTTGATTTAGAATTTTTCTCCGTGGACGTTTCTTCGTTTGGAGACTTTCGACTTCATTCTTTTTCCATTGACGGATCGCGTTTCCTTTCCCTTTTGGTTTTTCAGGATATTCTCGACCGACCTCTTTCCCCTCCTGGGTACTCACGCCCCAGCATCGTTGACCGCTATTATTATGCCTTTCTACCATTCTGCCACTTCCAGTGTACTCCTGGCATTCCGTTGTTCATTTTCTTGCTTGGTCCTCTTTGTCACTCTTTTGAAATCTAGAAAGAAGACCCCTCGTGTCAATGAGAAGTGAAAGAGAAGGAAAGGAGAATGAAATGAGCGCAGAGTTGAAAGTCTGTGGGGAGCCGAATTACTGACCGACTGGCGCGGAGCCTCTGGATCTTGGGAGTTTTTGCCCTGTGAATGATCGAGGGATCGAGAGATCGGTTGTTGATCATCGTGGGGTATATGACGAGGATCGTTGGGAATACTGGAGCTTGGGAGCTGGGAAAAAAAGTCTTTGTTTTACTGACCCACTTTTTCCAGCCTGGTCCCTCTGTCTCAATGGCAGCAATGGCAAATTCTGCTGGGCCTAATTTATCATTTTTTGTTTCCAACGAAGGATCTTCCTCCAGGTGGTCGAAGGGTTGCTTGTGTTTAATCGTCATAACGATCGGTCCATTTAATACGAGCGCTGCTGGCTAAGCTAATGATTTAATGAATCTTAGGAAGAGCGATCGGCCAAGTCACATCCTTTGGCAAAGTCACATCCTCTTATTTAATTACACTAATCAACGTGAGTTAGGAGACGGGATAAATATTATGAAAGATGCAAATAAAAAAATAAACAATACAAAAGAAAATTTTAGATCCAAGGGATGCTGCAGAATTATCTGTGCTAAAAGAATCAGCAGCTACACACGGGGGGATCGATTCGGCCACTGCAGCATCTGTTTGAGATATGGATCGACTATACTCTATAGATTCGAATCTATAATTAGTGATCACGTTACAGCGCGGGATTCGTACAGCTCGTTAATCATCATAAGAACACAAGATGATGATACGATGATTTAAGAGCCAACTGGCAAGAGCAACCGGGAGCGCGGAAAAATGTTATATGGTAATTTAATAATGTTCAAAAAAAATTTATAATCGGTAAACAAAATTATAATAATCAATATCCCAATGGAAATGTCAATGACAGAAACGGAGTCATTCCGTGTAATTGACACATTGACTCACTGGTATCCGAATCCGATCACTGATCTCACTATGGATACAATACACGCCTAGTCGTTGCTCCCAAACTGCAGCATCCATATTTCCATCTCATCTGTGACATCTGGACCAAAAGACCTTCGTAAACGAAGGATCGCTGAGAAAAAACGCAAGAGCAACAAGGATGGTATATCTTCTGCAAAGTCATCTCAGTAGACCGTCATCGAGGGAGCTCTGGATGCTGCGCTACCCTGTGCTGCGGAATCTCATTAACGTGTGAGGGGCAGGGCCACACGGGGGCTGCCTTTCTCAATCTTCAAGAATATCTAAGCACTTTCAGTGCCCGAGATTCTGAGATTAATACTCCAGTTTCCAACGTGGGAAACTGACGGTACGATCTTTAGAGGAAAAAGAAACTGAGACCTCCCTTCGAGCATCGTCCGCTGGACCAGATCTAATCTAGAATGATTTTGAGAAAGAGATGGTGGTAGCGTACAGGAGAGATTTCAAAATAGAGAGTAATGAGTTAATGAGATTCTAAAGGATGAGCGATCACCACTCTGAAGGGAGATATGGACCAATGCGGTTTATAAAAAAATATTTTATTTTCATCATATTTCCCCCTTCATCCCTTTCGTCGCGAAGGATAAATTTGTCCTTGAAATTAATTCCAAGTACAGACGTACCAAATAAGGGCTTCAGCATCCCAAGTCTAAGAGAAGTAACATCATATGGGACGGGCTTAAGGAATTCTCACACCTTGTCGACTGACAAGAGAGTCATCAGTCTGATTAGGATGGTGCGTCTAGTGCCGACGTATACACTTTTCTTTTGGTGTCTAAGATAAGAGTAAGTGCTCATCTAACTCCCTAATAGCCGTGTAACATAACCATACGTTATGCTCCTAGACGCTTATGGTGTTGATGGGTTGGTAGAGTGAAATTTCAAGTATTTAGATATCTAAATACACGAGGGCGCTAAAGGCGCTAAAGGATGCGCCATTTGCAATATAAAATACAACTGACCTACGTGCCGGTTTGAACCTTTGATTCTGCGACACGATCGTGGGCCAGAGGAACATGAAGACCTACTCACCGCTCGCGGATTCCCATCGACGGAACGTTGGCCGCTCACCTGCAACATCCTGCCTCGCGTGTACTGTCTTCCGGATTCTCGTATTCTTGTCCTCCTGCACTGCAGCTCTGCTCACTTCACTTAACACATTTCACTATATTGCCACTCACTTCACTTCACACAATTCACTATGTTGCTGTTCACTTTACTTCACAGGGTTCACTACGCTGCACCACTTGTACTACCTAAATTAATAGAATGAATTATATTGCTGCATTTAATGTTTTAATAAATATACTTAATATTGGATGATACAACCAATATTAAATACATTATTGGTTCTATGCTGTAAATAAAATGTTCAATAAAAATTGTTACCTTGTATAATATGCATACTGGCACAAATTATTAGATTGGTCCTACCGCTCCTCCAGGATCAACATTTATGCAGCATCCAAGCATATGCCGCTGTGTCTAAATTATATAATATTTAGGTTCATCTGAGAAATTATTAAGTAATATGCATTTATCTATCATGTGGCTATGCTACTATATACATATTAATGTTCATAAGGAAGTACGAAACTTTTTTGGAATCGAATGCTTTAATCTTCATCCGAGTTATGAAAATCTAACTTGTTGGAAGTATACGTTGCAAGCTTAAATAGTTACTTTTCACTATAAAAAAAATGATAGAAATATTGAAAATCTATGGTAAACGTCAAAGAAATTACATTTAACATTTAAAGAAAACTCATGGGATTTAGTATAATTCCTTAACACATCTGGCAATATATTTAATGCATGCAAGACAGTTCTTTTAAGAAACGATGGAGAAGTACAAAGAGCATAGAGATAGACAAAGACAGTGTCATTCTACTTGTTGCAATAACAGAAGAACAAAGCCATTTCAACTTACCAATTTCATGCAAGAATCAGTTCAGCTATCAGATTCAGCAAATAAACACAATTTTCAACTGAAACTCTAGTTTTCTAATCTCGTTAGCATCATGAGTGCTGCGATTCCTGATAGTAGAAAAAATGTTTTGTCAATCTACCAACGACAAGAGGCCAACGGCTACATAAGGGCTATGTAAATTCAAACACACCTGAATGTACACTTGCGTGAGAATACCATGACCACTTAGCAGTTTCCGTAGAGATGATTGAAGCACTTTAACTTTCATTTTTATTACTTTACGAAATATAAATGCAAATTTCTTGCAAAAAACTGGAAGACTTCTCGGTGGAAAAATTGTTGATCCGCGTCGCGACGTCAATGTTTTCACAATAGTCCCGCCATACATTTTGGGGCTGTACTTAGCAACAATGTATTGCAAGAATTGCAAGAACTTTGTGCCACTCGCTGACAACTACATATCACTTTGCAGATGAAACAATGCTACTCACTCTAAATAGATTTATGTTTACAATATCTGGCATTGCGCTTTTTGTAATTTCGAAGGTCAATCTAAATTATGCAACCTTCTATAAATTCGCGGACTCTATGATGAAAGACAATATCCTTCCTTCTTTCCTTTATGGCTGCTTCTTTGTAAGGGAGATGTGTTGGGAGAGACAATGTCCGTTGTGGCCGGTACCGTACGGGCTGTGTTTAAAAAGTTACAACTGATCAGAATGGCACTGGTTTCGCTTAACGGTCTCGGATTCAAATTAGAAATTCCTAAAAGATGAACGCGTAATAAAAGGAGACTTTACTGTTCTAGCATAAATTATACAATTGTTTTGCCATTATCGAAATTCAGAAACTTTGTATTAATAGCGAACAGTTAAATTTTTGAAAATGTAATACAATTTAAATCCTCCCGCAATGCATTGTGGGTGAGTGGGTGTGGGGAATCCGTTGGCGTCTCCGCGCGGGTAACGACGAGTTAGCTATGCGTAGTATCGTCGAGTATTTTTGTAATTACTCATTAATTTTTGGAAAAGTTGTGTAAATTCATGTTTTAATTGTTTCGTGTAGTGCTCCCAAGCTCTGGAAATGTTGTAATGCACAAGGAGTAACGGTGAGTGGAAATATTTGCAAATTTATATGAGGGATTTAACAATGGTCGTTTATGCATGTCATATCACAAAAACGCATTTCTTTACTATTGACTTCCGACTGACTTTCGACTTTACTATTGAAGTGCAGCTGCAGATACTAGTGATTTCCGGTGTTTAATTGGCCGCCCACAGATTCTACCGTTTTCATTTTTATCTCTCACAATCAGTTACGCAACATTTAGCATGATATTATGGCCGCCATTATTTTTTCCGTTAGTTCGACTCAACTTTCAATGACAAAAAATATACAGTTTATGACGATTCACAGTAATTCAATCTATCTCAGATGCTGTATAAACGTATGATTTTTGACATATTTTTTCTATTTACCAGGTACAATAAGTGGCGGAATAGTAAACAGTGTGATGACAATCGTGTAAAGTGAAGTGAAATAGCTGCAAGTGCAAGAGGATACAAGGTGCGACCGGAGAACAGGAGCACGAGGTTCCGGAAGGTAATGCAGGCGACACAGGATGTTGCAGGTGAGCGGCCAGTGTTCCGTCGTCGTGAATCCGCGAGAGGTGAGTAGCTCTTCATGTCCCTCTGGCCTAAATGCTATCGCAGAACGAAAGGTTCCAGGAGGCACAGAAGTCAGTTGTATTTTATATTGCAAAGAACGTGGTGATTCGCGACTTGATCTTCACTGCGTCCAGTATATCATGTAACGGTTGCATTTCTAGAGTCTCTTCCAGATGAACGTGCATCGTTTGAATTTTTATCTGACATTTTAAACATGAAGAATTGTGTGCGAGCATTTGATGGAAGTTTTTGTGCATTTCATTACTACTAATTTCGTCAATCTGGATAAGGATGAAGCACAGCGTCTTCAGGTTTTACTTCTACCGTCTCCTCAGGTCATTTTTGAGTTTATCTTTTTTTTCTTTGTTCTTTAATTTTGAAATTTTCATTCAACGAAATTCCAAACTGTTTTTTTTTTCATCCTTTAGTTCATTAGACTTCTTATGTAACCAGCAATTAGCTGCTTACATAAGGATGTCTATTGTTTTCACTTTCAGCAAATCGTCCAGTAAGTATTGCTATTTAGGCCAAGTGTGTTTCACTTGTTTGAAAATTGTTTCTAATAAGAGTGGCACCTTGTCTGTTCCAAGTCTAATCTGGTTGCTGCTGAGAAAAAGCTTTAAGTAACAACTAGACTAAATCCGTTGAGTTTCAGACTAACAACATAAGAAGCTTGCTCTCCCGTGAAGGAAACGTAGGAGGGTGATTTCAGGTAGATATTGTGGCAGCCCAAGGCCACTAACCCTCGGCAGATCCTCATTGAAGTAAACGTTAATACCCAAACGGTTTCATGTTTGAGTTTCTATAGTAGCTAGGATTCTGGGTCTATTTAAACATACGTATATTTAGGATGGGACAGATCGAGTAATCAAATAGAGAAAAAAAAATTCTTATATCACTTATACCTTAGTAGGTTGGATACACGGAATTCAATACCATCCGCAAACTTATACCTCTCATTCATAAAGGCTGGTTTGCTTGATTATTTGTGGATTGGGTTCGTTTCTTGCGCACGGAATCGCGTGACCGGCAACGACCCCCGTTCGAGTTGCGGGTTCGGCCATTGGACTGTAAGAAAAAAATTCCATAGGCGCCGACAAACTGGACGATTGCTAAGGGGGTAGACATACTTTTAGATGAATTTCATGGTCATTGATTGGGCTCGAGAGAATCCGGTGCGATAAGCTGATTAAAATTTTCACATAAATTTCAAAATTGCCCGCAACAATAATACCTGCAATATTTTCATCTACAGTCAAATAACAATCCTGTTAGGTCTAGCGGTAATGCATGCAGTAACTATAACCAAGTAATGTTAAAATGCAACTCAAAGTGTAAAATGGCCGTTACGGTAGGTCAGTACCTGTACTTAGAATTAGTGCCCAGTTTGGTCTGCCTGGGCTATAATAAGTTTCAACTGTATAATTTGTCATAGTTCATTTGCACGGTTTGGGCCTTATTGGATTTTGTTAATTTATTACAGGTTTATTAGCAACGTCAATATCCACTGTTGCATTTCCATCAGTACCGTTACACTGACCATATTATGATTTTAATGACACTCACTTGCTATACTTAAAGTGAATTACTGGTGACTAGGATACCAATCACCTGGCAAGGCGTTGCTAAACCAGAATCGACATCCCATAATAGGAAACACAATGAATAAATAATCAAGGACGGAGGTAAGTGAATAAATGTAGGGATAGGTTGAAAATAAAAATATTAATTATGTATACATAACATTCTCTCATATATTTAACAGATTGTAAGTCGATGTCGAATATTAATTATTTTCAAAAGGCACTGGCATATGGGAATTTCTATGAAAACCTATAGACTCTTCTTAGCCGTAAGTCGGCTGGTATTTTTCTCTATGAAAAAAAAAAAAAAAAAAAAATGTCTATCCTCGTTTACAATTAAATAAATGGCATCCTCGCCATCGTTAGGCTCGTTCGCGAGCAAGTCAATAAATAATATGTATAGCACTTTAAGGCAGGCACTTTGAATGTGAAAAAAAAAGGGAACAGAACCTCATACTCTCTAAGGATGAGGTCGACCTCTAATTCTAATCGTATCTTCTCACTTATCTCTTACTCGTTCTATGCTTGCTTGCTCATCCTCTCTTCCCTAGATACTTACATCCTATATGTACACTGGCTCTCGTAGAGTCGCGATGAGTAACAGGTCTCGTATATTCCCTAAATTAAAATTAAAGAAACGTCTAAATCTACGCTGGCTGTTGCGTGTTTGCTATAGTGGCTGCGGAGTTAATTCTAATACAAGTTGTTTTTTTTTTTTATCTTCGTGGGAGCAGAAAGCAACGCTGGGCCTTCTCAAGAGTGAGCATCTTCCGTATAACGTGTATGACTAGATCACAGTAGGTGGAACAGCCGAGATTCTAGGATTGTCCTCGATTTTTCGGTAGCTTCGACTCTTCGTTATCCTCGTGCCTTGGTGTTCTCTTAATTTTCTTTTTCTCTTTAATAAATTGTCTGATTCCTGAAAGCATAAAAAATACTAATAATCAGTGGTGTGCCTTGTCGATTTTTTTTTCGGAATTAACATTAGGTACGGTTACACTAATTATTGATCGTATTGACAATTGGTTTGTATGGAGAAAGTGGGATTGATAAACGAAGAGAGGAAAGAGACGTAGGGAGTAGCGGCGAACGCGTGCGCAGGTTTTCGAAGCGGAATCGAGCCCAGGTATACGGGAGTAGAAGTAAAAAGAAGGAGCAGGAGATGATTTCAGGTAAGGGCGGTTTTATGAAGGGAGTCCCCCACACGGTTCTCGGGGCCAGACAAGAAAGAAAAGAGAAAGAATAGCATACCGGTTGAAAAACCGACAAAAGGGGGGACTGGAATATCCTGAACGATGCATTCAGGTTAAATGCAGCGCGCGAGACGAAATCGTTCAGGAAAGAGAGGAGCGACTTGGCTGAGCTGGAGTAGATCAGGACCCCCGACTCCCGAGAAAGCCTCGGAGGACCCCATGACACCCCATGACAAACCCAGTAAATCCCAGGTCACCATGAGACCAGCTACGCAGTTTGTAACGATGCGGTGAGATTTGGAACTACTGAAAATAACGGCTCGTACCTATGCGAATCGCAGGGTTAAGACGGTTCATATTTATATCGGGAATCAATGAGAGTCGAGAACGGGTGGACCGAGCGTCATTGGCAACGGGGCGAAACGCAACTCCGGATACGAATGAGGATAAGGGAGGAGAGAAGGAGAAGAATGAGGTAAGAGGTTCTTGGCGGCGATGCTGAAGAAGGAAAAGGAGGAAGGAGCAAAAGCGTGAAAGAAATATCGCACAAAAGCTTCGCTTCTCGGATGTATGCAGGATGCTGAATGGAGTCTGCGATTTGAATGGCCTGGGAGTTTGAGCGAGGGGTCGCAGGGCATTGTGAGGGCAAGGTCACAAATCTAGTCAGAAATTTCTTTGAGCTTCCTCGACGGAGGAGGAGGAGAAGAAGAAGAAGAAGAAGGACTATGGTGAGGAGTGAGAGAGGGAAAGGAGGTAGGGGGTGGGGCGGGAAGAGCAAAGAGATGCAATATTGGTACAGGACGATGCAGTTAGGTTAGAGGTCGAAGGGATGAAAATGAATTTTCTGATAAACGTGAGAACAAACCTTGATCGATAGAAGAACGAGGAGATGACAGAAGAGAATGCGGATGCTGGATGTGATAATGACGACAGCGAGCCGAAGGTCCGAAGCCTCGAGATGTGGTCCATCCTCATTGACTCTGCTGCCACCAGGAGATGACATCCAGCAGTTCCTCATCCTCGGGACTCATTGGTTCGTAGTTGTCGTAACTGTCCGAGTGCGAGGCGTAGATGGATGTGGTGGTACCGGAAGTGGGACCACTACCGCCACCATATCCTTGGCTACCGGCGGATGAGGCGTCGCTGACGAAGCTTGGCGTGGGTGAGCTCGACGCCTCGGAACAAGGCGCCGCGACGAACGAGGATGGACTGCCGACATTGGCTGCACGTTGCAACTGCACGTGAAGCTCATTGGTCTGGGCCTGAATATCCCCGTTGCTGCTACCGATCAATCTCATCTGTTGCTGCTGCTGCTGTTGCTGCTGATGATGATCGTTGTGGTGGCTGTGATGATGATGATGGTGATGATGGTGAAGGTGATGACGATGATGATGGTTACCACCGTCCGTAATGAGATCCAATTGCGAGTCGGCATTCGAGGATGCCGGGGAGGTCGAAGTCGACGAGGAGGATGACGACGACGAGGAAGAGCAGGAGGACGAAGGCGACGAGGCCGACGACGATGAGGTCATTGTACCGGTGTCCGAGGATGTGCCGTCGTGCTCGTCGAGGAGTCGCTGAAGACTCCTGATGTATTCAACGGCCATCCGGAGTGTCTCGACTTTTGAAAGTTTCTTGGAGGCGGCACGTCCTGCGGCGGTGTTGGAGGCTGCGGCAGCGGCTGCTGGCGTAGGGCTCGTCGAGACGCTGGCCCCCAGGGCCTGCGCAACACTTTGCGGTATGTGCTGTCGGAGTGTTGCGAACCCGTTGTTCACCTGCTTCACACGATTCCTCTCGCGTGCGTTGCGTCGCGCAACGGAAGCTGGCTGATGCGGAAGCGTCCCGTATGGACTGGACTGTGTGTAAATCTTGGAGCGCTTGCAGCCGTGCATCTTGATCTCGTGGTTGCTGGCTCCAACGCCAACGCCGATGGAACCGGGAACGCTACTCGCGGAGACGATCACGTTACCACGATGAGATTGAGGTCCTGCCGGTCCGGTCAGTAATCCGTGATGCTGTTGCTGATGCACGCTCAGCATTATGGGTAGTCGATTCAAATCTTCGTCCTTAAGTCCCACTAAAGTCATATCACAGTTATCAGTCCCCACTGGAGGCGTGTCGCGTTCGCGTGCCCCGATCCCTCCTTGATGCGTGTCAATGAGGTTCAGACCTTGGGTGTAAACTTGTGTCTCTCTTGCTCTCTCTTGCTCTCTCTCTCTGTCTCTCTGCCTCCTTCTCTGTGTGCGTATTTCCTTGCTCTTGTTCGCTCAGCTTCCCACAGACCCCGAGCCTTGTCAGGCCGCGTGAGTAGCGCGTAGTCAGTACGAGTAAACACGGTAAAACCTTGTTGCTTAGATACGTGCAGAGAATCCTTGAATAAAACTTTGAGAAAACTTATTGTTTGCCTGGATTTCACCCTCAATGCGTACTGTATGGTCGTACCTCCCGAAATGCCTTGCCAAGGAGGGTTCGGGGCCTTATATAGGCGGGCGGGCACGCGCCTATCCCCACCATCAGGCCCCACACTCGATCGGACCCTAAACCCCACCGGTCCCCCGACCCCGGATCCCCTCCATACCATTCAGGCCCAAAGGCCCTACGCCGCATCCGAGATTCTCATCTTCATAAAATCAAACTCAGTCCGTTTCTCGTTGCTGATTCGCTCTGTATTGCTGATCCCTCGTGGCCCAACGAGACGTCATGCCCGAATCTAACGCTTGAATTTTGACAGACACGTGATTGCTCAAGAGTCACTTTTGTATTTCTTCTCCTACCGTACTAAGATTGCAATTTTCCTTTGTCTCGTTCAATTTCGAGAATTTTTCTGATTTTTCGAAAATTCTCCACAGCCACCATTCAGACGTCATCGTTTTAATACGTAAATTTGAAAAAAGGTGTTAATTTAGAAAAAAAAAGACATTTATTCAACGACCCAACGGTAGTCCCTATACTTCCAGCAGTCTGGCCCTGAATGAGAATCACTGCCACGGAGGGTCTGTATCCCCACCAGTCGGCCTTCTCGGAGAACAAAATTTGAACAGTTACCGGGAGGAAAAAAGCTGGTCCATAGGTGGGGGCGAGAAGAACACGAGGGGAGGCTGCGAGACGCGAGCCGTCCTCCCCTCTCTGCTCCGTGGCGCGCGCCGATCCCTCCTCGGCCCTCCACGGCCCTGTTCACCCTGAGGCACACTGGGGCCCACTAGGGGCCACCAGGGGCCTACACGCCGCGCGTCCACGCACATACGCACACGCACCTAACCAGTATATACCACATGCGCGTACGCAGGTAGACACGCACGAACCCTCGTACCCACCTATCCCCATATCCACATATCCATGTAGCTACGCGGACGGTGGCATTCAACGAACAGGTATACCCTATTCCCTTTATCGAGCTTGAGTCCCAGTAACTCACTACACTCCCTAGAAACGATGACGAACTACTTTTCCATGGATAGTATTTAAAAAAAAAAAAAACTAGTAACAGGGGTTGCTGGATAAGAAAAATGAACGAGGGGGTGTCGTCAGTTACTCTGGGTAAGTTTGCATGTGAAATTCTTAAGAAAAGTCCCGATGCCAAGTAAGCCCGGATCTCTTCCTCGATAGAGAGAAAAAAAAGTTCTTCTGAAAAAGCATTAGTGGTACGGGGCCTTATAGGGCCCCTCGGTCCGACCAGCGAACCTTTCGTTACTCGCAGGTAGACGATCGCACGTTCGTGTTAGGACCTCGTGAGGATTTATCGGAGCCCGTACGTCGGGGCCTTACGGCACTTCAGGCCCATCGCCATTATCCCACGTGCGGCTAAGCAAAACGATAGGACCCAAAGTGAAGTCAGGTTACGTAAGGTAACGTATATGGGGGATAGCAATGTAACTCGTTCCTTAGGCGGAGTATCGAAGTCTTGGGCCTGATAAGGGACTTTAGCGAACTCGATTACGAGCCTAACGGTCACTTCCGAGTAGATTCGTGAAATATCTTTAAGAGAGTTATAAGTTTACCTACTATTTAAAATAATGACGGTACCTGCTTCTTGCGGTTTAAACTATCCTTAGTAAGAGGAGTTTTTCATTATTTCCTAGAGCAACGATGGGACGCCTAACCGATTCCCTTGTAAATCATCCAAGGGACCAGGCTAGTGCTGTAATACAATCAGGCCCTTCGCTTGTACGTATTTCACCACTTGTTCTCCCAACATTGTCGAGACCTTTGACCTTTCCCATTATTAATATGGTTCTGACCCCCCCCCCCCCCCCCCCCAGTCTATTGCCCAGAGAAATCAGCCTATAATCCCGGCACTTGTCCTTCGCGCTTACGGTTAAACAATATTTGCAGGTTGAAGGGTGCGTCGGGACGCCGCGGGACGTCGATAAGACAATAGCTAAACCCTTGGCCGTTCGACAATGCCAAAGTAACCAAAGGACAAAGTACTGGCAGCCGATATAGTAAAATCAATAATATATACATATATTCAAGTCCTTCATTCGACTCGTGAGTTACCCATGATGCCTAAAATTGAGATGAACGCGTAAAGACAATAAAAAAAAAAAGAAGAAGAAATTGCAGGAGGACGAACGGTAAGGATCATGTAGGTATTAATTCTCAAGCAGTCAGAGCCAGTCAAAGGTTCAAGTCAGTCATCCAGTCAGCCACTCACTTTTCCAAAGGATCGTAATAGCAGTGCTCGTCGGTCTCGACATTATCCGACATACCTTAGCCTCTAGAATTTATACCGTAATTATTTTTTCAAGCCTCCGAGAGCCAAAGCTCGTTGTAGGACGCGCCGGTAATTATCATGAAATTAATTACCGGTTGAGTGGTAAGATGAGCGATGCTGCTGCACCGGGCGTATAAACTTCTGTGTGTAATGCACCGGGAGTCAAGGGAAACAAATCTACGGGGCCGAGGAGACGGGCATTTCAAATTTTCTCATAACACACGTAGTATAGAGGTCAGTAACGCGTCAGTAATGCAATTCATCCTTCTAGACTACATGACTAGAGATATTAACCTTTTAATAGTTACATGGTGCTGAGCAGCACTGAATGACTCCTCGATATCATCACTGACTCACTGACACTGACTGTTATATATTATTATTATAGTCACTGACCGTTGCCATACTCCTCGTCAGTGTAGTAGGTTAACCCCCAGACATCATCCCCCAAGAGATATCTTATCTCTCTTCCTAGGGAGCGGACTCGCTGGCAAACATTTAAACAGGAGGCTCGCTTCGAATTAATCGTAACCAGTGAAAGGTAAGGGAAGAAATAAGAAAATAAAAAAAGAAAATTTTTTTTTTTAAAGAAATTTTTCATCGGAACGTACATATTTATTTTTAATTATTGCTGATTAACCGTACGCATTGATCTTACGGGTGTGACTCATTCTCATTTATACGTAGAGTCAACATGTCCGACTGGGAGCCTCCATCGATGAGATTCAGCTTTGTGGGTACCAGCTAGCCACGAATGATTAATGATCCCGGACACGTAGCAATCATCGTGTACGAACGCGCCATACGACCTTGTGGGGTTTATCAGAGGTTTTTCCTTGAATGAGACAAACGGCGAATTAAGCGAGAATTTATGTACGTGAGAACGCGCCATGAGTGTCCACCGTGTCGGGATGCATTGGGAATCGCTGTAAAATAAAGGGACGGTCCAGGAGAGTCAGCAACGAGCGGCAGCGGCGATGGCGCAGGGGAGACCTCTGGATCTGTGATCTACGTGAATTGATCGACGTTGACGTCACTCGGTGAGATCTATCGTGAAATCACAGCGGACGATGCCGGACGGGGAAGTCGGTAAGGATTTCTGGGACTAGTTTGACTAGTTAGGATCGGGGAGTGGGACGTCGTTATAATGGGCCGTAATGCCCACAATACGTCTTTAGTGTAAATGACTATCCCGATCATTTTTCAGGTTCGAGACGGCGCGGCGAAAGGGATGAGTCCCCGTTGCTGGATGGTTTATCTCGTATAGATATATATACGTGCATGCTGACATACGGGAAGAGCCTATTATTCGGCGAGGTCCGAAGATGGCCGATCGAGCACGAAGAATCGAGTTAATTTGTGGCATCGCGGGATATCTAGGCTTTGTTGAGGATCAAGGATAATGAGCCAGTTTTCACGGGACTCACGGTATAACTTTGGCGTCCATTGTAGAGCCTCGGTGCGTCCGTCGGTTGGTTTCAGACGGCGGATTATTAATTTGAAATTTTGACTGTTGCTGGGATCGATGCTACCGGACAATAGGTAGCAATGGGTAACCTCGTTAATTAATCTTATTCTTGAGCCAGAGAGAGGGAGGAAGTTACGGTTGGTTGGCGGTGCTCGTGTAAGATTTTTGGCCCGTGATGATCTTGCGCCGAGTCTATTTCAGGCGTTGCTGACTCCTCCCGGCCTCGTCCTCTCTTGGCTGGATGAATAATTCTATCTTTGCTATAACGAGACAGAGGTGCTCTGTCGGCCTGCTACAAGGACTCTATTCATTCTGTTGCGCGATGCACCCTATAGCGCCTCTCTTATCAGCGGCAAACTCGGGCTCAGATTATTCTATTGATCGATGGGCGTCCTCCGAACCACTGTCGACCATAACTTTTCCTGTCCCTCCGGTGATCCCAGGGATCTTCAGTCGTCGTCTGTTGCGAACGGAAGGGAAGGTGCGAAGTTGCACTTGTCGCCATTGAAATCTCTAGCAGGGACGGGAGTAACGTTTCCCTTGGGCCCGGGAAGACATTGTTTGTCCTCCTTTTACGACTTGGCCAAAATACGTCCTCCGGGGTCTTCGGCTGGGGAATAAGAAAATCTTGGCGTAATCTTTTGGGAAATCGGTGCTCTTAGTATCGCTATCTAAATTGTCACTGGCAGAGCGGTGTCCTTTGGCGGTTTGGGTCTCTCCGAAAATCTCGGATATTCGAGATAACTTTAATTACCAAGATTACGCAGGATTAGCGGACAGCCACGCCTTCGGGAGGCTTCGTAGTCCCCAGGACGAAGAGCCGCGAGGACCAAGACGACCTTAGACCCGGTGCGTACCCAGTTGTTGGGACTCACGTTCCTCCTCCCGAGGATCGTGTCGTTGCTGGGCGGCAATGAGAAAAGAGGTCCGGTAGTCGAAGAAGACCTCAGAGATCAGCTGAAATCTCAAGGTTCCCCGAGGTCAAGATCGGTAAAGAATTTTCAATGGGTTCTCCTTATCTTTTTGCGATTCTCGTCGCGGCGACTCCTCATTTCTCGCGCGACCCCGACCCCGACCTCAAGACCGAGACTGGATCCGCTGGGGTATCGTAAAAATAAGCGATCGCGGATAATAAAAATTTTAACAGGGACGTCGAGACTGTCCGCGTCCGTTCCTGCAGTCTCGCACGCACGCGCGCACACAGTCAAAAAAAAAGGCACACACACACGGACACAAATCATGCAGGACTTGTAGTTTGTTCCTTGAATCTCATTCCGTAAGCACGCGCCCCTGGAATGCCGTTCGCACTTTTGCGCGAGCGATCGCGATTCCTCCTCTTCCTCCACTTCCTCAGCTGGTCCACCTCAGTCACCTCATCCTCGCGCCACCCTGTTCGCCACCTATTTTCCCTCTTTATCTTTATTAATTAGGAACCCGCATTCTCTTGCCGACGTTTATCTCTCTACGAGCATGGCCAGTCTCGACAGACCCCGGTCTGCGTCTCCTGGTACGCGTGCCTGCCTTGACTGGCTGCGTGCGTTGCTGTTGCTGCAGCACGCCCGTAACAAAGTGCATTTCGATATGCGCCTGTCTCTTGGGATATCGCTGAAGACGATCGATCGTATCAGCAACGGCCTTCGATCAACTCGATCCTACTTGGCGCGCGCGTTGCCGAACCAGCAATATCGCTGATTAAGAGCGTACATTTCGTTGCTGATTACGAGTACCGATAAATTTTTAGCAATTTTTTAAAGCTTCTAACTGACGATTCTAACCCTTTTTATTATTGGGTTACAGTCATCTCCGATCCTTCTGACGTCTACGGCGTCTCCGTGGCGTCTCTCTGCTGTCTATTTGGCGTCGGCGAATGGAGAATGAACGCGAGTCGCATACGCGATGAGCCCGTGCCTATGTAGCTTGCCGTAACGGGCGATGCCTTAAAAAAAGAAAATAGTGGAAACTGGATTTGGTAGCTCGAACTCGAAAAATTCGGCAGCGACGCTGACAATGGGTTAGGTGGACGCTAGACGCAGACAATTTCTTGGATCAAGGGGTGCACGTTCCTCGACAAAGAGGCCGCCCTCGCGGCGCTTTTGTACCGGTACGCGCCCTAATTTTACGGGGGTGTGACACGTTCCTTATTTAATTAACCGATTTCTCACGGAAGCCCAGCGACGCTTTCAGGACGCTGCCAAGACGCTTCTGTGCACTATCGTCTCGCGCTTTGCCTCTCAAGAATTGACTGATTCGAATCCACCCTTGGCTGAGCTTCACCCTAATCGGTGATTAATCGCTTTACGAAAAACCCTTAACTTTGTCCTACGTCGTTCCTCTCGTTTCTTCGTGTCCATTGTGCAATATCGATCTTCGACGCCCGACGTAAGATCATGCCTAGTGTCAGTTCAACCCTTTCATCCACGTAATAAAGATTCGTCGAAAGTGACGAACAAAAAACAAAAAATGAAAAAAGTATCTTTCTTAAAAAAAAACGTATCCCAGAAAAAAAACACTTTGACCATTCATAATGAAGCATTCATTTGTTTTTTTTGGTCCCAAAATTCACGGTAATTCTCATTATAATTATTTAATCCAATAATAATTCAGTGTACGCAAGAAAAGGTTCGAGGGGTTAATAAAAGAGGGCCCCAGCGATTTCCTCGCAAGATATTAAACATTAGCCGAGCAAACTTCCTATTAGGTTTTTTTTAGTAATTAGATAAAAGAACAGTCCTGACCTAGACAATGCATAGATCCCTACAAGATACACACGTAGTATGGACGATACGACGGCCACACACGCTGCAGCAGCTACTATAATTTTTTTTCTCTTTTCTATCCCCAAGAATTCTTACAGCACGCACTCGGTCCACTTCGACCAGTTTCCTCAGCTTCAATTTAACTCTTTGCTCTTCCGATTGATCTTAAGGAAAGACGTCAGGAGCCGCAAATATTTCCCCATTCGAACGATATACCGATGATGAGGGTCTTTCTGGCAGGTTTGATCGTAATGGTCGTGTTGATGATGTTGATGATGCTTTTGCTGCCGGGAACGCGCTCGTGGCACCAAATGCAGTTGCAGCTGCCGTTTCGTGCCACGGCAAAGTAGGTACCCCGGCCATGGTCCTGCCTTGCGCACGTATACGTCTTCGTACGAGTACCCTGGGTTACACATAGACGCACATGCGTACGAATACGTGCGAGAGGTACGCGTTACCACGAACTAAACGTCAAACTCAAAATTCCACGATATCAAAGATAACCCCTCGAAACCCAAAGCTTAATGAAAGTATGAGAAATAGTTTTAAAAAAAAATCTTCATCAGCGTCAGGTAGATACGTGGACCCTGAGGTCAGAGTCACGAGTGGCCCACACTGGCGTCGAGAGGAGAGACGTCGCAGGGCTTCACCCACACGTTCATTGTTCTCGAAGACGCCTTAGCACTCGTGGATGATTCCAGCTCGTATTTTTTTTTAAAGAGCTCCAGTTACATAATACGGAAGAGCACTCGTGTTCGCACGTGTCTCCTATGGAGATGGACGCGTAGGTGAGGATCGACTGTTCGAATTCTAACCTAAAAAGAAAATATGACGTCACGTCATCTATTAATCATAAAGAAGGAAGAAGAAAAAAAAAGGAAATAGTAACGCGTTCATAAAGTAAGGACAATCGAAGAGCTCTTACGGTATCGTCGGATACGCGCTACGTACGAGGCGCTACGTTAGAGATGCGTAGGCAAGACATGTGGATGCGTAGGCAAACGCGTATAGGAGTGCGTGCGTGCGTGCACGCGTGTCCTTGTCAATGCCGGCAACGAGGAGGGCGCGTCTTGAATCTTTAGAGGACTTCCCGGCGCATCTCAGAAGTCACCTCGGTGAGTCTTCTTCGAGTCGTGAGAAGAGTGAGAGTGGGATTGAGAATGAGATCGAGAGTGAGAGCGAGAGGGAGAGCAATAATAAGTATAGTGGCGTGAAGTGGCGCGGAGTGAAGTGGAGAAAGGAGAGTCCCGTTGGCGCGTGGCTCGTACATCCCTCTCTCTCGCTCTCACTGACATTCTACGAAACCAATTCGATTCTCTCTCTCTCTCTCTCTCTCTCTCTCTCTCTCTTTCTCTCTCCCCCTTTACTCTGGCACTCCAAGAGAGAGCAGATGCGAGTACTTCTTTTGGTTGGGCTCTCACGAACACGGCATTAAGGTACGAGAAGCCGACACCGTCAAGGAAAGATCGTAAGAGAAGCAAGCACCTGCCGCAGACGCGATCCTGGTCCCAAGTCCCTTAGTCTTGGTACTGCTTACTGATATTGCTGGAATTGCTGGTATCGCTGCGCGATGACCAAAGAATTATGACTAGCAGCCCCTATGCCCACATCGTTGTAACGTTGGAAAAGAACAAAAATTCCTTCGATGTTTTGCAACCGCTTCATCTACCGTGGGTATTATTATTATTATTATTATTATTATTATTATTATTATTATTATTATTATTATTATTATTGCTGCTATTGCTATACGCGAGATTATACATATTTCCTTGGAAATCTACTCAACTGTTACCGCGTTGCTTCCTCTTTCTTTCTTTCTTCTTCTTTTTTTTTTTCTTTCCAGTGACCCTCTGTTCTTTATCAACTCTAGCGATAAGGGGCGCTATCGCCACGACTGGCTTAGGTTTATCTACATTAGAAGCGTGCGCTCTGTCCTGCGGCTCGTGCCATAACTGTGTATGAATGCGCTAAAGACACGGTGGCCTAGTCTCTTCTCTTGATGTCCCGTAAGACGCGCTCATAGATAGCCAGAGACTAGACCTCTAGGTCGCGCAGGACCGGTCTTGGATAAAAGGAGCAATGCCGATACCGAGCCAGTGGCACTCACCCAGCAACCAACCCTTTCCTATATGTTGCTTTTGTTTCTTCATCCTTACGCCCATCCCGCATATGCAGTCAAGCCACTCAAATTCCAGCTTCTCACTGGGTTAGTGCTGCGATCCGAGGCAAACCTCCTTCGCTTCTCTATTTATTCATCCTGATGATGCGGGTCTGCTGGTACATACGCCGATGATCGCTAACTAGCAGCGTCTCTACGGCAGTCCGGCAACCTGTCGCCTACTAAGGGTACAGGCATTCCGTGTGCTAGCTGACGGTGTGGATGTTGCTAAGCTGGATGATCCTCCGGACTCACGGAGACTCTTGATCCTTCTCGAAGGACCTGGCGGATCCTGATGACATTTACGTGAATGTGCCATAAAGTCTTTTTCCCGAGGTATCCGTCAGCGCCGTTATCACGTTGCGCGATCGATGCTCGAACGGCGCGGAGAACGATGAGAAAAAATGAGAGGTTAAACCGTGATAGGAGTTAGAAAAAATTTTTTTATATCAAAATCATTCTTATCACCTCTCGATCATCCCTATGTAAGATTAATCCTTTATTCGTTCTTTCCTGGTATTATCATTTAATTTTAATAAAGGGACCAAGGGATCCTTATATTCTCATAGATCAGGGCCTAATGGGTCTGCGGGATGGTTACTTCCGGTGGACGAGATCAAAATCATTTTTCGGTTTCCTCTCGATTCTATTTCGAAATGCATTATTATTACGATACACCAGGGTACGTCTTATCTTGGAATATATATCGACGGCAAAAAATGGCTGCACCGCGAATGAATTTTTATTGTACTCGGCGAAGTGGCGTCGTGTTCGGTGCTACGGCGTGCGACATGCTTGCACATGAAGGTAACTAAAAAAATTAATGTCCGACATGAAAAGAGGGGAAGTTGGCGCCCTGTTCTGATTACACTTGGCATCACCTGCCCCCTGCAGGTGGTTGAATATCCCCACATCGGATTTTATCCCCCTGCCGCGATCGATACGAACTGCCACCGACACTCGGACACCCTCCCTCCCTCCCTCCCACCACGCTCCCCCTTTAGAGATAATTCGACATCCTTCAGCGCCCATGGAATATCGGCATAATCACATGACAGCCACTCCACTCCGCTATCCACGTCCCCACGACAGGGTGCATGACTATTTCCTGAGCCAACGAATCGGTATTTCCAGGTGGTCTTGCACCAGCAGGGCTCCCACCCTCACAATCCGTAAGTACCGGCACGTGGGTTTATGTGGACGCCACAACCCCCTTATGGTATCCTGGCGGAATTGCGTGATACGCGATTCCGAGGTTGTGGGTATGGCTGTTAAAAAAAAGGGGATTGAATAGGGTTTTTTCTTTCATTTTTCAAAATATTTTATCACGCGGACAATTTCTTTGATCCTTACTCGTTTATCAATCGGCCCAACAACGTTCGCTGCCTATCTTCATTTTTGTTCTCCTTATTTCTCCTGAGCTCACTGACAGATACCGACGCCATAAATGCACCTGGGCCAGACCTGGACTAGACTCCTCTCCATCATCCTTCTAGCACCTTGAGTCACCCTTTCCTAGCCGCACGCACCGGTCACGACGTAGGAAGGAGGTACACGAATATGTGAGTAATAAAGAAATTGAGTTTTCGAATTTTCCAAAATTTTCGCAACGTCATCTCGTCAAGGGTTGCTTGCCATTTGAATGAGACATCGTGATTTGTTGTCAATGAGGGTGGAAGGGACTCGGACCGGCGACCAGGTGCATCCAAGTCCCAACCATCGGTTTCCACAGTTTCCCTGAGATTTTTGCGGGTGGCGCAGGTGATGCGGGCACGCGCTCCCTTTCATTATTCAACCCCATCGGTACACACAACTCCCACCCCAGTCCCGATTCTTCAGCTAGGATACCAGCAACCCTTTCCCCGAACCCATCGGACCCCGCAGAATTATGAAGATCTTGATTCTAAATCCCAGAGATCGAAAGGGACAGATGTCCCGTTTCGTTTCTGCGAGGATATATATTCTTTTTTTTTTCAGATGGGACCACCAGTCACGCTCGTGTCAAAACAGGATTATCCTTTACAGAAATATCCACCCTCCTGGACCAGGAGCTTCGTTTCAGTACCCGGAAGCACCTAGCGCCGAAAATTATTCTCCCAGAATGACGCACTGCTCGATGTCCCTTGGCCATGTGTGTACAGTGCATATTCCCACGCACATACCGATCGCGTGGCACGGGCCAGGTACGGCAATCACATCCGGCAATGACCCCAGCGATACGAACCAACTGCCAACTGGCATTGGGCCTTACCAGTTCTATCGAAAGGGCTTTGCGTGGGGCCCATCGGCACTGATCGCTACCGGCAGATAATTGCTCTCTCGACCACGACTGCCAGTCGCTACGGAGTTTTTAACTCGGTTCAGGCGAATCAGCAACCGACCAGCAACGAACCACCTACGCCATATGGTGTCCCAGTATATATGTATGGTTAACGGTCCCCGCATGTATCCACTTGTCTCACGCTCACTTCCGCAGCAATATTCACTTCCAACTTCCACCGCGAGTCCAATGCAAATTTCTCTCTTCTCCTATGTCGATACACTTCGACGTCTTTAGCAGTTTACGAGCGACCTGGAGCTGCTCGGAGCTACGAGCCACGAGCCGTACCGCGAGCAATGAAAATCGCCACAAAGTTCCTTTGCGGTTTTACGGACCCAGTTTATGGGCCTTACCCACATGTTGCGGTGGCTATTACTATTATCTAGTCTCGCGGCGGAATTACCACCACCTATTGCTTAATGGGAGGACATTACACTGGCTGTTCGAAGACTCGAAGAGCCCTGAACTTTAACCTTGAGATTAAGCTGAATGCTGAGCAGCATCCGTATTAACGTGGCCGTAATTCGAATTAAATTGAAACACGAGCCGCGTACTCGTACAATTAGTAATTTTGCTTTTCGAAAAATTGCTCGAGGTCAAGAGCTGTGAAAAATAATGCAAAACCTCGAAAGCATCAGATGGCAAAGCCAAAAGTATTTGCCGACCGAACCACGTGAACCATATGGCGGTTCACGCGGCATACGGCGAGCATCGAAATACGTTGGGGTGCGCAGTGCGATTACGTGGAATGAACGATCGCTAAAATCCGATACTTAATCTGTCAAAGGGCTCGAGCTTGAAAGCATCTTCCTGCTGGACCAAACGGTTCTAGAGATTCTTATTGGCAGCCTTGAACCAACACCTACCTGGTACAGGCTGATAACGTAATGATATGTACCGATCCTTTCTCGCTGTATCGGATGCTCATTTTTTTGCTCCTCTAATCGTAGCACAGCCTCCCTATCATTAAACGTGAAATATCAAACTCCTCGAGCGGCACGTATCCCCAGTTTCGCTGGAACGATTTATAATTCAGTCTTCCGTGGAGCAGGGCAGGTGATTGCCACGCTTGAGTGACACTCGAGTTAGCGCCTGACGCCATTTTCTTTATTATGTTAACTCTCGGGCTCTATTTCAATGCCAACGAATCATCAAGCTCTGGACCGCCCGAGCTCCATCCTTCCTGCGCTTAATCGGCTGAAATTCTACTTTTTTCTTTTCCCGACTGAAAAGGTCAGATCTTACGTTCGCTCGAGCGTTAAATGATCGTCCGCGGGGGTCCGGAATTACCCCACGCATTAGGACCGCAGCTTCCAGCAATTCCCGGCGGAGGTCACTCAATCGAAACGAGACCCGAGAGCCTTCGAGTAATAAAAAGAGTCTCGGCTCGCGTCGCAAGCCGATTGGATTCGAAAGAGCACGAGATTGGAATTGATCAGGTTCAGTCAGTTTCGACATAGGCGTAAAGCGACAGCAAGTAACAAGTGGCGCAATAACATCAAAGGCAACGCAAATCGTATTTCATAAAACAATACGATATTATTTAATAAGACTTATTAAATTTATATACTTTACGTAAATATCGAAAATTTCGTCGAAAAAAAAAAAAAAAAACACCATCCGTCCTCAAATAGATTTCTCCCTCTATAACGTATAACCCATAAACCATGCTTCTCCTCGTTCATCCCTTTTACTCCATATACATACATATTCATCACGCGTTATGGTTTGTTCGCACGCACCGTGTAAACGAGCCGACACCATAGGTGGACCATAAACATCACAGTTTCTATCAGACCGAATCCCATAACGCGAACAGTTGGAATCGTGTTAATCCCAGTCGTCCGACACGTATTCAAAATAATCCATGTTCACGTAAGATTGTTCTCGAAGCTTCTTCAAAAAATTCAAAGTAGCCAACAAGGATGGAGACTGAAAATTTCAGGCTTATCAGAGACAGTGGGTTACACATGTACATACATGGTTGGGTATCCGAAGCTACAGCGGTTAGCCGGAGACTGATAGATCATCACTGATACTAGAAAGCACGTGGCGACGTGGCACGCGTTCCCGAGAATAAGTACCAGCAGCGGTTTCGTTGGCATGCAGACACGTTGTCTCAATGCCACATGCTAAAGAGGATCACACGGAGCATCCTAAGCCAAACGTCTAAGACAAGAGTCCGCGTGGCAGGCATTACGTATTCTCATAGTGAAATCGCGATACGGTGGCTTCTGCCCTACGGATCTAAACAGAAATTAGTAAATCCCACACGCATTGGCCGCGTGCAGTGCTCCCGCCTCCTCCTGCCTCCCTCTTGCTCCCTATCAGGCGCATGTGATTAGAATAAGAAGGAACTAGGATAGAGCCTGGAATTGCTGGGGTTTTTTTTTTTTTTAATTTTTCTAATAGGCTCACCAATGGCGTTCCGGGAAGCTTTATATGTTGGAATTTTGTATATGGTTATAGGTAGTGGTGCGCTTGTGTATGGAATTTTTTTGGTACACCCCTTAAGTAGAAAGGCGAACAGTGATTTCAACGGAAACGCAAACTGCAACGTTTTTTATCCTAGCAAAATATGTTTTGAGGTCCTTTTACCTGAATGGAAGAAAAAAAAGTAAGGGATGGCACAGAGAGCCGGTATTTTTTTGCCCGAGTTTTTCATCCCTTTTTAAGAAATCCCGTGCTGGATCGGATTCGACGTTTCGACCGAGGCGCTTTCAGGGTGGAATAAAATTCTTCGAAGACATTGAAGTCGATCGAAATAACATGGAGGAATAAAGCGTGGCTCTTAAATGCCCTTTTTTTCTTCTTCTTCTTAACGTTAACGGGCGTCTTAGGATCTTTTCTCTTTCTTCGTCCCGGAGCGTAATCTATTTTCGAGAAAGAGCTAATGCATCAAAAAATAATTAGCTTCGTTCGCCCTGGGGGCCTCTGGACCTTCCTTCTTTCTAGCTTAGAATCTAACCTACGAGGTTAACCTTAAATACGGGACTTTGGGACTGACCTCCCGCCAAGAGAATTCTAATCTATATACTCTCGCAACACTCTGACGAGTGATCGGGAAATTGTTGAGTATTAGATACAGTAAAGAGAGAGGGTCTCTCTCTCTCTCTCTCTCTCTCTCTCTCTCTCTCTCTCTCTCTCTCTTTCTCTCTGTCTCTCTCACACTCGCTCACTCTATCCAAGTTCACGTTCACGTTATACCAAAGGAATGGTTCGGCGCAGCAGTACGGCGACCAGTTCTTGAATATTTTACGCGTAAGGCAGGCAGCTGCCCGGGGAGATCGGATCGCTTTCAAATTATCCGGGCGACTTGGTTCGAGTGCCCCCACGTTTGCACTCGCACTCGCCCGCACCGCCGCATTTCTACCGTAGCATTTCGCACGCACGCACGCACGCATCATAAACACGCCGGACCGCATATACGCAACTCCGTGTCCCCGTACCACGCGTCTCCTTACCTACTACCGAGTTTGCTTTCGTTATTCCCGCCAGGAGCTCGCAGGCCTCGCGACGACCGTAAGAAAAGAAAGAAGAAGAAAAAAAGCTTTGCAAACTTCTCGCTCTCTTCTCCTCGCGAATTACGGTATCGTTTTACGAACTCGCAGTTCCTTTTTTTTTGCCCTCGGACAGGAAGAGCTATTTGGAAAGCAAGAGCCAAGTGGACTGAGCGGATTAACAAAAGCCCCTACTGCGGCCGCGTCCTGGGGTAGGATAGGTTACAGGAGGGGTGGGTTCCTTTGGAACTTTGTGAGACAATAGGAAAGAAACAAAAAAAAAGAAAAAACTATGACGCAATAGGATCTTCTTATTATAGATACCGCCTGTGAAACTGATACCGCAAACTTATTTAGGGATTGTTTTGAAAATAGTTTCTTAAAGAGATTATTTCGCTTGGTTTAAGTGGCAAGCCTGATTGCGTTCCAGAAACGAGGAATAGCATGGGATGGCACTGCTGGTACCTATTGCTGGTATTGTTATTGTGTCTGCATAATTTTGGATGTATAAAAAATTTTTGGGAAAATGGAAGGTATTCAAATCAAGGGGGGTTAGTGGCTTAGTAGGTCGGTACGGCGGGATAAGGGTGGGGATACGTAAAGGGAATAAAGGTATGATTGTTGACTAATTATACATTCCACGATTGGGCCCATGCCTACGTATAAAGTATAGGAGGGCAGCAGCGATTTAACATTGCAGGTAGCTGGTGGGGTTGCTGAAGGGAAACGTCAGAGAATTCGGGTGAAAGCCATTATGCCATTATGCTGTGCTATTGTTCGTAAGCTGACTGGGCCAGAGGCTAGGAATAGTATTAGAGCCTGATTCTCGCTTGGAAATAATTTTGCCTGAGAAAAAAAAAATTAGGGATGGGCCTTATAGTAAGCGAGGGGAGCCCGTACGTGTCTAGGCTGTCTAGATGGATACGCGGCTCGGTTATACAGGGTGACCTAGGTGGTATAACGAAAGAAGAGACGGAGGGAATAAAGGGAAGATGGAAAAATAAGAATAAAACTAGGGTGCCCTGCCACTCGAAATACATCGGGGGAACCACCCGTTAGATCTCGATCGGGTTTCTCATCCCCCTCGAAGCTTAGCCTGATTTCCAGGTAGGAAAAACGTTGAATGATATCGCCATTGCTCATTGCCAAAAGAAATCCTGCCCCAAATATTCCTGATCAAGGGCCCCAGGACTAGGTCGAGTTTGAAACGGCAGGTAGAACCGTTAGTCTTCCCCTGATGATTTTTAAGGCCCCAAAACTCTTCACCTTCGTATACGACTTTTTGAGTCGACCAATATTTATTTTTATTATTTTTTTTTTTTTTCGTAAGTCCCAAAACTTTCATTTCGCAACTCCTCTCTCGGCTCTCGTATGCACTCACTGGAAGACGCCTCGGGGACTCTCGAGGGACCCATTAGGAAGCTGAACTCAAAAGCAAAGGGACAGACTCGTCCCGCGCATCCTTTGTATCGCTTCCATATATACCAGGAGTGTCGGAAGTCCTCGAAAGAGGACACTTATTTGCACGGAGGAAGAGAAGCGAGACACTTTGGTCCAGGACTGTGGGAGTCGGGCAGGAACGATGAAACACGAAACGGAAGGAGAACAGAGACGAAAAACAGATTTTCAGTTAGTAAACCCATGTAAACGGCGCCCAGCGTCTCCTCGCTGTCGTTCGGAGGTCTGGATTGCTGCTCGCCCTACCTTTCACGGTCTATGCTTTCCCCAGCAATGGAAGCTTAATTGATGTGACAATATTTGACTCGACTAAGAGTTCTTTAGGACATCGATTTATTTAGGACTAAATTGTTTTTTTTTTTTCGAAAAGTGTCCCTTGGCTTCCGCCAATCGTTTAAGAACCGTGTCTCGCCCCCCCTAGCTTCCCCCCTTTCGGCCCGGTCCTTTGACAATCCTACCAAATTTTCCCATGTCTCCTGTGATGAGTGGGACGGGTGGGAGACGAAAGGAGGAGGGGACAAGTCGCCACAGCACAACCGGAGAAAGTTTGGCAACGTCGTTACGAAAAGTGGAGACAAAGATAAAGTCCGCGAAATCGAACAGGCTGACTTAAACGAGAGAAAAGAGGAAAAAAAGTGATCGGCCCGAATACATCCGCAGCGGACCGACTGACCAGTTACATTCTCGCACGTGCTACATTTCCTCGAAACCCCGAAAGGTTTTGTTTTCTTTGAGAAGAGGTAAGAGCTAACGCAGCCTCCTTGGTCCATGGGATCCTCGAAGGGGTTACGTAAGCCAATGAATGTTATTCTAGCTGAACAATTTTAGGATGAACAAAAAAAAGGATTGAATTACCATGAACAGGGGGAAAGATTCACAGGGAGCAAGATCACGAGTCAGGAATCTGAGGTACCAGCAACGATCGGAACTTTACTCGGCTGGAAGCATTGCTGATTTTGACCGAGGGTGGTTATGCCGGTAGAAAACCCGAAGTAAAAGGCTACGAAAAGTGAAAAGAACTTTTGAAGTGAATGGCCAAGGGAGATGAATGGAGGAAAAAAAAGGAAAGATGGGGGTATAAAAGTATGAAAACTTTGAGTCCCGTGAAGGGTTGAAATTTGCAAGTTTCTCGCGGGCACCAATAATAGACGCGGTTCCTGAAAGAGGTGTTTATTGCTGGGTGTTAGGAAGTGGTAGGTTAGGGAGTGTCGTTACTGACCAGCGATAGGAGCGCCAGTGCGGCTGCACACGGAACCATAAATCAATTCTCGTCTAGAAACCCCTTTGATTATCGTGATTACCGGCCGTTCGACGAACTTACGTAGTCGGGGCCTTATGGGCCAGATGTTCAAATGGGAATGACGGGTATGATTTTTAATAAAGTTTTAATACATTAAGCAGGAGAACTAGTCGCGTGGCACGCAAGCACATACAATCAATCCTGATTAGTCGTTTCCTGATTCACGCTCTCTCGTCCCCTCTCAACCCTCTCGTCCCCCCCTCTCTCTCTCTCTCTCTTTCTCTCTCTCTCTCTCTAACCCTCTTCACCACTGACTGTCAGCAAGAAACACTCTCCGATGATTCCTCTATGTTTCGGCTAGTCCAAACGCACGGACCTAGAACCCTGGACACATGGGTGCACGAACGGACAATTCCATTGGATTTCTCCAGCTGTTTGCTCGCGGGGGCGCATCTGCCTTAATCCCCCTGCCAACTCCCAAACGTCAGGACCCCTCGTCCTGTATCGATCGTCGATCGTGTTTTTAATTACATAACAACAGCGATGATACGGTATCGTTTGAATTCCGTGATGAAAAAAATTTTTAACTTTTTTTTTTTTAAATATCGAATGACGACGAAAGAGAATGAAGAAAAAGCATACCTAAGCAGCTGGTACAGTCGAAAAAGTTAGTGCGTGCAATAAGCCGGGGAACGGCTTAGTAAAAGTTCCGCCAAGTCTGAATGAGATTAACTTAGGTACTTGACAATCAATTTTTTCGGACCAGGGATGCTGGATGGTTCTTCGAGAGCAAATCCGATATAGGTAAATAGATTTTATGGATTTTTGAATTTTACGTAAGAACGGACCAAGCTGGATTTTTTTTTCGCTCGACCGAATCCACGCAATCGTCATGACGTGGACTCTGCTGAAACTGGACGGTCGTGATTCGAGTGAGAGAATCCTTCTTTTTTTCTCGCTCTCACTCAGTGTCAACCTTTGAGAATTTCCTTCTATTCATGAATCCAGAGAGCCAAGGGTCATCCGTGGCAGCGCCATATCCCCAACTACCTATTTTGCATTGTTACCATTGAGAAGGCTCGACTTGGGAAACCGCAGAAAATTGACGAATTTCTATGAGAAGATTTTTCATGAATAAGAGAGCAAACGACGCATCGGGTATAGAAAGCGTAAACGAGGTATAGTAAGTGGAAGGTTCGGTGGGTTGAAAATAGTGAGGGCGTCAGAACCAGAGGTAAAAATTGTTTTAACCTCTCTAACGAATCCAAGCTGGATACTAGACTGGGCTGTACCCCCACTATCGGCTTGTTCATCTTTTCAAAAGATTTTAATCGCGGGCCCCGTGTTAGACGCGGGGGTCCCAAACGACAGAGCTGACCATGTTGCATTGTGCTGCTCGAGGTGGCAATTTGTATGGCTTTGTACAGAAACTAAGAGGACATGTAGCCTCGCTATCTGATGAGTGAGAAATTTTACGAGCATCGAGAGTAGTACGTACCAGCCTCCTGGCAGCTGCCGTGGTCCATCTTGGTTCACGTAACAAAGTAGCAACGCAGCAGACAAAGTAAATATCTAGTACCAAGGGAACGACTAGTACCGAAACTTAGTATCCACCGCAAGATCCTTATTGAGGTCCTTGCATCTCTTCCTCTTTGAATCCCCATTGGAGCATCGTGTTTACTCCCGTGGAAGACTTTTATCGCTGAGCTATCTCGAGTCGCCTGACTGTTCGAAGGATCCGTTGCTATTTCAAAGGACGGAAGTGCGTTGCAAAGGATCTACGAGATCAGAGAAAGGGAGGGAGGGGAAAGAAGGGGAAAAAAATCTCTGAAAAACACCCCAGCATCCCTCGTCTCCATCGATGAAGCTCTCGGATCCTTCCACCCTCCCACAATTTTTCAACCCTTCCATTCTATTGAGATGAAGGTAAACGTTTGTACTGTGAATAGTTTTCTTTTTCTTTTTTTTTTTTTTCGAGGGAGATGAATTCTCTACCCCCGAACACTTCCACGAACTCGACGACTCAACCCTTTTCTCTGTATGGATATACGTATTACTGATTTTTATCCTGGCATTGTGAAGGAACGAAAATTCACGCTGGTCCAGCGAGTCTGGTTCCATTGCTCTTTCCATCCTCTATAGCGAAAGTGAGAGTGCGTAGCAAGAGAGAGAGAGAGAGAGGGGGGGGGGGAGGGAGAGAGAGATAGAGAGAGAGAATTCAAAGTAAAAAAAAAGGGTTGAAAAAAAAGAAAAAGACTCGCTGGTCCACGAGCAGCCTCCCAGTTTTTACAGACTAAAGCAAAGCCGACGTTAGAGCAGGTTAGGCATCGGAAATAAAACTATAAGGCCCAATACCGACAACCGAGGGGCCCTACCTCATATTTACCTTTAAGTGCTGAACTTTTTCTTCAGGACCGCCTGATATCATCAGGCTAATTGTCACGTGACAATGCGTTCCTAGCAGGCCCAACCGGGGAATTTGGAATTATTAAAAGGATCAGAGTCCGATCCCTCTTTCTTACAATTAGTAACTCAAAGTCGGCTTTTCAATCTCTTGGACAAAATCATCACGTACTCTGTCTTCTCTCAAATAATAAGGGCGTCGAGAGCTTTCTTCGGCTTCTAGCCTTAGTAAAGTATCCCGAATCTCTTGAAGTGCCTGAGTAGCAGAGGTGGATGGGCGAGACGTAAAACAATCAGGACTTACGGATGGGATGGGACTGAGGGGGGGAAGCGGCGGAGGGGGACGGGGGGGGGGCCGTACATAATTTCTCAGTCTCGTCGTAAAAGTTGGTCCGTTTGTATTTATATAAGTAATTTTTTATTCATGCATGTTTTTTCTTTGAGCTCGTGCGTGCTCGTTGGCTGGAGGCACGTGTATATGAGTACTCGGAACTAACGTATGGGTGCACGAGGCACCTGTGTTTTTCACATACACCTGCTCCTAGCAGCGAGTGGCTTTGCGGTACCGTTGCTGTTCCTTTTTGAAGGGACACGAAGACAAAGTCGGTTACGGGACGCGTGCCCGCACGAATCTGATTGGTCGAGATCGCGCGCCAGCCAGCCCTGCTGCCCAATGACCAGTGCCCACTGGGAAATTCACTTTTAATTTCCTCTCCCTCTCGGTTCCCACTCACGATCAAACCCATAGCCGTCTTATGTATTTTCAAACGCCAGGCTCTGCCGCACGGACGCCGGTAGACCAAGTTCATCCGAGATAAATTCGTCTTGTATCCGCCCTTTTCATCCTGGGATTACGGACCCGGAGCTACGTTCCGAGCAAAGTTGAGGCATTAAAAAAATATATTATTCTTCGGGATATGCATACAGGTATATAAGGGCTATGAGGAACGGTTCGTGGTCACGTGATAAAATTACCAATTCCAAAAGGAAATATTCGTTTTATAGCTGGGAACGTTTCGATGACATCAGCGTCCAATAGGGTATGTCAGTTATGGAGAAGCAAGATTAGGCCGGGATCATCCCTTTTCCTTGGGATCGAAACTCTAGGGATTTTTCCCTTATTCACTAGAGTGGATTTCCAAGTGTTTTATTAAGGGCACTGGTGACATCGCGTCCACCTAGGAGCCGGTGCTATCAGCCAGGATCTACCTTGTTAGTGGGTAAGCGTGAATCTGCCGCGGCGGCCGACCCAGGGATAAGGCAAGGTGCTAGTTCGAGATTAGCCGCGCACTAGTTGGCAGCTTGTACGACGAGGAACTCCTTTTGCAAGGGACTCGCGCTTCCGATCCCACCGAGAGATATGGTCCAGGTCGACTGGCAGACAAGAGATCGCTTTTATTTCGAGGAAAGCTGCGTCTGGAAGTCGAAACTAAACGATCAGAATTTTTAAATGAAATTTCCCAAGGCTTGCAGATATAAAATTTTCATTGAAACCATACCTGCTTCGACGTTTTCTCACGCATCTTCGTACACGTGAACAGCATCTTCTGGACCGGGAGTACAATTCCAGCTAGCAACTCCAGGAGCATCACTCTTGCTGTTTCTTTCTCTCTCAGTGGTACCCTAAGTGTGTATGAGAGAGAGAGAGAGAGAGAGAGAGAGAGAGCCATTCCTCTCCAGGAACAAGTCTATATTCACTCGAACTTCTCTCGCGGTATTCATCAACGTCCGGATACGAATCAGTGAAGCTTCATTTACAAGACAAAGCTGCCGTGTGGTCGCTTGCGAGTAACGCATGAGTATCAGGCTGAAGCTTCCTAAGCGTAAGCATAACCTACCGTATACCCCATCTCGCTCGGTCCTTCGCTCCTTCTCAGACCCGGGACTGCTTCTGAACTCCTCTTTCACTGCGCATCGGGTCCACCCACGCTGAAGACTTAATTCCCTGCGCCGGGAGATTTAATCGCAGACACTCGAGAGATATTCGGTTTCAGAGACAATCGAAGATTCCCCGGCGTCTTAATTAGTAACCCGATCCGAGTCAGAGAAGGTCCAGTAGCTAGGTATCGAGTAAGATGCGGCTGAGATGTCCATGTGGAATGTCTTGAAGACAAAGAAAAAGTTTGTCAAACAGAGTATAGTCTCTCTCTTTTCCTTTCTCTCTCTTGAGAGAGCGAGAGAGAGAGAGAGAGAGAGAGCAAACTAAGGCCGGGTTCTCACGTAAATTTATAGTCCTCCCTTTAGAGCATGGCCAATGATAGTTCCTTAACTGGATCGACTGACACCTCCTATCTCTTGCATAATCCTCGGTACCATCTAATAGTCTCAAGGAGAGCTGATCTCTTTTTCTGTGAATGAGTCCAAGTTATCTTTCTCTTTTTTCTCTTGCATACCGCTCGACGTCTAGTTGGTTATGGTATCGCGAGTCCCGGGGTGTGGCGGAAGATCGTTAGAGTCGTTAAGCTGGGAGCCTATCGGAAATAAGAGACCTTAAGAGACTGTAATGGCCGAGGAGTTTGAAAAGCTTGAAAATCGAAAGCATTCGATATAGGTGCCAGAAAAAGGGAGTGGCGCGTTTCTAGTATGTTACACAGGGAGATGCCCTGCTGTGATAAATGGTAAAGAAGTTCTCCTTTGGATTTTCATCTTTCAAAGTCTCTCTCTCTCCCACTCCCTCTCTCTCTGCCCCCCCCCCCCGCTCCCCCGACTATCCCAACCCTTAAGAGCCAATCGTTTTTTAATAGCCGATCGACGCGCGAGGCGAGAGGGAAAAAAAATCTGATTAAAAATCGTTAACTGCCAAGTCGATGAGAAAATCCATAGAGTATATAGAGACGATGGAATGAAGGAGGGCGGGGGGGGGGGATGCGTGTAAAATCGTTGACTCTACCATATGAATGGATTGTGCTGACTAGCCTGGCGACTGGCAGCTTGCGTCAGAAATGAGATCTGGAGCACCCCGACGATCCCCTTTTACGCATAGGACCCAAAAAATAACCTGCTTACTTTGACGCGCTCTCATAGTTTGTTTAGCCAAGTCTGCCGATTGGCCACGCTCTTGTCGCGGGCATCCTCTTCACAACGGAGAAGACTCCTTCGCTAGTCGCTCTTAGCTCGTCACGTTGCGACCATCCGAGTCAAAGGGTACCGGTCTCTCGGCCTGGACCACGGAACCCATTCCTTTAATCGCATCACGCGTTGTCATGGTACCCTGCTAATTCTATATTTGAAAAGATCTTTTTTTTTGCATGCTTCAATCGGACGATCAACTCTGGCTCGGGCATCGTTATGGATCTAGAAAAGTATCTCTGATCGTTCGTTTGCTCATCTTGCTCTTGGACCGGGAGCATCGTGCGAGAGGAGCACGCGTCGGTTAAGCGTCAAAGGATCAGAGGCGGCACTGGGTCCGGTATTCATCCTGAAAAAGGGTCCTTTGGGGATTCTTCAAAAGTCCAGGACAATGCTAATGGCTCGCTCATGCTTTTCGCAAACAAGCACTGACCAAGAAAAAATGAAAATTAATGTTTCCGGTCTTTGCCACCTCGAACAAGAGCTATCCATAAGGTATATATATATATATATACGTACACATAAATTTGTCCTTCGGCGTAAAGCTTTGGCCCGTGTCCCAAGTCGAGATTAGTATCCACCCGACTAATCCCGTACTTAGCCACTATTAAAACTAGATTAAGTTAAATCCTCGGATAGTTAATCTCGATTTAACCCGGTTTGCCAGAGACTCCAGTTCTCTCGCGTCCTAACAAACCTTAAGCCCGAATTAAAATGCGCCGCAGGTCTCACTATACCGACTCGTCACTATTCGCCACCTAAACAAACCCAAAAGCACAAATCGTTTCTGAACTCTGGGCTGGTTCTCATCGATGCGACACGAGGTCTCTACTGCTCGGGCAATAAACTTCCTGACCGAAGCAACATTTTCTTCTTGCTTGACATTGACGATACAAAGCGCATTATGCAGCGGGACGCGCGGCAGTCCGATCCAATGGGGAAGAGATGCATTGCTGGTCCAGCAACGAGGAAGAAACCGAGAAACAAGCTCGGCTGAGAGTGTGACGAGTGTCGTTGTCGTTGTCGCTTAAGTGTAGAGTACGTAGGAGGGGGGAGGGTGGCAGGGGGGGAGGAGGTGTACCTGGACGTACCAATGAACCAACCCAGCCTGATTTAGTGCCCCAAGACTCAGAGATACAGCTTCACCCTGGTACCCCTGGTACCGGATTGCTCTTGCATCTCTGTACCCAGAATCCTTCGTGATCTCGACTCAGCCCCCGTCCACCCCTTACTTCCCGTCGTCGCCATATTCCCTCGGTCATTGCTGTATTTTTGTACTCTCGATTGCTAATCCACCTGGTATACTTTTTTCTCCAAAAATTCGACACGCCGCAGCTAAGGGGTTCAGACTGTAGCAAGTGCATTGATATCATGAAAGGCTGGCAATCGGCACAGTGCCCCGTGCATGTACTTTGGGCGTATGAGTGCAAGAGGCACGCATGTGCCCGAGATGTACCTAACTATGTCCTCCTGGTGCAGTGGGAGTTCAGGTGCATCGAGATACCCTGGCGAAGTAAGGGAACCTACCGGAAGACTGAACAAATCAGGATGGAGCCCGTGACTGTCCAAGTGGGGATGCTGCGAGTGAATCGGTCCGCCTGGAATTCAGGATCGGAGCGAATCCTTCCGTAGAGAGAATCGGCTGAATCGTTGATTCGGTCCCTCTGAAAGTCTGAGTCCGAGTCCGAGTCGGTGAGTCGGAGTAAGCAGTCCTGCGTTCGTTCCCAGGCTCGGGCGCAGCGCGTCCGATCGTATCTTCGAGAGGATTTATTGTTTGGTAAATCATTTAGTCGCTGCCAGGCTGCCGCGGGCGGAGGCAGAACGAGAAAAGGAGAGAACGAGAGGAACGAGAGGAACGGAATGAGTATAGAAGATGCAACAAGGTAAGGAGACTTTTTTCCTGTTTCTTATGGACCCGGCTTACCCTCCCTTCCATACGCCACTCATTCAATTCGAATGAGACACAGGAAGACCATGGGAGCTCGAGAGTTGGTCTCGTGCTTTTGATAATGGAAATAATGGATATATCGAGGTATGGTAATTTTTTTTTTTTTCAATTATCGTACAACTGACTGGTCTTTGTTAGTTCACTTTTTGAATCGTTTTTTGGGTTTGGGCGGATTTTTAGCGAAAAAATCGTACGCGCATCTTGGTCGGGACGGAGCATCGCGAACGCGACGTTTCTGGCGTTGCTCTGTTCACGCTGGCGCTATACCTCTGGCGTTGACGCTGACGCCGAGTGTAAGGCTGAGAATGGAAGGTCGAGAGTGGGAACGAAGAAGGAGGAAGCACACGACAGGCACGCGTCTCGCTGCACTCTCCGGGTCTGGGCTGCTGTGGTCCAGAGAGATTATGGCCTCTCGGATGCTACGAATCTTGGGAGCGACGGAGACTCTGAGAAGGGAGGGACTGCTGCCTCGGGCCTTGCTGTTCCAAATGAACGAACGAGATGGAAAATCATTGAGGCAAGTGGGAAAGACGGATGATCCATCTTTGTTGAAGAAAAAAAATATACATATATAATAGCAGTTGTGTACTTTGTAAATAGATACGGGATGTGGCGTGTATGTACATACGTGTCGGTCTTGGAGAAGGAAAGAAGAAAAGGTGGCATATGTTGATGATGATTTAATGAAAATAATTTTTTTTTCAGTACTATTTCAATTTTTTTATTTTTTTCATGGCCTCTTCAGAGAATCGTACAAATTTTAGATTATGACTCTATCTTGGCTGGTTTATGATGATGGCACTTTTTCCAGGATCCAGGTATATCCTATTACAGTTTATGGATCCTTTTTCGAGCGAGTTTCTTTTGAAATTCACTTAGAAATTCTATGGTGGTTCGAAAAAAAAAATTTTTAACCCGAAATCACGTGCAGGTTTTATAACGGTACAAAATTATGAAAATTAAATGGCGATAGTGTGCACGCCTCTAGGAAATCGTTCCCGTAGTCGCCCATCGACTATCGCGGACAAGGACGCGAATGGGTTCGCCCAAAATGACATAGAATTTGCCACAATCTTCGGCTGAATACAGGTTTGCTAGCTGAGGTAATTGGATAATTAATTTAGCTGTACCAACCTTCGACAACCATATATTGTTCCCGAGAACGAATACCTCTATTAAATATTTTCGTCGAATCATTCGTAAAGCCAATATCCCGTAATTGCTCGAGTTTCTCCATATTATTTAGTGTGTTCGAACCCGAAGAAAAGAAAGAAAAAAAAAAAAAAAAAAAAAAAGAGGAAGCGAAAGGAGAAGCGCTAATGGAGAGTTCGCAAAACGGAATGTGGAGCGTGATTGGATCATCGCGATGGAGCGAGAGGGAAAAATCACTTACAGATGCAATTACGAGCACGAAGCGTCAGAAAATGGCGAGGAGAAGGACGCAGCCAGAGTTGAAAAATTCAATGGAATCAAACGATAAAGAAATTCAGACGGAACGTATCGATAAAAGATTCAGAGACTCGGCTCGACTTCTTTCCGATCTGGAGGAAGAGTGAAATTCGCCGGGCCCGGTTTGAAATTAGTATTCATTAGGGGTCCCCGTGAGATTTTCGACGAGTCACGTAGAAATAATTAAGGTAAGTGAGGGCTTCGCCTCTCGATCCAGCAACTTGCTTCCTCTGTCCCTTTCGCTCCTTCGTAAAGATCTTCCCTCTCCTCCTAATGGATGCTGGATACTGCTTCTGGGTCCTTAGCGCATGATCAGACCCTGGCCCGGCCTCCGTTTGGACGATGCCCAGGTCTCTGCTCCCGGTCTAAAATATATTCGAACGACTTGTCAAAATGAATTTTTTCACATTGAACGACAAACATTAAGTCAATATCACAATTGCATCGGACGAGTCCGCCTTAATTTGGCCTCCGGTAGTTTGATCTCATTTCGATGAAATAAGGTAAAGCAAAAGAAACGTGGACCCGGTACGAACCGGTTGGGTTATAAGCGGTACCACGGAAGCTGCAGGCGCGAGCGCGTGTCCAACCGGTGTATCATTACTCTCGTTAAAACATCCCTATTCATTCGGAATGCGTGAGTGGTTACACGCACATAAGTATTACGCAGGAGAAAGAAATATCAGCAGTCGAAAATACTCAGCGGCCTCAGTGAAAGACCGAGGGTCCCGGCTCGGTCCAGTCCAACTGGAATGTCCCCAAGTAGGAGTCTACCAGAGCCAGATGATCTACGACGCACCTTGGCACCTGTCCAGGATCGACCACTACGCGATCTACAGCACTGGGTATACTCTTCTACCGCGCATGCGCGTATCCGAAGATCATCGAAGAACGTCTAATGAATTTTCTTCCTAGTCTAATGAAGTCGTTTCAAGAAATTTCAAACAGGTAAAACGATCTTATCGTCACTTAATTGGACGAATCGTAATTCATTGGTCCAAATTTGTGCCCGACGTTTTACGCCACTGATTACTCAATGATTTAGAAGTACCATTATCAGTCGTCCCGGTAAAAAAATTTTGTAAAATCTATCGATCAACAAATAAAATCCTCAAAATCACAATGTGCCATCTTCGTCCTCGAATTCCAACGACGTCCCTGACGCGGCTGACTTCGGTGCAACCGATTCCTCTTGCTATATTTTCTTAAAACGTTTCTTTCTCCCTCGATTCTGAATACTCAGTTTCATAATAATCCTCATATATATATGCCTCGTGCCCGAGCCTCAGACCGAACAGCCTACTCGAGACCCGGGTGCTCGTTAGCTGTTGCACCTGTGCACGCGCCCACCCGGACAACTCAAATTTTTCATTCGAGTCCCTCTTCCCCTCCAACCCTCCCGCCCCACCCCATCCCCTATCAACCACCCATTCGCCAAGGGGAAGGACCCTTCCGAATTGCGTCACGTTACAGCGACTCGAATTTTTCACTCATCCAAGAAAAGGAACCTCATTGTCATCATCATCCTCACAGTCTTCATCCTCCTCCTCGGGCTGGCTGTATCCAATGTCTTCACCATAATCGACGTATTCGACGTAGTTGGCGCCGCCACACCTGCCTCCTCCTTTCCCTCCTCGACCCTCCTCTTGTGCCAAGCAGAGCCCCCTCGCTCTCTCCCAAAAGACTTATCTTGAATTCGCGGCTGCACCTGCAACGAACGTCACTCCAAAATGATGGCCGCGGCCCCGGGAGAACGCGAACCAAAGTACGCCCCTGGTACTAGCGAGAGGGGGAGTCGCCGAAAAATTGAGGCCCCTCGAGGGCCAAAGCGAAGAGGAAGTGAATCCAGTATCTTAAATTTGGCCGAAGGGGCCCAGGCGAATTGCTCCGAAGGAAGAGACGTCCGGAGAGTTCAGTAAGTTTTCGACTAGCTGCCGAGGACGGCGGCCATCCTGACGGCGATTGGTCTGCCCTGCCGTGTATATATATACAACCAAATGAAACTTGAAAGAGCACCTGCCTTCGTATCCATCTCTTCACCTCTTCACTCGCTATCCCTCTCTACTTTTATCATCTTCCTCCTTCCTCCTCTTCCAGCTCCATCTACCCTCCTCCTCGCTCCGCGACTGTCCACCTGTATTAAGATATCACTATGCCGCGTATACAAGTAACGACCGAGAGACCCAAGAGGACCAGAAGATTCTAGAGCATATACTCATCGTATTGTATAAGCTCTTCATGCGTACTACGAGGATCTCTGGTGGGAGACGCACGCTTCGCTCCCCACCAAGCAACGGGTATACGCGTGCCACTTTACACGTCATCTTCAACCATAGCGATCGTCGCGCTTACACTTTCTCAGCGATCGCTAGAAGTCATCGTCGAGTGATTTAATAGTCAGCAACGTTGCTGCTCCGACAGGCGTCCTTGTGGTCAACTTGTCAGGTACATTCCTGGGTAACTCTCGTTGGCCAGTACCAAACGATGCTGGCGCAACGGGACTCTGGTGCGTTGCTGGTTGCATAGGAGGCAGGCGAACTGCATTGTTCCTTCTGCGAGGTGACTTGGCTGCTTACTTATCTGATTGATTCCAAGTGACCGGTTATCAGTCAGGTTTGTCGCGAACGAATGTAAATGAATAGCGAATAAGAATTTTCCATTGTCCAACTCCTTTCGTAGCGTTCCTTAAAAATGCAGTTGCACCTACATTGCTCATTCGAGTCTTGGAACGGGTTCAGTTATTCAGGTCGCACGTGAGGTAGTCACTCTTGGTTAACGGCTGAAGAGTCTAGTGTAAATTTTCTCAAATTACATAACTATTATTTTCGTGTTACAGGGCGATTGTCCTATCGCTGTGATGCTCGCATCTATACACAATCGTTAACAAAGATCGACTTTCCAAGTCCTCGCTTGGGGAAGCATAACGAGTTACAGAATGGATATGCGCCACAATTAAAGAAAAATGCACAGCGAGCATGTAAATAGAAAATAAACTATGCGTATCCCTCCGGCATGTCTGCTCGCACGAAATGACCGCGTCCCTCTTACGTATAAACGGATGAAAACGTTGATTCACGATAAGGCTAAGTGCACGCCGGATTTCTGAAATGGAACGAAATTGAACGTAATGAAAAAAAAAAGAAAAAAAAAAGAATTTCGACGAAAGGAAAATCAGAGCGGTTGCAGCGTGTCAGGATTGCGTGTAATTGTATGCAACCGATCGGAGATATTCTGACGTATGCATATGTGTACCACACTGGCTTACCATATAATGCCCAATGGATGGGCCCTAACCATCGTTCCCAATCATCGTTCTCTCGGTTACATTATTGCCGGTATTGGGCCGTAGGCCCAAACGCTTTTGGGCATCTCTCTCAGTTCCTTTAAAAGTTTTCCTTCCTTGTCTCCCTTTTTCTCACAGTACCCCACAAGGAATAGAGCTCTCTCGCTACTTCTGGCATCCAATTAGAGATCTCACGATGCACGTCGAATACCTCTTGCGTGTGTTGAAACATAACTGCAGTCACGTACATTACATATTACTGCACACTGTATTCACTTGCGGTTTCTGATTGGCACTCGTGCCGCTCCACTTTCCACGGTTAATTCGTGCGTTCCGTTCCGTAAACACCTTTTATGGGGAACCGCATGACAAAAGGGATCCTACAAGAACCATTTATCAGGCAATAATGCAATTTCAGAGTGCACTTGTCAAGCGGGGAATATCATTAATGATAATTGGAATGTCTGTGAGTGTGTGTGTGTGTGTGTGTGTATATCAAGTACAGCTACCGGATTTATGAAGTCTATTTGGTAATTGATTACTCATTGGATTGCGAATTAATCGATCTTATTTAAAATCGATATTCATCATTCAGCAGCTAACGGCATATTCTTGGTAGTAAGAATGAAAGTAGGAAATAGTTTGATTGAATTAATTGGTAAATGCGGCAGCGGATTCCTTGCATGAAACTCACATTTGTCGTGGTCCATGGGAGGAGGACTTTAGGTTAATTGGCATCGTGTAAAAAAGAAGCCGGGGATCAGGTACGGTTCGGGTTGCTTCTACCTCGATGGAAGTTGCTGGTAGCGTTGCCGTCGTTGCTGCTTTCTTTAATTGTCCCCGAAGATCGGTGTTCGTCCACAAGCACAAGGAACGAATACGGTGAAGCGCGTTTACGTGAGGAGGAATTATATAGTGAAAGGTTGTAGTGCCCACTGTCCCTGCTGTTGCTGATGCAGTAGCTACATTGTAAATAACGAAACTCGTTGCTGGGCTCTGGACGTAGGGCACCGCAGCAACGGAGACCCCCAATGGATTTCTCCAGGCGTTCATGGGTCTCTAGTGGGACTGGGAGTACAAATAGCTGTTGAAAATGGCGTCCCGCACAGTTTCTCTTTAAGACCTCGAGGACTTAAGTTCTTGTACCTTATCAGTCTTAATAAATTCTTTTTTTTTTTATTCATATCCCTACCCATTATCTCTGGCACTTCGTTCCTCGTCGATTTCACAGCGTCTTCTGAAAATTAAATTACGGAAGACGATGATTAACAAAACGGTATGGATAAGGGTCGTATATTTAAAATATATTTAATTATAAGCGACATGTGCCTCTGACGGGACGATTCGAGCTAATTTTATTTTCTTACAGAAGTGGATGGCGATATCCACCTTTTTGGTGATATTGCTGGTTTCCGCCGAGGCTAAACTGGTCCAAGGGGGTCCGTCGGGCTCCGGATGGAACTGGGGTGGTCCGAATTTCGGTGGTGCTCCGATCTTAGAGAGATTCTCTTGGAAGACGATAGACTTTGCATATCCGGATGAGAACAGCAGGCAGCTGGCGATAGCGAGAGGCGACTTCGTACCGGAGAACGCACTTCCGGTGGGCATCGAGATCTGGAGGAATAAACTCTTCGTTACGGTACCGAGATGGCGAGGAGGTAAGTGGACGAGTGTGAGTGAGTGAAATTTAAGGGAACGGAAGTTTATAGCTACCGAGACCGTGTCCCTCTCTCAGACCTCGTCTGGACGACTTCCGGCTCGCGACAAAAAAATGCCCAAAATCGCGAGAGATGCTCGTGAATGGATTTCGCTCGCCAATCTCAAACACTCATGCGCTCAATGGCCTCATTCATTCTTTTTTCTTTTTTTCTTTTCTTTTTTTTTTACTCAGTGCTTTTTGCCTGTTTTATATTTATTATATACGATGGCGCGCGCCAGAGCATTGTACGCCGCGGATGGACAATGACGGCGGCACGCTGTGTGCCAATTTTTTTTGCCTTTAACCTTTTTCATTCTACACGAATGAATTTTCGTACCGCACTACGCCGCTGGCACAACCCCCATTGTCTTTGGGCAGGTTTTTATGTCAGCGGTGTTCCTCCATTCTTCCGTTTAACGTCAGGTTCTCCAGCGCCAGACGAACTCTCTCAACTCCGTGAACTCCCTGACCTCCCTGAACCCACTTATATCGGTCCTCGCGCTAACTAAGTGCATTTTCTAGCTTACCTGGAAAGTGCAATTTTTCTACCCTTCCTATGTCAGCATGTCTTTGCATACCACCCACGGCCATTAGAAAGTCGTTTTTCCTTATAACGCTAATCTTTGAAATACCGCTCTAGGGGGCCATTCGAAAAGTTCGAAAAAATATGGAGAAATCCAACGAGTTACTTTACGATATCAACTCAGTGTTAGATTAACTTCACGAGAGTCAATCTATTTTCCGTAATCCTTCCGCCGTAATTTCACGTCGGTGCAGCCTGCACGAACAGTCATTAGTCCTCGTTATTGCTGCTGGGAAAAATTGAACGAGTCTCTGACTTGAATCTACTTTGTCGACAGCAACCAGTTCCTAGTAATATTTTTTTGAAAGTTAATGAAATTTTCACCAGGTATTCCCGCTACCTTAAATTACATATCGCTGGATACGAATTTGGGTGGCTCGCCAAAATTGAACCCGTGGCCAAACTGGGTTCAAAATGTTGCTGGCTCCTGTGGCAATTCTCTCACTACCGTTTACCGGTAAGTATTTCTATTTCATTAAACTAATCTACGTCTGATTACCAGATCGATAAGACACCCTTAAACCCCTTTTTAAAATGCGTCAGAATTCATGCGGACCAGTGCGACAGACTCTGGGTCCTCGATACCGGTACTATCGGTATTGGCAACACTACGCAGCAGGCGTGTCCGTACACCTTGAATATTTTCGATCTGACCACCGATAAGATTTTGCGCCAATACAGATTACGACCAGATGACATTAATCAGGTGGGCACTGGCGTGAAAACCTACTTCACGGCCTACGTATTTTCTTAAGCTATTAAACTTGCCACGCAACTTTCACATTTCTACAGTTTTGCATTATTTATTTTTATTAACCCCGCAGAACACGTTCATTGCTAATATCGCCGTGGACCTAGGCACTGGTGGCTGCGACGACGCCTTTGCTTACATGTCCGACGAGCTTGGCTATGGCTTGATCGTTTACTCCTGGGCCGAGAACAAATCTTGGAGAGTCACTCACAGCTTCTTCATGCCCGATCCCTTGGCTGGGGATTACAACATCGGCGGACTGAACTTCCAGTGGGGCGAAGAGGGCATCTTTGGCATGAGTCTATCCGGACTCAAGAGAGACGGCTTTAGGACCCTTTACTTCCATCCCTTGAGCAGCAACAGGGAATTTGCTGTCTCTACTCACATTCTGCGAAATGAAACACTTGCGCTTGATAGCTATCATGATTTCGAGGTATTGATTGTTATTGGTAATTTTTTTCTTTTCTTACTCAAATCGTTTTACCATTGCTACAGGTACTACCCGACAATGGACCCCTTTACCACCGTACGTCCTCCGTTATAGATGAAAACGGAATACAATTCTTCAATCTGATCGATCAAAATGCTGTTGGTTGCTGGAACTCATTGCTACCGTACAGTCCTGCCAATCAAGCTGTTGTTGCCAGACACGACGACGCTCTGATCTTTCCTGCGGATGTGAAGGTAATTAATTTTCTTAAATTTGCTTGTACCCGATGAAAATTTTTGATTTTCAGGTATTTAATTATTTACTTTGTCTTGCCAATTTCTTATAGGTTAACAGGGGCGTACTGTGGATAATTTCCGACAGGATGCCAGTCTTCTTGATCTCAACGTTAAATTATAACGATGTCAATTTTCGCGTACTCTGCGTTCCTGTTCGGGAAGCAATTGCTGGCACGGTATGCGAAAAAGGACAGTGGAATTACGAGAATAATGGACTGTGGTGGAATCGAAAGTAATTTTCGAAATTCTCAAAGCTTTAAATTTTCCAAGCAACCACCGTCTTACCTACAAATCCTTTCCCTTCAGTATTTCATCACCTCTCTCTCTCGGATCAATTGCCAAATACGATAAACCTCACGCCAAGTATATTTATCATTGCCAATTGCTGCAGCATTCTATTTTCCTATATCTTTATGGAAATCTAATACACGCTCAAGATCGTACCAGTAATTGAGAAAGTTTTCGTATGATTTAACTTGATTCATGAATAATTTATATTCCTAGTAGGAAGGTGGGATTATGATAGTTTACTTTATCAGTGTACACGTACCTTTATGCTTCCCACTTCCCGTTGCTATATCTTCCATCCACGCTCCAGCAATTCAGTGATGGAGTTTAAGAAAAAAAATATGTACATGTGTGTAATGATGTATAAGGCATGAAAGTTAGCAGAGAGACGTAAAAGCCGATAAGTGTCTGATTGCCAAAGCGACCGACGTGTCTCAATCGTAACTGGAGGCTGGAGAATTAGGCCTTAGCCAATTTTCGTCGTTTACCAGCGTGAAAACGTATTCAAATCGACATGAATCATCCCCGCAGGAGCCAGATGGTTCGACGAGGCCATTAGTTTGGCCCTTGTTTCGATAATTTGAAGGGAACCTCCTGATATACGATCGTGAGTCGCCTTCAGAGTTCGCGCTACAACGAAAATTATCCGTTTCGTGAGCATCTTGTAATATATGGCCACGTGGGCCTTGTTTGGCACGTTAAAACTAAATTCTAGCGATGCCCCAGGGAAGGAGCCCCATGCCGAGTTACGATTTCTCAAAGATCTTCTCTATGCCGAGGTGAGAATCCTTGGTCAGACCTCCAGGTGATCATGGGCCATATGAATTTTGCGTGGCGACTGGAAGCCATCTTGAATAATAAAATATTAATAAATTGGAAAATAAAGGGGTTCGGAAAGGAATAGGGACAGTCAAAGACAAGGCTGTCGATCGATCTTTATATTTCAAGAGAACGATGATGGACGCGGGGCATGGGACCCTGAGGGTTATCATAAAAAAAAATTGGGCGAAATCGGCCGACTGACTTACTGATTACACGGTAGGTGACCGAACGGGGCCGTGCAGGAGGTTCGCGCAAATACCGATGCGAATCGTCCTGGCTATACTTAGGTTTGTTTTAAATTAACGCCTCCTTGCTTTAACACCTCTTTTTGAGGCGGCTGTCTGCTGGTTTTTGAGCCAAGCGTAATTACGGGTTCGGCTTTCGCAGCGACTACGACCGTCCAAGGGAGTGTCGGATAGCGTCCAATCGTTTCGTACGCCACTAACGAGTTACTTAACAGTGTATATCTCGTTTCGTTATTTCCTTAACGCCTTCAGCCACTCTCTGTATACAGAATGTTTTCAACGTACCTCGAGGTTTTACGCTTCACCGACATCCAGTCGTATCCGTCGTGTTGGCTTTACTAGCGAGCAGAACAAATGACCTTGTTGGGATATACAGCATTTTTTCTTATACCGAATGTAATTTGTAGCCTGTTACGTTTTTCAATTGGCAATTTTTTCTGCAGCTGTCGTATGTCGTATCTTGCAAAATTACGCCTTACACTCGGTGCAACAATGTATTGTACCAATGGAAAATGCCAGTTGAAAAAGTCAAACGGACGACGGCGGCATGTGCTTCCATCTACAGGAGAATTGGTGGAAACGTGTGACGCCTGTTTTCAGGTTCGTTTAACTCTGTGTATTTAACGTACTCGGAGTTCGTACAGCGACCGTCCGATGTCGCCACTTTCGTTAAATTTATCTTGGCGTTCAGGTAACCGTTACAGCCACGATTGAATTCTACTCTTTCGGAATGTGCTTTACTTACCTTGTGTCCTAGTTATAAATTTGCCCAATATACACCTATGACGTGTCAGTTGTTTATTCTCGTCCGTTTTATTACCGTTTTATTACCGAGTGAAGAATCAATAACGAAAGGAAAATAACGGATAATGAAATGTCTATATGGACTAAATATGGGGATTTTAAACTCCAACGAAATTTCACGCATTCAGTCGCTTTGCTGGTACTTATGAACTTGCCAACGTTTTATAAGCCATTTATCTTCCTCGTGTGAAAAAGAGTGATTAACGATCATCCAGGCGATCCGCTACAGTAGCGGAATTATTTCGCACGATACTCGCGTTGGTATCTATTCTGGTTGACAAAGTAGCAAGAGTAAATTAATTCTATGTCAACGGAAAATTTGCTAAAAGATCGCTCTCGATATTTACTCTGGAGTTAATCATCTCCCTGTTCGTAAAGACGATTACAGAGCGACCTCCGTCGTAATTGTCTAAAAGTTTCAGACATTTATATAGAATTTAATTTTCCTCACCCTATTTGCATTTTGTAACCGCTATCCTTTCCTGTCTTATTTAATCGTTACCTATCAATCTTCTCTTTCGTATTTTTCCCTTTGACGCTCTATTTAATTACGCAATCCTGCTCCGTGAATTGAATATTCCGACCGGGATCAAATAATTTGAGAACGAAATAAATCATTGGTAAGATCCTAAAGTTGCTGGATTTCCATAAATAAGCCCTAATAGCTTATACGAATATAAAGTGATTTCAGTGATTTGTATCGACGGATCCTTTCTTATCCACAATAATTTATCTAATTGTAAAATTATTTTTCGCGTATAAATTTAATTATGCAATTTACGCTGCTTCGGATTATTATTTCATACCTGACATTTTAAGCATTACGATTTATGTATTATAAATATTTGGAATTGCGTATATCTATATGTTATAATTGTTTTTACAATAGCACGTTCGTAAATAACGGGTGCGCCCCTGTAACCACAAACCCTTAACTTTCTCGTTTATTTGATAAATTCGTTGACAGCTGCTTCTGCCCCTCGCGAATAATTTTTCGGGGAATCCACAAGCAAATATTATTACTCGCCAAAATGTACGAAAATTTATTTTAATTTTTTATCATCCCATAATTATCATGTTACTCGCTGAGTATACTCAATTTGAAAATTTACAAACAGCTAATTATATTGTATGTACTTCATCAAAGGGTAAACAGAAACATTTGATTACAAAGGTAACAAGCATCGAACTTATGTTACCTAATTAGTATGCTGCCGTCTGATAAAGTCACTTTCATTTGGCTATCGGTCAACCGACGTCCTAGCCAAAGGTCCTCTCAACTCTGCCTATTGATTGGACCAGGAATGCCCTTCTAAATTAATTATCAAGAGGCACGTCAAGAGATAAACAATCCATAGGGCGGACCCTTCGACCATTTCAAACGATGTAATTCTATTATGGCTGAAACAACGTGTACTGGATATGCTGTCTTAAAATTCTCGAAACAAATTGAAGATTGCAGAGATACATAAAAATTAATCAACGACTGATAGGTAATCGATATGTCAAAGTCAATTTTCAAAGAAATCGCAAAATTATAAATGAAAGTAAGGAAGATATGAATATAATGAACGAGCAAGAAAATCCATTTGAAATATACATATCAGGTAATTAAGTGGTTTGATGCATGTAAAAAATTATGTGTTAGATGTAAAAAATGCTAATTATTTTATTGTTACAGGTGAGAAGATATCAAAGTTAAAAGGGTGGATCAGATAATCAGATGAATCAGATCCCTTGTTAGCCGAGTGTTGGGTCCACCTAAATACTTCAATTTTAGTTCAGAAACTTCATCACGGTGCTCCAGTGTGTGGAGTTATGACTTACACGGTATGTGCCTACATCTGCTTCCATAATTTCCATGTTATTAACTCTCAGAAACAGAGTCAGCTTTCCCGAATGGCTTACAGGAAGTGACACGGGAAGCGCGGCCAATCGAAGTAGCTTCATACTAGACCCATTTAATCATCTCCCTTAGAGTTTACATTGAGTCTCTAAGAACAAACAGTCTGCCTGTACCCATTCGGGGAAGAAAGTCCCATTAGAAAGTTTGCTTTATATAATCTTGATAAACTTCGAAAAGATAGTCAGTAGGGTTTTTGGAATTTTCAAAAAAATTCGTTGTTTACCACTTCCAAAGAGAAAATCGTTTAAAGAGCGTAGGTTGATATAAGAAGGGGCAGTTAATCAACTCGAAAAATGAAAGTAAAAGTTAGATCATTGAAGAAAGTTAGTAAGTGGGTAAGGTATGCTCCAAGGGATTGGAAAATTTTCTAAAGAAATTTAACTAATTTTGATATTACTTTTTATCAAGATTTATCACAAGTCCAAAAGACAACACAAGGTTAATTGACTAATTTCATGCTGTTAACTAATTTTCAGATTTTCATTCGAAGCGACTGATAGCTGCAGAGAGAGAGACCATTGCTGATAGCGCGTAGGACTAATTGTAAGCATGCCTACTATAAACGTCGTTTAAAGTAAATTCTTGGAGGCGTAACGGCAGTTACCACGATGGCGTCCCAAATGGTACTTGCGGTCTCAGGGGATTCTGTTTATCAGGGATGCTAACATCAAACAACGTACCACAGAGCCACAGAGAAATTAAGGGCTACTATTAATCTTGATCCTTCGCATCCAATCTTCTCCAGAGAAATTATACAATTCTTAAAATACTGTACAGCATCTAGCCAGATCCTTTGACCGTGTAATTCAAAGACTTAATTACCAGATCCGGGATCGTTCTTGGGTCTGGAGAAGGAATGAAAATTGTATAAAGAGGAGAGGACGTTAATTTAACAAGGAACAGCCAGTATTATCGTTATGGAATTTTCATGGCAGATCCAGTGACAAAATATCACATAACGACGACGTCAACGACGCTATCAAAAAAAGGCAACGACCCGCAACTTTAAAGAAAATAACAGAACTCAGTCATAGTGTGGATAGTCATCTTAATGAAGGGGAACGACAAGCGAGGGTCGGAAACCCTAAGAAAAAAAAAAATGTTAGGGAAGACGTAGATCCACATAGAATTTTCTGTTTCTTTTTTCCTTTCATTCAAGACTGTATCCCTTTTCTTACTCTCTGATTTTGTCTGTCTAAAGCTTCGCACACGCATTTGAGCAATGCTCTCAACTCTATTGAGGTTGGTCCCTAGACGGTGAGTAAAACTCTGGCGGCTCGTAAAGAGGGACGTTTCGAAGACCAGACTGCTGGCTGATTCGTAGGGATGCTGTGTCGAGATAAAGAGAGATGAGCGTACGGTTCGTCGCTTCACTAGTATAGAATCGTAAAATAGCAATTTATCCCTTTGGGACTAGTAGCCATGGGTTTGCTCGTAAACTGCGACTCGAATGGTCTCTGCCAAATATTCTCTCCTTCTGAATGGTGATCGATCACGCGAAAGGGTTTGCTGAGATTTTCTGTATATTCTTGATGCGTAATTTGTATCAGTATCGTTGCTGACGTCATCGCCGTGGCCATCGCCGTTATTTCTCCTTAAGCCAGAATTACGGTGGAGGAAGATTAGTGTACTGATCTACCCTCGGCAGTTTATGAAAACTGCCTGTAAAATACGACTAGGGCGTGATATTAGATGGGCCTAAAATTTAATTTTCAAAATGGCATATTTTATTACGGTTTTTTTTTCATGCGATTTTTTAATCTAATCCGAATTGATCTGAATCATTTTTTAAAACTAGTATAACGACGTGGATTTGGAAAATTATTAATTTCATAATCCGTTTATCAACTTCATTTCTTTGAGATAGCCTCGAAACCCTCGGGGCGGAAGTTACGTTAACTACTTAACCGGATGTCACGTCCCCAGACGTTCAGCTATCTGCGGTCTGCCATGGGTTTTTTTACGCAGTCCGCTGACGTCTAGACTGAAAATTGTCGCAATACAATTTGGGTTCGCGCTTATAAAACGCTAAGTCGACGCTAAAACGACTTACATGTATGAAATAGCACTTCGAGTGGGTCCTGGGTCAAACCGACATGCGCGCACTTTGACGTAAGAGCATCCAAGTGATTAAGTGGTTAATGTAAGTCATCATAGATCTAAAAAGTTCATCCCTTTCAAAAAGACAATTCTAATCGAGACCCCCTGCGAGGGTTTTAAAAGTACAAGCTCAGTAGTCTTCGTCCCAGATTCGATTTCCTCGAGAGTGAAAATTAATTAATCTTTCAAAAGTTCCAAAGTCGTTTATCACTCATCTTTCTTTCTGGCAAATAGGGGTATTTTCTTTGCCACGAAAGATCTCACAACTCTTCCAATAAAATATTTTCCGCGATTCTTCTCCACGTACGACAGCGTCACACCTCGTGTCCCGTTCGACTGCCCCAGACCTAAAAAGTCAATACGGTGGACTTTCTCGCAACTTTTGTTCTCCTAGCTTGCGGAAAGTCGTGGGCGGAAACACACGAGCATCGTCACTGGTCACGGGTGCGAGAAAACGGAAACCACCACAGCTGATTCGTGGATGGTATTTCGTTTAGCTTGTATTTCAGCTTATTAAGTAATTAATGAGACTCTACTGTAATAAGATAAGCTTGTAGTTTAATGAGAAAAAGGTTGAGTGATACTCGACAAAATTTCTATATATACACATACCTCTTTATAGGATACAGCAATGAGCAATCGTACATCGAAGCTTTAAAATGTAAAGAAGGAGGATTCCGGAAGAAATTTAATGAATTCCTGAAATCCAGCATCCCGTTCCTACATCTTCATTGATACTTCACAGTAAGTAGATATAGATTATCATCTTATCATACAAACGACTCGAAGTAGAAGACAGGCGTTCGACGCCTAGTCTCTCTGCGTCAGTCATATAAAAATCTCATGTCATCCGTGCAGGTTGATCCCGTTGAATGAAGTTGCATGGCTGATTGAGAATAGCCGAGTGTAGCCATCTGATGATAAGGTGGAGGTCGCCACGATATCCTCAAGAGGACGTTCTCTTCCGGTTCGAGATCGACGCCCGCGCCAGATGAAGTGGTTGGGAGACGTCCGGAACTTATGGAGCTGGTAATTCCGGATGAACAACCAGGCATTAGACCACTGACACCGTTCGTTAACCCTGGACCTACGCCAACGCCTACTCCATTTGGTCCTCCAGGTAGCCCGGTTGTTCCGCAGCCGCTGCTAAACACGATCCTCTGCTTCGAGAAGGACTACTTCTGAAACATGAGACAGTATCAAAATAGGAAACCTTACTGGTTATAAGAAAGATACGAAAAGGCACTATTTTCTGGTACAATACCGGATCTAGCCATGAGGGACGCCCTTCCCAAATAAATGGTGGAATCGTTTCCGCTGAGGTCACTGTTTCCGGCCTGGACGCCATTGCGTATCGCTGCCACGGATATCTCGTCCTCCGCACAACCGCAATACGCCCTGGAATTAAAAGTTACAGTCGTGTCCTTATAGTCGGCAGTAATCACTATTGAGTATCGATGTTACGATATAATTAACTTACAACCTAATAAAAAAAAAAACATTATGGCCTAACGATCGCGTGACTGCCATCTTAATGCTTTCCTACCATATTATAATGCAGATCATGTTACCTGACTGTCTGAAATAAGGAATTGCTGTCATATTAAAACTAGAAACAACATAATAACCATCGCGAGCGCTTTTACATATTTTATTATTACACTTTGTTGTGCCTGAGCACGAGGAAACTTAGATTGCAGGCAACAATGTTGCGAATGTAGGTTTAATTATTGCTAATGATACCATTGTTATATGTTTAGATGCGCGTAACGCACTGATGATCAACGTTAAGAATGGAAAGTGCCTATATTTGGATTATGATAATGTGCGAGAAATGTTGGCTATAAACTAGCAGCTCTTACCTCCAGCACCGATAACAATCAAACAAGCTGAGAAATGCTTGTCGGAACTTCCGGTTCATGAAGCAATAAGTTATTGGGTTGCAGCAGCTTGAAACGTAAGCAAGAAGCTGGACCAGACTGATCCCTGTGCTTCCCACCAGAGAGTAGACAAGATCAGGTGCGAAGAGGTACCAAGTGTTGACGACATGAAGAGGAGCCCAGCAAACAAAGAACTCCAGGACAACAGCGAAAAGCATCCTGATGACCTGGCGGACGGAAGCGAAACGTGTGAGCTCTTCCAGCAACATCAGCAATATCGAATATCTACCTTTTTCTTCGCCTCGATACTCTTATCCATGTAATTGCTGCGTATGGCATGTCTGCTGAAGGTATAAGTCGTATCCTGAGGGTCCTCGCATATTGAATTATTGGTCAGTTCTTCCGGAAGTCTCTCTCTAAGGCTTTGATCAGTCTGAACTTGAGCCTCGTTCGTGCAGCCGGAAGAAGAAGTCCGTAAAGTTGTTCCAGGAGTTATACTCCTACGGGAAAGAACTCTGGAAGATGTACCTCCAGGTCGTGGAAGACTCACCTTGAATTATTGCCTCAATATAAGTTAGGGCAATGCCACGAAGATTAGGTCAGTATTGCCAAAACTCACCATTCCCTTGATTAGCCATAGCTTCACTGCTTCCGCTCCAGGTCTTGATCTTTTCATGGAATGTCTTTTTTTCAAGCTCTTTGGACTGCTGGCTAATCCCTGAGGACTGACCGTACCATGAAGGTAACTTCCTGTAGTTGACGGGACCAACCTGTGGTGCCTGAGAGGCGTCGCGACGGCCGGAATATCAACGTTGCCTTCCGCGATGCCTGGATCGTTACGTGAGCATAGCAAGTTGCCGTTGACAGCGTTAGAAGACGCTGTTCTCTCTACTGGAGTATTATCCCAGAGGAGCGGAATAACATACGACGTAATGGGATATTTTCGAATTATGAATGTATCTCATGAGATGAAACGAGAGAGAAAGAGATGCAGGCACCAGGAGAAATATGGAGACACTGATTTATTTATAATGTACGTTAAAGATTTGCTAAACAATAATTACACCGATAATCTCTGTATACGTTTTTTTTTAGAAACTCACGCTGCTGTCGCTGACACGTGGAACTGTGCTTGATCTCGCGTCGCAAACCCCGCCAGAGCTTCGTCACGATCAACGAGTACGCGAGGCTCATTATCACCAGAGGAATAAGCAACAGCATCCCATCGAGAAAAAGATTGTAGGCCCGTTCTGATCCAATACTCGGCCATTCTTCTCTGCACTTGTGTCGGCCTGAAATTCCGTCGAACCGACTGAAAGAGCGAAGAACCGCTGTACCCGGGGAGGATCGAAGTCTCGTCGCTCCTTGTACGTCCTTCGATTTACAATATAAATTCGTGTACCCTAGGAATCCTAACGGTGCCTGTTATATCAGAAATTTCGTCCGGCCCGAACCCATTTCTTTTGACAAATTGTTCAATTAATAAATCAACGGGAATGCTTGGAGGGTTGAATGGCCACTACAATTTTAAATATATTTTTCTTTGAGACGTGTATCGCTCTCAGTAACAAAATTATTGTTCATTAATTTTCTGCTTTCAGGATCGAATGAATATACACCAGAAATTTATGGATTTTTCGCCTGTCATGTCGAATTTTATTAAATTCTCTAAGTTCCTCTGTGACTTTTCTTTACGGATGACAATGAATTGGCATTGGATACAATTTCGAGGATTGGGACTTTTATATGTGGAACGAAATAGACAATGACAGATAAGAAGCGTGGTGGGTCGATTTGATAAGCAAGCCATAACACTCACCTCCTCTAATAGCTTTCAGTCGAGAAACTGCCAAAATCGGTGCGTTCCACGTGAGACTTCCAGCCCAAACAACGGCTATCATTTTATAAGCATGGAATTGCGTCTGCCAGCGTCTCGATTTGAGCGGTCGACAAATGGCGAAGTATCGCTCGAGGGAAATTGCCACTAGCGTCCATACGCCGACGGAAACTGAAACGGCTGGAAACAGGAAATGGAAATGCCATCCTTATCAGCACTGCTTGGCGCAACGTTCAATGATTTTTAGGGGCTATCTTTTGAAGCCCTTGATTAGACGGATTATAAATGAGCTAGCAGAACCATTTTCTAACTAAAGCGTATTTTCCTGTAAATATTGAAAAAAAAAAAAAAAAAAAACCTCATACGTCAGATGGATAAGTTTGGCGGATTCTTATAGGGTAATAAAGCCTGAAAAAGGTGGTTGTGGTTCGTGCAACCCTAGCTAAATTATAGCAATACATTATAAGCTGTAGGGCCCCTTGAACAGCGATGTAACAAATGTCGGACGCGTAAAGTAGTTATTATGAGTGTAAAATTAGTTAGCATTAGTTTCTTTTTTTTATTTAATATCTTATCGCTGAAAGTAAAGGTGCTTTTTGCCTGAAAGGTCATCTATTTATCAGGCGCAGAGAAAGTTGCAAATTTCGGTTCGCACTGGACATAAGCGTATACATGTAGATATATTTTTTGCTAGGGAATACTTTGGGGACGATTTTATTTACGAAATTGCTATTTTGAGGGCAAGCGGCTGTTTTGGAGACCGTCCTCAAAGATTTTTCAGCGTAATGACTGTTTTGAGAGCCATAAAGCCATAAAGCTTCACCAGATTTGTTTATATTTTTTGCAACGTTAGGCATCCAGTGTTTGTGACGGGTTTAGAAATGTTCCGTTAGGTTAGATCAGGCGAGAGCTCCAATGCTGTGATAAAAAAATTAGTTTGCTTTTGGGAATGCCCCTTGATTTTTCGTGTCCCCAAAGTATCTCTTTGAAAACGTATGTATTGTGACGTGATTTTTCGATTCACGATCACAAGGCGACTCCGGCTACCAATACAGATAACGTTCTCTCTTTTCCGGTCCCCTTCGGGTCGCCATCCTGTTCAGAAGCTACGCTCTCGGGTTGATTAGTACAGTTACGCCAATGCTCTCGGACGATTTCGTTATGGATTTAGTTGAGGTCGAGATGCTCGAATCTAGCACGGGGAGATAGTCTAGACGTATCGAGTTGCCCGGTAGAGGAGAAGAGTAGATGACCCGACGGAGACGTCTCCACGGACCGGCAGAAGTCCGGCTGAGATACCGTCGCCCCGCTGGAGATGGGCAAAGGGCTGTAGAGCGGGCGGAGTTACGGTTTTGATAAGGTTAAGGGCAGGGGAGGAA
>JARQSW010000544.1:310625-371293 GCA_030142375.1 Calameuta pallipes
AAGGAAAGGAAGAGTTATCGGCTATAAGGATCTCGACCAATCAGAATGATTAGTTCTCGAATTTGGCTATTGTCAAACCAGTCTGTCTCAGTCTGTCTCGGGGCACCGACCGAGGTGTCACGAATCGGCTCGCGCTCCCGTGCTATCTGTTTATAGTTTTTCTAGCTGTATTTCGATACGGTATAGAAAGTTCTCGCTTGTGTAGTTTTCGCGATGTTCTCACGATATCCAGGAAACTCTATGGATTTCCTGTGGGTGTTCCGGAGGTGCAGTGCTGTGACCTAGTGCAGTGCCCACTCGAGTGTCCTTTGGATGCAGTTCTCGGCCTTCACGGATCAGCTGCACCAGTTCCGGTAAGGACTCCCAATTTATTAATTGGTGAAGGGATTTCGATTTGATACGTCCGATTTCGTTCTGTTACGTTCTCGATCCGCTGCTCTCTGTATCGCGCACTATTTGCCTGACGCTCATTCCGACCCTCTCTACCTCGACTGACCTCGACCTAGCAGCCTGAGCGGCCGCGCATTTCCGTAACCGTCCGCTCTCGTTCGTGCATCCAGTTGCGTTTGCTCGCGACCCCAAAAATTGAAAGGATCCGTTAAGTTATCGTCTTTCTGATAGGTTCCGTCAGAGCTTTCATTTTGGTGGAGTTGGGCCTGTTCCACTCCAACTCCCAGTTTATACCGGCTTGTCAATTCCCGGTGAAATAAGAATTGGCTGGCGCCCGCTTGGCTTGAGGACGTACGAGCGAAGGGTGGACGGCCGAAGGTAACGTAGGTTGGTTCTCGAAGATAGTTCGTTCTCGAATTTCTGGCTTACCGGTGTCGAGTTAAAAAAATTACGTTACAGTATATATATATATACACATATATTTCTGACAATTGGTTAGGTCATGCAAATGAATGGATTACTCCTACCTTGAAAGTAAGGTATGAGTTTGCACATTGTAGTCCCAAAGACAAAGTTTTTGAGCATCTGTCCAAGGAGCGTGAAGGGCATGCAAAAAACTCCAAGGAGAAGGTCTGACACTGCCTGAAACATATCAGATTTGACTAGCGATAAGTTAGCTGAAATAAAGGCAGATAATACCGTATAAAATAACGAAGAAAGATAAGTTCAGTGTAGCAGAACAACAATTGAAGTTGACATTATTTTATTATTTTCCATTGCATCGCGAAGTCTCGATAAAATATTAAATTGCAAAGTATGGGAAACGTCTGGAAAATATATAAGAAATTTTATTTCATACTCTTTAACATGCTTTTGCTTTACACACGGGCATAAATGTTATTCGATTTAGATATTTTTGAGAATATAAAGCCACCGGGGTTTCCCTCCCTTAACCATTGCCTGGGGTAATGCATCGATTTATATATTATGCAATCCAGCACTCAAAAAGATTCTTTATCCTCACGATTTAAGGAAATATAGAATATACGTTCACATATGTATTGCCGAAGAAATACATTTTCTGGCAATTATTCTCGAGAGGTTATAAAATTATTTTCACTTGAAGACAATTTTTTTTTTTTTTTTCATTTTCATGGTTATATTAATGTATCGGACCCCCCCCCTCCCCGCCCTGGTCTTTTTGACTTCTTTTCCAAATTAATTTTATTTTTCGTGACCTAGGTTCCGTAAATTGCTTTCTTCGATCGGCTCGTATACCTGTGTACCAGATCCGCGAGAGAACGATGTCACTTTCTGAAAAAAGAAAGTGAAAGAAACGGGAAGCGGATAATTGAATCTTCCAATTGTTCAATCAGTAAATTTACTTTCCACCATTCTTTCGAACCTGATTCGTTTATTACTCTCTTAATGTGCTAAAAACTTTTGGAAGGGAGTTTTCGCAAAGATATATTTTTTTTCCATGATTTTTTTTTACTATGAAGCTTTTTTTACTAGTCAGCCAAATTACTTGCTATGCTATGGCTTTTTCTTCACTCGTCACTTACGTTATTTCTATACCCATACTGTTCACTGCTCCTAGAAATCCCACGAAGAATTTTAATCCTACGTCAATTTTTACATAAAATATAATTTAAGAGACGAAATCTTGTCAACTTTCACGAAATCAAATTACAAGGGTTCTGGGTTTTGAGATTTGTGATTGATATACAAGGCCGACCACAATTTCCCACAAGGGCATACGTCGAGTTTGCATAATCAATCAAACGGTACGTTGGACCAAAAAAATTCTGAATTCGCACTTTGATATTTTTTCCCCTCTGGCTCTGGTATAAATGAAAAATACGTTTGCGGATTTTATTAATTTTTATAATCCTGCCTTATTGCTTTACGCGAATATAATGGACTCTAAAGTTAATGTTGTTATCAAAATGTCGTCATTCGATTTTTCACTCATTTCAGTCGGTCTAGATATACACGTATATCGTCCGGTGGAAAGATTCGGATTATATCACTCATCAGAAGAAACGCAATATCGCAGTATCGCATCAGGTAGCAAAATAGCGTGGAAAGTCGTAAACAGCCCGATTGCTCGTAAAAGCCGGGCGCACAAAAATATTAGGTAATTGTGGTCGTTTCGCGAGAGTACAAAGGGGAAAAAATCCAAGGGCTGGAAATACCAGCGATTTCGGCAGGGGCTGCCTTTGCTTCCCTGCGGCTGCCAAATCCACTTGATGCTTTCAGCAGAGTATTATTGACTTACCAAGAAGGTTACCTTGATAACGCCCCAAAACTTGAGACATTTTTTTTTTATATGATGTAGAGCTACACAAGATATATGTAAAAAGTTAGCTGCCCATAAGAACATGTGACGTGTCAAAGTAGACCTAAAAAATTTTTGGATTTTCAGTTTTTTATATATTTATCTCGTAAACTAGACAATTTTTAAAGTTTATTAAATGTGAATCGACATCAGATATTTAATACGTTTGATTTACCCAGTCGTCGGTGAGGACTCATATGGAAATAGTGTAGCGATGATTTTCAAAAGTGCAGAATTACACGCTGGTATTTGAAAAGCACACATTTTTTATTTGCATAATTTTACCTTACGCATCGAATTCATTGTAATAATGATAATCTTCAAAAAAAAAAAAGTATTTCAAGGCTTTTATATCACGAGCATGCAATAACAGCAAAATCCCCACGGATATGGCATCGCAGCTGAAAATATTCTCCAAAGCAAAATTCCACAGAATTTTGAAAAAGCGAAAGGCCTTTCTTTTCCCCATGTAACCGGCTTTATGCCAATTATATTCAGTCGAACCCATTGTCTATCACTTTTAAATTAAAAGACCCAGACACATAATGAAATTCCTTACGTAAATTTACCGGTCCCATCTTCAACCTTCAACTATTCAAACTTTCCTCATATCTATAGTTACTCTATCCACTCTGCACAGCATGCGGCTGCTCCTTTCAGTTTCCTTAAAACATCCTCAGGGTTCACTGGAATGCCCATACGGCAGGAAGATGAATTGAATTTCTCTCACACTCTCACTCTCCCACTTTCTCTCTCTCTCACTCTCTCTGGTTCTTCAAATCCACTGTGGCCTCCTCCATTTTATATATACATTTTTAAATACTCTTAAGTTTAGTTTTTCCACCACCCCCCCGCCCCCAACCACATATCGCATCTATTCTTTATCTTTTCTTTTCTTTATCTTTTTTATCCCTTATCTTTTCTACCTTCTCATCACGTATGTAATTTTATATTTACAAGATCATCCTTCTCGTGTCACGTTTCCCAAATCATTGTCCATAAGGGACTCCTTCAGCAGCAGGGCAAGAACCCACGTGCTGCTCTTTCCCTCTTTTCTATTCTGTCCTTCCCCCCCCCCCGCACTTTCCCTTTATCACACTTTATAAAGAATCCCTCTTCGCGATCTATAATCAAAGATACTTTAGAAATTCCATACTCGTATCGTCATGTATGCCACTAGGACTACCCTTGATTCAACAATCTCAAATTACTCGCTGAACGTTTGTTTTTCAAATCGAATGAATTTCCTGAAAATGCCATAATATTCATTGCAACTGTAGAACCTCGATAATCTCGATTTTCTGAATGTCCTTAGTCGATCCCCTTATTTCGTCACGCCTTTCTTTCCTACAGAATCTTACAAAATCGACCTTCGATCCCAAAGCCCATTTTCACTCTTTCGTATTTCACGACCCTACGACCAATCCGTCTTGTTCGACATTGTTCTTCTCAAATAATAAATTAAGGCGTGACTGGTAAAATGTCGATTTTCCAAAGTCCCCTCGTCCAAGAAAGCAAAAGATAATCGAGGTTCCACTGATTTGAAAAAAAAAGTATTTACAAAAAAACTGCTACTGACCAGATTCAGCAGGTAGATGTTGGTCACAGTCCTCATTCGTTTGTTTCGCGTCAGGGTGACGAGAACGAGACAATTGCCGACGACAGCCAAAAGAAATATCGTGGCGTAGAGAGGTACGATCAGACCTTCCAGAAGATTTCCTCCGGATGCTGTAGCGGCTGTACCATTGAAAGAAGCCGTCGTCGAAGTGATGCTGGACGTCGCGCTTAAGATTTCCGGATACTTGGTTGTCCTTCTGATTATTTCTTCTACTTCATCGATTCCATCGATCGGCTCTGACTCGCTGCTGTTGTAATACGTGGACACGTGTTTCCTCATAATCCGTACCAATGATTCTTCGTCCCTCGAGCGTCTTTCGGGTTCACCGACCATCTTAATCTCAATGAGGACCGATTTACCTGATCCAGTCATTATCTGCAGATCTTCCGGTCTACTTGAGGAAAATGGACCACGAAAATGAGTTAACTTAAGTCTGATGTCGAGGAAGGGATTTTGAAGGTTGGACAGGATTCCGGAACTACTTTTCTAGCGATTAATTAATTCTTCATAAAACTGACATTCTTAATGTTTTCTCTGCGTTTGAGAAATTACAGGGAATAGTCCCTTTGCCGAATTCGATTTCCTTGTAATCAATTGTATCGAATAGCAGCGTTCTTCGGTGCACAGAAGATCGTTCTTCTTTTATCTTATGTCTTTTTGACATATTTTCTACATGAATTCTTCAGTTTTCTTTCGCTATGTGAGAGCGTCAAATCGCGAGGAAAGGTAAATCGTATCAGGCAGGCACAACTGAGCGAGCTGGGATGGCTTAAACCTTCAATTTTTTTAAATTTCACGTTACGCCCATGAATACACGAGAGACGGAGTCGTGTGAATTTCAATGCGTAAGAAAGAGAAATATACGGAGAAACCTCTTTTAGTAGGCGGGTATACTATCGTTTATAGGTTGAATGGAACAGGATTAGAAATTGACTGAAAGAGCATGTGGGGTCTCGTGAGACATTGAAGCAGTCTTTTTTTTTTATTATACGAATAAATATAAATATAACCGTATTTCACGTTGATAGCTAGTAGGTTGGTATCAAGTAGACAAATCGTACAGAAATAGAGCTGATCGAACTATACTGAATTTTATTTCGAATCTCGCCAATTTTATCACTCTGCTGTACCTGCGACGTTTTATTTGCATTCATATCGCGACTGTCATATTACTTTTTGTCTCGGAATAATCACGTTCGCTTGTGTATACTTTTCATTAGTATTGTCGTTGGAATTGAAAAAAATTTTTTAAATATTTATTTTTACCCTGTTTCCATGTACCTATCGCCCGAAGCCTTGCAAGTTTAGCTGCGAACAAATCTGTCATACAAACACGTGTATTTTAGCAACATGTACTGTATCACGGAGGATGGGTTTGTTTTCAAGGGACGATCCGGAAAAAATGTGGGGCATCTGAGCTGGAATTCGAACCCCTGACCTTTCGATTACCGATCGTCTACCGTGACCACTGATATACGTCAGCCGCTTTTCATACTTTTTCAAACCGTCCCTACTAATAAAAATTCATTTTCATTACAGTACATTAGGAAAATCAAAGTAACGAATATTAAAAAAGAACGGGGAAAGGTAAAAGAGAAAGACAGGATCTTAAAAAGAAACACCCTCTTAAATCGAACACTAAATATGATTACCCCAGACTACGTGGAATTTCGCGTATGTGATAAATTGTTTCTATTAAGAAAAAAAATTAGACCTCCAATTTTTTTTCAGCCTCAGTTACCAAGATGACAATTTATCAATTTTAAGATACGTCAATCACGTCCCAGCTTCCCTCACTTTTCAATATTACCTCCCTCTAGTTACTCTCAATACTTCGTTCGATCATCCCGGCTCTCCCATTTATGTTGTGCCAAATAAATTTCACAAATTGCAAAGCGAGAGCGCCGAACGTTTCTCATACATAAAACGTTTACTTACACAGTTGAGTGTCGACTGGAAACGACGAATCAACAAACCTGAGACTCGAGGAACGAACAGAGAGCAATAAAGTGGAGCGATAAATAATATATGCAGCAGATTAGAAAAACTGTATGAGATTGACAATGAGGAGATAAAATAATAGATCGTACGCGGAGTATCTTTACACGGTAAACCTTTTAGTTTTAAACCACGCACTTTCCCATACAAAGATCGTGGGTTGATTTTTATTCCTTCACACACTAATTATTTCTCTCGAGTCGATTCGACGGGTTTTCAGTATTCTCGAGACTTCTTCGTCTCGTCATTATTTTTATCTTACAATTTTCAGTATTGGCAATTTCATGAAAACACGACAGTACGAAGACAACAGGGAACCCACCAAGAGATACGGGCGAATCGAAACGCGCGCGACGCTCTTTCCACGTAGACTGACTCCCTCAGGTCTGTTAACGTGTCTCCGGCCCCTTTCTCCAATCTCTCTGGGCAGAGAGAGAGAGATGGTTGGCGGTTCCCAATCATTCCAGCGTTATCGTACCTGAGCAAAAAAAAATATTCAAACAAACCAATTAACTCGATCATGAAGTAACGAATGAACGAATAATCACAAAGACAATATATATAAATATACATATATATTTACACAATATACTAGGTGAGTTATCCTAAACTCCAAATTTGGAAGGAGCCTCCGTATGTATTATCTGCGCTATTCCCTAATCAAAGTGCTCCCACTTACGGGCAAGTGATATTGTATTATAGACACTTCAGGGTACTGATCGGCGCGAAAGTTTTCCATTCGAGCACTTAACCCGGTTATCTGTTAAAAATCGACTATAACTTCTTATCAATGACTCGTTCACGTAATCATTCGAGTTTTCGTGTCAATCTCACCCTAATCGAAGGACGGGGATACCTGATTATAATACATACGAAGACTCCTCCTAGATTCGGAGTCCAGGATGACTCACCCTGTATATGGTAATAGCCTTGAATATCGTAATGAATTTTCCTTAAACATTGAATAGTCTAATTTATCAAATAATCGAAGTACGTGAAGAGAAAATGGAATTTCGTTATTTCACTTTCGTTAGGATCTAAGACGAACGTGGTTCGATACAATAAAAAAAGGGTTTGTTTTAAATTTGCATTTAACGTTATCAGTCCTATCAACGCCTTACATTTCTACCCTTGTAAACAGTAACCGTTCTAACCCTTATTACCGTCACTCCCAATCTCATTACCTCGTTTCTTGACTTTCTTCGCGTATTTGTCAGTATCTCGGTACGTATCGCGACTAAATCATCCAGAAAAAAATTCCTAGCGAAAAAATTTCTCGGACCGATATACCTGACGACTACCATAAATGTCCGGCACTTGATTGCCCGTCGACGATATACCTCAGTGGCCAAATCGTCTTTCACCTTACTACTCCCCTTACTTACGAATTATTCTAGAACTGTATTGCTCCGACGGAAACGGTAATCCCGGTACAATTGGTCTGGATAAATAAAATCGTCCTCGCGCAATGAGATTGCTGCGATCAGTTTGGAAAAGGTTGGGATTGATCAGAAATGTACACTTTCGACAGGATCAGCGATCTTCGCGCGGTGGGTTCAGATTAGTAGAATCGTCGAATCGTCGAATCGTCGAATCGTCATCACTCGCGAGACTTACCTCCTACTTGAATAAATTGGTTTCGTTATCATCGTGCCTTAACTCCCTTCGACAGATGTATCATTCAACGTTTATTTCTGATGTTAGTTCAGTCTACTTGATTGCCCGTGCGTTTAATTCTGAAGTGTATTTCGTGTTCATTGTTCCATAAATAAATGATAATTTCCCATAGATAATACGTTCTGTGCTCTATTGGCTGGAAGAATTTTGCCCCAGGTTTTTTTTTTCGGTCGGACCTTTTGTTGCCTGGCGCTTTGTCGTTGGTTTTTTTCTGTCCCAGGGATTTTGTCGCCGGGCGTTTTGTCGCAGGTTTTCTTGTCTGGCCTTTTTTGCCTGGGTGGTTTAGTCATGAAACCCCCCGGCAAGCCTTAGTCTTAGTTTTGAAAAGTTTCATAAAACAGGTTAAATATTACATCGACGAAGCTGGTCCATGTTTATATCCAATATCGACAAGGCGATGAACTAAGAATCAATGTCAATCTTTATCTTATAGGAATTTAAGATTTCACGGACAGAAGTTGGCCAAGTAAAATTTCTTCAAGTGGGTCATATAATCGTGAATGGTTGCAATTTTAATGCAATTTTTTGCCGCTTTATCAGTGCATTTTCTGATGCGATCACTGTGCAGCGGATAAGCGAAAGAGAATAGAGTTTTATGAATATATATATTTTTTCGTATTAGTCTTTCGATGCTTGGTGATTTATTTTGTTCTTTGCAGTCTTGGAAAATTGGTTGAATGACGTTGGTATTCGATATAACCGATAAACAACAAACAGACGTATAGGATTTATTGATAAGGTCTAAGCCATTATCGTTGTCCATCTAGCGTTAAAAGCTCCTCGTATTGATCTCACGTTATTGCGAAGGATATTGGCCACTCTCTATCGATTATTCGGGATTAAAGGATCGGAAGGGCCACAAGATGAGAAACTGATAACAGAAATAGAAGAATTTCCGGAGACACAGGTCAACCGCAGTGCAAATCTTTCTATTGGAATAAAATCGACACCAGAAGCACCGAACCCAACCGTTAAATCTGCATTCGGTACACTTGGAATTTTAGTAAGTACAGAATGATTTAAGGAAAAAAAGGGCTACCTGTCTGTATGCGCTATCGAGCTCGACAGAATATTAAGGACAGCCGCGCAGACGTAGATTTTTTATTGGATTTCAGATTTACGACTGCTGCTTTTTAAACTGTCGCACGTGATTCGCCCTACGGACTTGGGGCTAAGGGCTCGAATTTATCGCAGGCTCGTGCGATATCTTAATACAATGTCGAGTATTATTAAATGGATTAGACGGCACCAAGGCCGATTCCAAAACTCCAATTCTGAATGACAAAAGCGGCCTGAGTGTTGAACCCCATTCGTAAAACGAAAATTTCATTCCGTTGATACCGAGGATTTGGAATATTATCGATTATAGACTGTAGACTATAGGGACCAGGGTTTCCCAAATTTTTTCTCTGACGGAGAACTTTGAGGCTCTTTGTATTTTGAAGGAGCACTTTTTGTCATTTGAAAGATAGGTATAATGACACTTAATTAATAAATCTTCGAAAAATAGAAAATACTTTTTTCGTCAATTTTTAATCGTAACTCGTAACTAGATCAGTTAGAATTTAGCTTTTTTTTTTAGAATTTAGTATATCAAAATCGCAAATTATAGCTATTAAAAGTGAAAATTTCGTATTTAAAAGCTTAATATTTTTTCGCGGAGCATTTCCTACATTCGCGTCGAGCATTTCTCGGGAAACCCTACTATAGACTATAGGTTATGTTATTACCCATAATTCACTATGGTTCGCGTCAGTTTTCATTGACGATGCTTCCTCTTGATTTTGACAAGGGTCAACAGTATCTCAGGACGACAACCTTAAACCTGATTGTTATGTAACTTCTGTAGGCTAAGTCACAGCTTTGAACCTCAGTCATAAAAAAGTCATTCTATATTCCAGCAACCATGGTCTACACAAAAGTGCTTATCGAGATGAAAATCAGTTCAAGTTCCACGTTATTTTTTTATTGTACGGCTGAAGTTTGTTTCTTTTGCTCTCCCTCGACTTTCTTACGATACGTAAGTAGGAACAGAACAAAGCAGAAGAATCATACACGCTGTTACCGACGATAAAGCTTCTTTTTATTATGATATGAATATATTAATGTCCCCGGATAGAATCGAATAAAAGAGAAATAAATTAAAAATTTCATAAAGAATATCTTCGTAATGCAAAATTCCGAGTATACAAAAGTCAAGGAAAAAGTCATGGACGATGCTGAGTGGGTTTCTAAGGAAACGTCTCAATATACGGAATATCGTGTTACGTTTCTGAAGTAAAAAAAATAATCTTCCTCTAACAAATTTCACCCACTCGAAAGGAAGACTCGAATGAAAGGGAAGAGAATTCTTGTCGTTGATAATAATTATTTTTTTTTTAAACGCAATTCAAACGAATAGAATGGTACGTAATTCATTTATTTTTATTGGAAAATAAAGTAACAGGAGGACACCGAGACTGTTTTGTTATTATTTTTATCATATAAGATCGAACTTCGCGTCTCTCTGTGCTCCGAACGAAAAGACAGCAGATCCTGGTCCGCGTTAAATCTCTCTTATTTGACACTATAGTCCTTCGTTCTCCATGAACCTACAGATTTCGGAAAAGGGTACGTTCGAGTTTCCTAGTGAAATAATCGGAGAGTGCACGGGAGACATGATAGAGGAATGTTACACGAGAAATAATACATACGGCGAAGAGGATCTGCAGCCTTGTCAAAATTCCGTAAACGTTCAGTTGGAGAATTCAGTGAAGGATAACGAGGTCGAACCTGGCACGGAGCGTATATCCGAGAAAAGCCAGGGGCAGATTACTGTGTCGCTAGGAAACCCAGAAGATCTAAAGAGTCCCGAATATCATAACCGTAAGAGCACCAGAGATTATAAAGAGGAAGAGAAATGGGACTTGGTAAGCCGTCAATGTCTTACACCGGTTACAAAATCACCTCGGAGCGAAACGAAGGGCTTTGGGAAAGAAGCGGACACTAAGAAAGTTAGGAGTCTCACGTTGGGTAGAATGGGAAAGATGATGATGATGCGAAAGTCCGGTAAGGAGCAGGATAGCTGTGACCCAAGGCAACGAATCTCGGTAAGCCATTACTTAAATTTAAATATATACCAGTCAGTGCACTTTATCGGGATGAAATATAATTTAAATAATTTATTTTGATAAGGAACGTGCTTCGTCTGATTTATATAAAGATCAAATCTCCATGAAGGAAAGAGCAAACTCCCTTGGCAGGATGCTGAAGCTTGTCGATAAAGACGGAGCGCCGAGGAAGCTCTTTTCAGATCACAGAGCCGGATCTTTGACTGGAATTTTTTATAAAAAGAATAACCACGTCACTTCTACTGTATCCTCCTCGGATTCACAGGCTCACTCGACTGGTATCTTTGCCAAAGTACTGAACCAACTGCGAGGCAAGTAAAGCTCTTGGGAATTTCGGATAAGGAAAAGGCGAACAACGAAACCGAGCTAATAATTCATAGATTCTTAAATAGTTAACGAAAGAGAATTTCTAACAAATATTAAATAACTTTTTCTCTCGATCAGGTCGCGGTAAGGCACGTGGACATCATGGGATGCCGGAAAGTAAAGCAAACATGGACGAAGACAAGGGTCTGTCCAAAGAAAATTATTTATCACGCAAGTCAGCACTCGCTTCGAGGATCATGGGAAATCTGACCCTGGGAGGATCTAAGAAAAGCTGTTCCGGTCGAACAACTAACCCCGATCATTCTGAGTGTGACACGAATTGAAGATTAACTGGTCAAGATTTGATTAAATTGAAAGCAGCTACGGTCGACTAGCAAAGTTTCTATAATCTCGAGATACTTCAGGCTCTAAAACTAGATCAAAATATTTGTCAGATAAGGGTAGGGAATCAATAGCATTGCAATTCTTTTTTTTTTTTTTATTGAAGAATCACATTTATTATGTACGTGTAATTCGTCTTTCTTGTCTCTCTGTACCCTTTTTTTTTGTCATTTCTTTTAATCGACATGTGGATCGAAAATTTTTTCTCAACTTCATTATTTTTTTTTTTTCCTTATACGATATACAAATTGTTCGCATTCGTTTAAACAATACGTATTGACGAATCGTATTCACTCTTTCGTCTCCTTACTGGCAGAGACAAAGAGATGCATTACGCTCAAGTTATGGGAAAAGGGTAGTTTCTTCGGAATATGAGCAGCGTACACGGGATGGCACTTGAGAACACCCACGTGTCCGAGAGTCGTCGTGAATGTTCATGAGAACTCGCCAACCCGCGATTATATTTTTCCCGGCATCGATCGACTGCCGAAATTTATCACAGAATAACGTAAAGTAGCTTAGAGTCGCGATGGGTTTCTTATATTCTAACGCATTGTTAATTCGTCTGTTTCTTATCTGATATCGTGGCTCGTTTAATCTCTTATCTCATTAATTTTCATCCTTATCCGCATTTCGACCATCCTGATATTACAAGTATCACTCACGATTCATCTATTCTCTACAATCTTAAGTCTACCATGGAATAAACTCCCATCCCGGGCCACCATTTAACGACGTTTTAACGAAATAACAATAATTAAGAGAGGCTACTGCCGATCTCCGTAAACGAGAATATAATTTAAACTCTGATCAAATTAAAAGGAGTAAGTCAAAATTCTCGCGGGAAGATCGATAAAAAACGCTAGCCTATCCGATTAACAGGTTTATGAATAAAAATAATATTAGTAATAGCAGTAACGATAATAATTTCTCGGTAAAATTACATCTTCGAGCTTTTTTTCATCTCGATTATATTTACAGTGGTCCGTTTAACCATGGGAGAATCAACACGTGTTCCCTTTTAATTTTTATTTTAAATTAGGACGAATTCCCAACTCCGGTTCACGCACGGTGTACCGATGTGTACACTGAGAATTGAAAGCACGACAAAAATAGTATATGAAAAATTGTATAAAATTCCAATGACATTAATATTCTTGCTTCTGACCTATTTCGATGGCAAAGGCGTAGCCACGATTCTGTCCTTGGGACGTTTAATATGATGCTACTCTATTCCATCTAATGATTTTACATGTAATTTAATTAAGTACCTACATCCCTTCGTATCAGAATCAAGATTCATATCAATCATATGTTATCTATTTGCTACTTTCAATTTTTCTCGTTCTCACCACGTCTCACGAATCTCAATATTTGTACGGCATGCATACAGCATTAGGTATTGATCTTGAAAAAGGGAAAGAAAAGGGGAGAAAAAAAAGGACAATTGATATGGCTTCTAAGACAATGCGAGTTTCTTGTTCCCACTGAGTTGTTCTATGTCTATCTCAAGAAGAGTGTGGATTAAAAAAATGTCTAGATTAATTTTAACGTATTCTAGATTCCTTTCTAGTATGGCGTTTTGGACGGACGTTGTCACTATGAAAATCTGAAGACAGCTATCTGACAGATAGTACAGGCCTCAAAGTTTTCGCCAACGTCGGATGCTACGACCACCCCTATTTCTTCCCTTATCTTCTTCGCGGTTCTTATCGTCAATTAATTATATATCGGTAGATATCGATACAACGATGCAAAACGACGAGTAAAACTACGTACATGCGATTTGGGCCAGCCCAATATCTAGGTTCACGACGTACGACGGATATGTCTCGTTCCGCGCTTACTTACGGATTTACATAAAAAGCCAACTTTCATTCTAATCGTACCCATTCATTCTCAACTGATAAGCGAACTCGCACACACGCACGCTCCTTCTGGTCCTGGAGTTCTTTCTTCTCCGTCTCCTTCGTCACTTCCTCTTCGGTAATTCTGGTCGCAGAGCTTCTCAGTCATTGTCAAAATTGCCCCTACGTTTACCGGCATTTCTTGCACTTTAACCCCTTAAGTGTCATTTACGCCTGTAGGCGCACTTGAGAAAAGAAAAAATAACTAATTTCCACTAATGCGACTTCAACGAAACGTGATAAGTATAGATTTTTTGGGCACGGAGTCAAGTCTTTGGTCAAAATTTGCAAATTCAAATTTCGACCTCAGATTCTTATTCGATCAACCCGAAAATCTCTGACAGACAACTGTCACCTGAATGCAACGACTCTTTCATTGAATTCATTTTTTGGCACAGAAGCATCTTTTCTTTTTTTTACAGTTAAGGGGTTTAGAATACAATACTATCGATTAGCATGCATCGACGTAGCTCATCACATTCCTGACTCGGCTATTCCCTCGTCATCTGGAAAAAAAAATAGTACAAGATTAAACATGGATCATGAAAGATCTCTATTTTAGAAATTCATACGCTTTTACATGCCAGCTGAATTTTAACACATATACAACATACATATAGTAGGCATGCTAGGAGGGACTACTAGAAGAATTATTATGCACGCCTTTTTTTTTTTCTTTAGTAGCCAAGTTCACACCGCATGCATCGTATAACGTATTAATTTAACGTGCACAGGAAATAAAGAGCGCACGCAATTACCCTCAACGTAGAGTTCACTGTCTGAAGGTCACCTCTCCTTCTCAGCCTCAGCAGGGCTCTTAGAGTTTTCGACCGAGCTTCGATTCTTCCCTGAATAGGAATTCAATTGTTAAACTTTCCCACCACCACAACCATCAGCACCATACAGTAATCGATACTAACAATATCATTAACCAACAGCAATCGCCAAACCACCCAGGGATACGCCAAGGAACAAGAGCCTAGATATGATTGGTCTCACCTTCAAATCCCTGATTGTCATGAATCTCTCGGATTGGTCCAGTGGTATCCTGACCCTCCAGAACGGCCAGCAGACATTGGTGTATGCAGATATATTGCTGCTCAGTCTGGACCATCCAAACACGCTCTTTGCGCATTGCCCAGACTATGCCAAAGATGTCGACGAAGTCTGAGACGAGGATCTGCTGAAGTATCCTGTCTAGAGCAGCGAAGGTACCGCTTCGACCGACTCCTGCACTACAGTGGACCACTATAGGTCGTTGGTCAGGTCGCACTCGTTCCCTGAATGCACGGACGAACCTTGCTAAGGTTTGAGGTGGACTTGGCACACCGAAGTCTGGCCACGTTGTGAAGTGGAAGTGTTGGATGACTCTTTTGACGTCACCCTGTAAGCAGTCCAAGACATACGATCAACGGGATCATGACGTAGTAAAATATTTAGAGGAAAAGAGAAGTAATTATTGAAAGTATATATTTACCCTGCAGAGCAAAAATTCCGTGATGCTCCAATCAGGGTAATGTGCTTCGTTTAGAATGGTCACGCATATGTCACCGTAATAGACAGGCAATGTATCAGTGGGCCAATAATGATCACACTTTTCCCTGCCCTTTTCTATACATCTTGTCAGCATCACTATCGCTCTGCTGTTACTCTCCCAGACCATTCTCCAAAAGTCATCACGCGTCGAGTGCAACGGACCCTGGGTCACTATAAATTCTCTTGGCGAGTTGTGACCCTGTGAACAATGATTAAACAGAGCTAACTCGGGACTAGTCCAAAACAGGCAAGTAAGACAAATTAAATAAACTTACTGGAACGTAATTGGCGTTTATGTAATCGGAACCTTCTTCGTCATCCACAGGCTGCAACTTGAACCTGCTGTGATCGTAGGGCAGGATATTCGTGAACCTATTCTTGGGACGATTACAGGGCAGATCGGCAGCAGTGCAGGGCTGATCTCTTCCAACGTGCTTCAACTCCTCGAATTCTTCGGAGAACCGGAAATCGGAATCCGCGGACATAATACGATAGTGTTCCGCAAAATTTTCGACCCTGATAGGACGGCTGATAGAAGAAAATAATTAAAGTGAATCGAGGTTCTACAAACATCCTACCCAGTACGCAAACTTATGATCGTATCATAAAGTAGACTCACGAAGTCTCAATGACGCTATCCGGCAAAGAGAGATTATCGCTTGTCCTAGTTTCAGTCGTCTTCCGGCCCTGACTTCGTCGTCTTCTAACAAAGAGGCCTATACCCAACAATGAAAGTAGGAGTATTATCGGGACAGTCACCCCTACTATGATGGCGGTATTGTCCTTATCTGCCAAAAGAAAAATATGGATCAATAACGAAAGCGAAGGGATAATAAATAGAATAATATATATAGAAAGAGCACGCACAAGTTGATTGAAACAAATGAAAAAGGCGCAAAGAATAAGAAGCCGACTTCTATGGGTCTTACCTGCCAGCAGCAATCCTTGGGCGAGACATGAATAGAATACGATGCGGTATGAACGCTCAATCAATCATGAATATAATAACCATCAATATTAGATTACTCACCTGTCTGAATTGGGAAGCTGTAACTGGTGTCTGTGAATTTATCAGGAGCAGTGAACGCACGAACTTTCACTCTATAAGTTGATCCAGATTTAAGTGGGCCGTTGCAGTAACCAATTTTGTTATCACAATTCTCCGTTCCAATAGTAAAGTCCTCGACCGATCCATTCTTGAATGGACAATACGGCTCCATGACCTGCGGATCAATGGGACAATGCATGAGTGATTGCATAATTGTTGCTTCACACATAAAAATCCTCTGTGAATAAATAAGAGACACAACGCGCACAGGACAGTCTAAAACTCTGAATGCTTTTATCTTTGGAACAGAACTTTTATCTTTGGCGTAATACGATGATTAAATATAGACCAATAAATCACTGATAAATCTATCATGCATTGTCCATGTCTTCGAATCGATACTACAGTCCTCGTTTCATTCACCAAATTTCAAGGTCTCAAAGATCATCCACCACTCACTTCTATTTACCTGAACTATAAGTTTTCCTGTATTGACTATAAGATTCTTTAAAGTTTCCATGAGGATCTACTTCAGTTGCACAAAGAACAAGGTACAATTTACTACTGGTAATGCAGACTCACGTTCCACTCATAAAACTAAAAATGCAACGTAGATATCATAGGTGTGGAGGGACTTCGATTCTGGTCAGATACAAGTCGACCGTGATCATGCAAGTTAAGTAGCTGCTTGAGATAATCAATTGAATTAATGAGTTCTTATGAATCTCGGTTTGAAATTGTAGAAAACATTACTATGATCGCGGATAGGGACAAGAAGTTCAGTACAAGTTCCAATGAGGTCCAGTAGCGTAGATCATCCTGTAGACCTACCTGGTACGGAGGCCAGATGCTGTGAGACTGAACGTCCTTCCAACTGAGCATCTCTAGGCCGGAAGCATTCTTGGTATCATCTTCGGCAACAATTATAGTGTACGAGATGACAGCCCCGTTTTGCTCGCTGAAGTAATTCTTCCTGAACCTGATTTGTATTGTTGTGCTGCTGCGACAGACCTCGGTAGGAACAACTTGAGTTGGTGGTTTTGGTGGCGCAAGGATGGGCATCTTCTGCTTCCAAACAGCCTCTGGACCAAAACCGATTCTGGTTTCAGCTTGAATACGGAATATGTACGTCTTTCCAGGAATCAGTGACTTTATCACACCACGGAATTCGTTCGGTCGGAAGTCCCGTACTTGCGTGTGAGTTGAACCCTGATAAAAATGATGGAAAGGTCAAAATTGTTATCACTTATTAATATCGATGAGATATAATATCATGATTAACGAGTCTCACTTCGAGTCCATATGTTATACTGTATTTGCGGATAACACCGTTTTGTTCCTGACTCGGTAAAGACCATTCGAAGCTGATGTCACTTGGCTGTACGTCGGTTGGATGAAACTTGTCGACTCTACCAGGATAGGATTCACTCGTTGTGAAACTGGCGCTCAATGGATTGGATCTTCTGAGATATGTAGATTCGGTACCCGAACGAACAACCAAAGTGAAGGTATAGTTTCTATGTGGCTTTAGGTCGCTGATTGTGATGTTGTTCAGTGCTGTGATATTCTGGACGTAAGTTCCTTCAGTATTTATGTATTGTACCTCAAAGGCATTGTATTCCCCACGTGGCGTGTCCCAACTGAGTGTTATCTTAGTATCGTTCACATTGACAGCCTCGATACTAGTGATAGGTTCAGGGTCTGAAATTTTAATTAGAAAAAATTGTAAAATAACAATTAGCCAATCGGTGTTAAAAATTTTAATCAAGTTTACTTTTGGGATAGACAAACAAGCGGGCAAGCAGTCACCGGACATTCGGACAGCCAGCGGAATAGCCAAACAGTCAGATGCGTGTGAAGAATCAAGAGGATCAAGGATTGGAAATGAAGAACAAAATCGAAGACGGATGACGCTTTTCTACATATATTGGGAAGTACTTACAGAGTCTATCTTGTCTGAAAAGAGGTTGACTTTCGACGTTCTCACTGACAGTCCAGACGGTGACGTTGTACAAGCGTCCCGGCGTCAAACCGGTAAAAGTGACTTTGGTGTCTGTATTATCCCTCTCACGTTCCTTGGTCGTATTAGTCTCGTCGCTGATTCGAAATCGATAAAGATCGAATCGAGATGATCCGATGGGTGTGGGTGTGTAACGCAAAGTCAAAGAGTCTGGCTGATCTCGGTCCACGACCACGACCACTTCCGATTGAATTAATGGCACTGTATCCGGAATAGAAAATTCTCAGGGTTTTTCATTTGAATTCATTAGGGTCTACTAGAAGTCGCAGACCTTCCGATGCTTGGTTTTCATCATGGATATTCGAGTGCGCTTCAAACGGAATCATCTGACGCTCATCTCGTAGACGGAGACTGGGCCTGATGGGCCGGAATATGGAACGTTGGAGGACGACAGCAACAAAGAAGCTTGCGTGATGCAAAAATGCGTTTAAGTGTAGTGTAACACAGTGCGAAGAATTCGAATGGGTAATTCGAAGTAGCAAAACATGCGCAGGTGAATTCCGTTAGTAAGGCATCGAATTCCAAACCGAAAAGTCGCGAAGACGGCACGAGACACTCAAGATTGTAGTCTAACACGCACGAGACTCACTTGTTCTGGTTGTGAGGTTGGTGATGTCACTAACTAGATTGTAAGAGACTGTGAAGACGCTAAAGGAATATTCGACGCCAGGCATTAGGTCGCTCACTAGAATCTTTTCAGTTGATATAACGACGTCGTCGTAACTGACGCCTGATATGTTAGTTTCGGTAACGTTTTTCGTTTTGCTGTCATCAGGGTTCTCGACTGGCCACCATTTGATTACGTATTTTTCAATTCTACCTTCTGGCCTCGGCCACTCCAGGGTTACATTTGTGGAATCCGATATGGGCGTAACGTTCGAGACTGGATTTGGTCCTGGACAAATAAATTCAAATAAATCAATATCGATCATATAAAATTCTTAATCGATCGTCGCTAATCGTGATTAACTAACTTCACTCTACTCACGAATCGTTTGATTCAACTGAAGTGGATAAAGACTCTCGACACCGAAGCTCACGGTGTTCACCTGGATGGTGTATCGTTCTCCAGGTGTCATATCCGCCACTTCCGCTTCCGTCTCTCTCACACTGGGCAACTTCACCCATCTTGGATCATCCTCAGTTCGATACCTAATCGCATATTCGGTAAACATCGAATCGCTGGGTGCCTCCCAGTGAACCAATACGGTATTGCTGGTAACTTTTTCTATGCTCAAATTTTTTGGTGGATGAGGCACTTAAAGAAATGCAGATAATGTTAATTACAGATTCATACACACAAATGAAGGAAATTAAAAAAAAAAATATTATTATTGAACTCACAGACTGCCTGAAAGTAATCATGTGGCTCGCTTCTTAATCCATGACTTATAGCAAAGACCTTGACCTCGTAACCTGCTCCAGGATATAGGTCTTCCAAAATTATATGAGATTCAGTAGTCAGCGTAGTTGCGCTCTCCCCTGTATCGTTTCTGTTATGCGTCACTTCAAACTTTTCCTGTCGCGAATCCACGTCGCTCTTCCAAGATATATTAAGTCCCTTTTCAATGGACTTCAGATCCTCTATTATCGGACTGGATGGACGGGTCACCTGGTACAGGACGCTTTCGTTCGATTCAGCCTTGTTGCTGATTGCTTGGACGATAATCGAGTAGTTCCTACCAGGAAGTAGAGCATCCAGAGTAAGCTACAAGAAAAACATTGATAATTACAAACTTACACAATAAACAACGACTAGACAATCACTTACTCTTGTCTTATCAGTGGTCAGAGTGTTGCTATCGCCAATGGATGTCTCGACTTCGTGATATATGACTTTGTAACTGTCTTGAGTGCTTGAGTTATCAGGATTCCAGGAGACCTCAACTATTCCAGTTTTATCATCAATCTCAGCCCGGAAGTTCTGAACGGGTAGCGGCTCTGTTGGCACCATGATTATCATTGTATCATAATGACCTCATCCCTTAAGCTGTTAGATAAATCATCATAACTTACTGAGGGTAATATCACCACTAGCCGGCCAACTGGTGACTTTTCCGGATACAGTCTTGACAACGACCTGATATGTTTTTCCTGGTTCCAGATCCTTAAATTCCCACCAGTTCTCGTCATCGGTGTTCCTGGTGACTGGATTGAGTCTCCTATTTCCGCCAAGGGATACCTGATACTTATCGAACTCTGAAGTACCGTTTGGTGGGTTCCATAAAACCCGGAAGGAACTTGAAGTCACTGAACTTTTGTCAAACGTAACGTTTAGTGGCCTTAACGGTACAGTGCGATATTGTGCCGTTGTCGGAGCTGAAGTTTCATCCTCTGACACAGTCTGTACCGAAATATTATAGGCTCTACCTGTGCGAAACCAGACGAAAAATGATGTCATCATCTTCATTACAGGAAACCCAAGAAAAATCATCAAACGTCATCACTGATAGTTACCTGGTATCAGACCCTTAAATGCAGCCTGCGCTGGACCTGGAGGTTCACCTTCCTTCTCAACGTAGAGGACGGATTCGATAGCATCCGGTGGGTCGATACTGACTTTGTAATGTGTATAAATACCAGCCGGATATGGCGGCTGCCAGAGTACCAGTAAAGTGGTTTCATTTCTGAACCACACAATGAACTTGCCAGGTGTGTTAGGCTCTGTAAAATAGTGACAATCATTAAAATTTCAAATGGCTCGTACCGATGTGAGTGATTGTCATTGAAATTTTCTAGACAAACAAGTCTCACAATGGAACTCACTGGTAGTAAAGTTTCTACTGGTATAAGCCACGCTCTCTTTAGTATCCAAGGCGGTAAAGAGCTGGAGGGAGTAAGTAGCTCCTGGAGTGAGATCTCTGAGTGTATAAGGAGCAGCGTCCACAGGAAGAGCGCTGGTCCTGGGATTGGTAGCGTCGCTGAAGCTTTGGACCCTCAACCGGAAGCCGGAATAGTTGCCCTGGGATGGCGGAGCCCAAGAGACAATGGCCGTCTTGCCATTGCGAACCGAGACGGTCAGATTCGATGGTGGATCGGGAGCTGGAACATTGCGAAAGATCATTTTACAAGATGACACTACCGACACGTATAATTCCATAACAATGAGGTAACCATGAACCTACGCGTGATAATCGAAGCGGTCCATGTGAGCCAATCGTGAAGCGTGCCATTGCTATAATAGAGCCAGAATTCATATCTGGTACCGGCGAGGCCATCGCGAAACTTGATGACGTCTCCGATGTCAGTGGCAGCAAACGTAGTGTTCGGACGAGGATATCCGATTCCTGGACTATAATCCAATCGATACCAAGACCCACCTTGGCTCAGGTTGCCTGGAATTTCTATCGCCAAATCGGCCGAGGACGTGATCTGAAGCAAAAAATTGGGCTAATTACGAATAAATTCTTCTTTCTTCCTTTTTCCATCTTTTCCAAGCGGCGCCCTCGGCTCGTTCGCGTCTAACAGTATTTTTCGTGAACATACCGAGGGGGAGAAACAAAAGGAAATCGATGGCGTCCACGTAAACTACTTCAAGGCTAGTTCGTAACGAGCGGCTACCCAAAATCGGCCTTGGCTCTTAAGTTAGTCTCGTTAATAAGCAGCTCCTTTGTTCGCCAGAAACTTCGATAGAAAATTACCAAGAGGTCCAGCTCTTCATACCAGAAGAAGCTTCTCGAATGGTCCGTTATAAATCGCGATGGCTGATGAAGGTGCGAGGCCATTTCGTTCTCCGCCTCTGACATCGAACCACCACAGTTAACGTTTACGAGAGAATGCATGTGATTTCCAACGCTTGACGAATCGCCTCCGGCATTGCGTTCACGATCAACGATTTTAGCCGGTTGTATACGTGCATATGTTTACATGAATTCACATAGCCGTGAACGGAATACGCCTGAGGTAGCCCGAGGCTAACCTGGTCGCCTTAACGAGAATCATCAATAGACGTTCGTAGAGTCGATGCTTGGCTTTCTCTGATAAAAGATAAATTAAGTAATTTTTGTCTCTTGATGGCTCTTCATTTTTTTTCCACTATTATTATTACCGTTATCGCTAATCGACTATCGCTTTTATATTATAGCACATGCAATCAGTGCCTCTGAATAATGCAAACAAGAATTCCATCGCTGACGTGATCTATGCAAACACGCCTTGAGGAAGCAACTAGAAGATATCGATGCAAGCGAATTTTTTGTTGCCGATTCAACACGCAAACGGACTTGGGCGACTTGATAAAGGATAAAAAAGATTCAGCAACGATCGAAAATCATTATCTCGAGTGTGCTATTCTGGATACCAATTACAGTGCACCGGAAGTTCTCGACCGGATGGAGGAAGGACGAGCGTCATAGCCTTGCCATGTGCAATGTCAGCAGCGACTGCTCGCTCGATATCGCGTTCAAGTAGCTCAGATGCTCAAAAGAGCGAAACGTCCGTGAGGTTATTGCTTTTCAGTTTGAATTTTTCTCTTTTCAATAATTCAGGTGAACACCGAACGTACATGTACAGCCATTAAATTCTGGTTTTATTTCAGCAGACGAGGTCTGAATGGCTAATTTAAAAAATGTGGCTCACGACGCATACAGAATAGTCCATTCCTGGATTTCCCAGCAACAACCACCCCGTCTACGCATAGAGTCCGACCGAGGGTTACTCACGTTATTATTATTCAGCCAATACCCCAGGGAATTCCTGGACGATCAAGATCTTGGAGAAACCAGGATTGCTGCTCGAATCGCTTTGTTCGCCTTGTTCGTTTCGTTCCGCAACGGTAATTGGAAGTGGAATTCTAAAGAGTTCGCATGCTCCGTCTTACATTAGCTTCAGACCTGTTGCGCAACGTGACTCGCGCGTATGCTTATACAACGGCGTACAACTGCTAAGAAATGTAATACCTTTTTGTAGGTGGTGCGCGCGAGTGTGTTTGTTTGCTGCTCAAGAATTTCGATGGATAAGACACGCGCGCTGCTGCGATTGCCCAGCGTGCAATGCCCGGCAGCCAAGTAAGACACTGACTGTGCAACAGTACCAGTCTGAAGTTGTCCAACAGTCTTATTGGCTGTCGGACGAGTATCGATTCTCATTTTTCATCAGCCTCAATCTTCGTAAGGACAGTCATTCCAAGTTGAGGTAAGATTTCGACAATCCATAAACATAGTAACTGTCTCTGTACCAATCGCTGGTGAGAGTTAAAGTTACAGCCAATCTCTTTGTCTGGCTTACAGGATATAATCGAATGGCGTCTTGGCGTGGAAAGCGCGACTCTCCGTTCTCAAGCAACTCATTCGTCTCGCAGTCTAATTAAATCCGTCAAGGAGTCAAGAGCTATGAAAAATACGTTAAAAGAAACTCCTGGAAAAGCGTGAGACTTCGCAAAGCAGGAAAAACTCTCAGGACTTCGTGTAGTGTTTACACGAGGTTCGTCGATCGAGAAATGTAAACGGCGTCGTCCGATCGATTCGCGACGAACGCAGGAGAGCAAGCGCACGGGAATCGTACGCCTCGTACAATCAGCCGACGCCGACGCCTCCTCCGCCGCCAGGACCTCTCAACCTCCCACACCTGCCACACCTCCGGGTCTCTCTGTACCTCATTTATTCCTATCAACCCGCCTCGTTCTATTCGTATCTATTTTTTACTTCAGTCCCATTCTCATCTACCTATAGCTTACTGGTTGGAATTAAGAATTCGATCGATGCACCCTCTTTCGCTGGTCCCGAGGACTCCTCTTGCAACCCACCCTCATTACGCTTTTGTCTCGCGCAACGAACTAGAGTTGCTTATTGTCTGTCAGTCATCTCCATGAGCGATTAACGTTGTTTGGAAATCGATTTTTTTTTTTTCTAAAAAGTTGCTTATCGCTTCAGCTGGATATTCAACTGGTTAATAACCGAATCAAGTAGAGAGAAAAAACTGATCGTTGCTTAATAATTAACGTGCGTAGAAATTTTTAGTAGAAATAAATAATCAGAATTTAAATCCTAAAGCGAAACTAGAGACGGGAGTGGGATATTGTTTGTAAGTAATTTTTCTGTTATTAATTCTGGCAATTAGCTGATGAAGCGCGTGACTTCTCTGATAATAATGACAAATATATTAATGCTAACGCGTGGGCCTCTCCCTGCTGTATATACGGGTGATTGAATATGCAGATATATAAATTCTGTTGAAATTCTTTCCTGTAAATTTCCTGTTTACAAGGCACGAGATCCTCATGGTCGATTAGCATCTCGTTCCTTTGCGTAACTTCTCTCGCTCGAATGCTTTAATCATTACTAGCCCGTTGGACCATAGAGCGCTTAGAAGTTAGATAATCCTAGTTCACAGCAGGTAGACCAATAGGCTGATAGGTACGGCGTACTTGTAAATAAATCTTCGAATTATTCTAGAAGGTTCAGGAATTGTAACAGGCGCTCATTACTTTTGAATGAATTTTACTCTAAAAAAAAAAAAGATAATTTCCTTATACAATACTCTGCATCGACTTTCCATTCTCGGCGATAGCCAATAGTTAGTAATGACCAACTGTCATTGATACAATAGCTTTCGACCAATTGCTTGAAAGGAATAGACTAGATTGGCAAGTCTTAGAGACAGCTCTCTAAGCCGTTGACCGTCTGTCTATCTAAATAGCTATGATTCTTAGTGAACGGTACTTCTACTGGTTTCTCGTTCATTCTCCAATCTAAAATCACAGCGGTCGATGATTCAAATAATCGTAAAACTAACTTTAGTCATCGGTAGCTGACATTCTCACGTAGTACAGCAATAACGTTAACGTATCACCATGTGGTGATTACGGATGTGTAAAATATGTTGAAGAATAATGAAATTTGAATGATAACGGATATGTAAACTATGAGAAATTCCCGGGATCAAGATAAAGAAATGGACTCGAAAACACAAGTGACTTATATTTAGCACGTGTGATCCTTCTGGTGCATGTGCGTCGCCTGGTTTTTGTTTTTAGTCAATGACGTCAAGTCAAACCAGCACGAGATGCGTCTGGCGTCTCGACGCTGACTACAGCTAGAAATTGTCAGAAAGGTTGAAGGCGCTAGAGGCTAACGAATCAGGTCAATTATCATATTAGAAATTTTATAGTTATGAATATTCACAAAAAAATTCATCAATTATCATTCGGAATCTTTGGTAAATATTTCGAATCGAAATGGAGCTCAAAATAAAATCAGGAAGAAGTTTATTCGAGCGACAAGCAACAACCCATGTGCTCAACTGCTCACGTATCGCTCTCATTCTGGGTCGAAGCTTAGCGGCGCCCAGCTCGTGATTCCTATTCCTATTTGCAAACCTATTCGCATTAACATTATACAAGCGTCTTTCATGCTCCCCAGTGTTAACGATTTAACGCTGTTAAAAAATATTGCGAAACCCAAAGCCGAGCGCAAGCGATAGCCCAACGACGACAAATGCGATAAATCGAATGAACGTCCGATCTACATACATGGCTGTGATTCATTCTCGGAATTGGGTCTCCACGGGCGACAGCTACTTAACTTCGATACAGATCACCCGGTATATCGAACGGCCGTGTTGTCGTCCCTGGGAATTTTCAATGGCTTCGCATGGTCATCCGGACAAAACCCGGCCGATTTGGTCTTGAGCGGTCCGGATTACGCTCATGGAACAAGTGGCAGAATCGATCAGGCGAGTCGTTCTTTATCCAAGCGTTGATCAGGACGATACTCTGGTTTCGCGTTAGGATAAATTTGGCTTACAGCCACCTGATAGCGTTGTTGCACATTCGATTCGATCCGGCGTGTCGAGCCAGAGAGGCACGTGGCCTGTATTTATAGTTTGCCATGCCGCTACTGTGTAGCTCCCTGTTCAAATATGACCGAACGTTACTATCCCTCGTATCAATTTTCTTATTTCCACTTGACCCACTAGAGTTATTTCCTGCGACTGATGATTAAATCGGTATTCCCATCGAGATTTATATTAGCTCGTTTGTCGGAAATTTTGTAGTTTTTATCCTACTTCGAATGCATGGCTGAGGTCTAGTGCCAATTTGTGAACGTACAGCTAACGGAGTGGCCAAGCAAGCCGAGCGCTTTCTTCTTCGGGGAACTAGAAAGTTTCGCAATAGGTATTCGTGTCACAGATGTGAAAAATTCACGGTCGACGCCCGTTGCCTGGCTATTTACTCTATTCCTTGTAATTCTTATGCAGGGTGAAGAGGGCAGGAGCGAACGATTGAAAATTTTACAGATTCACTGTGTAATACGAGGGTCGTATAAGAACTGTGACCTTTGCTCTCTTGCCCTCTTACTCTCTCTCTCTCTCTTTCTGTCTCTCTCTATTACTTCGTAGGTAATGAATATGAAATGAGAATTGTACATACGGGAAAGCGAACGATTTCGCAACGAGCGTTCGAATTAGTCGTACAGAAAGGACCGAGTATACATCGGAGGTCCGTTAGGTTCTTTCGGGTTTCTCTGAGTGTTCAGGTGCGTGAATACCGTTCCCGTGCCCCTCGCCCACCTGAATTCGATTTAGTCAAACGTGATTTCACCTGCCAGTATAGACCAGTCGTGCTACTCTTGACATTATAAATATTCCTTTTCTCTCGTCTCTCTGTTTTGCATCTATTCCGACCTGGAGGAATTTTCTTCTAGAGCCATCACTCACCTGGACAAGGAGTAGCAGTAGCAATCCAGGTAGAATCTTTGTTGATGCTTCAAGACGATACGAGTTCCTCGAGACAAACATTTTCCTCGGTTTCAGGACGACGTGAAAAAAATATGAAATGTGGACACGAGTGAGGTGGAAGACGTAAGGTAACACGAGGAAGAAGCGGAAGGACGATAGATAGGAGAATGACACTTGGTCTCACCGATAGTAAATATCACTTTTAATAAAGATCTAAAGATCACTAGATCACTAGATCACTAATTGGTATCACGAGAGCCTTGGGGCTCTATCCGTCTCACTTTTGGACTCCTTTAAGCACGGATGTCGACGACGACGAGCACCGGCCATATCCAGTGGCAACTGAGGCCGAAGAAGCAGATTGCACTCAGGATGGATGACGAAGAGGATACAGGATGTGAACGACGCGCACGACCAACGGAATGAGCTGTGTGATTTTTATTATATCCGGGGCAAGATTCGCGGGCACGTCTTGTAAATTAGTAGCTCGAATATGGTTTGTATTAAGAGCGCGCTTTCATTTCGAAGGAGCACTTTGCGTACTGGCGCACTTTCATGATTTCTCTGCCAACGTCGCCTTCGTTGACTCCACCATGCACGCTCGGCCAGGCCAGCTAAACCGCTTTGCCTTGCCTGCCTGTCTGCCTGCCTGCCGTGCCTTTCCATTCCATTCCGCTTCGACCGCTCTTCTCTCCACCACTCCGCTCCTCACCCGCTCGAGCATTCTAGGCTCACGTTCTCTCTCAGTCTATCTCACCCACGCTCTCCCTTCTCTTCTCTCTCTCTCTCTCTCTCTCTCTCTCCGATTCCTGCGCAGCTTCGATCCCTTTCCACCAAGAATATGCGCCCGCTTCGTAACAGTCTCGTACCTCGGCCTATGAGGTGCCTCCATTTACGTGCGAAATTTCTTTTTCTTAATTCGTCTTCGACGAATGACATGGGGGACGGGGTAAGGAAAATATTGCGACAGATTTAAATTTGATGTATATGATAATTTGTAATTCATGTTTTGTAACAATCTTTTGGAAAATTATGTCTTTTTCTTATAAGACATTCGTATTATAGACAGGTCAGGAACAGATTTATCGTATTTTTACATTGGGATTTCGCCGAGGATAATTACGTACTGATAAGACGGAGTGTACACTTGTTCAATGAATAAACACGATAAGCAAGACGTGCTCCTGTATCGCATTATGCATTACTACGAAGCGTGGATCAAAGCTTAGCAGCTACGCTCCTGGTGCACCTAAGAGAAATATAGTACAAGCATAATAGAAGCCAGCCAGGAGGTATTGCTACGGGAAACTTCTATTTTATATAAGCCAGCATTAGCTGCAGTCGGTAACGACGAATCCGACTGTTACATTGTTAACAGAAATTAAGTAAACTAGGCATTCCCAACAAACATACCGTTCTAGGAACAGCTACTTACATGAAATAAGTAATTACGTCAATTTTACAAAGCTGTAGTCGGACTCATATGAATTCAAAGCATGCAATAATTTGAGTGTAAGAATTGTCGCAGGAGGGCAGCACTTGTCGTTCAGTACTAGAGTGGAAGGGGCTACCGGCTGATACGTATAAGAATTATTAGCCGTGGACTTCAGTCTTCCGAGAGCCAATCTCCTATATCGAACTTCAGGACTTTGCATCCTTCCATTCTTCCTTTCAATTTTCTTGCATTGTGTCTATGTGTTACGATTCATTCATCACTTATTTATTTGTTGTCATCTCTCGTACAAGATTCAATCTTTATTTGTTCATCTACTATTTCTTCTTTCTCGACCTTTTGTCAAATTTTTGTAATTCTGGTTGTATCCCATCGGGCGACTTATTGATGTCACTAATAACTCATAATAAATACGCCTAAATGATGCGAGCGGTAGGGAGTCCTGGATTGTTAAAGGCATTCCTTACTGCGCCTTCAAAGATAGCAGGTCCGTCTGAAATTGTTTATGCTACTTCACTTGACGTAAAGGTGCGCTTGCAACCACCTGGTAAGTTCGAAAAATCAATATTTAAAAAAATTTTTAATGATATTGTAGTTGGCATTTATTGTTCTGTCGTGGCGCCATCTCTCGTTACTTTATGTAACATTCACATTTCCGTCGATAAATTAGTTTTTTGAGTTTCCGTCACACCCAGGCTAACACGAATTAAAATCATATGAATGAACCGAGTCCATTTATTTTTATTGAACGATATACCCAGGTAGTCGCGTAGCCATAGGACATTGCTTGAAATTGTCAAGATAAATCGTATAATTAACGTATACAATTGGTCAATTGTGAATATCAATAACTGAGTAATGAGAAAGTCGTAGGAATTTCCTTCTACTATTGCACCTTTATTTTCGAACGTATAGTCATAGAAATAAAAATGCTATACAATACTCATAGTTCGAGAATTCCTATCATTACAAGTCACTACGATAATATAGATAATACAAGTTACATCAAAACGATACAATAATATAAAATGGTAAAAATCAGTACGGAAAGTCAGAAGTCTTGTATTATAGTTGAGATGACTATGACGGACTTGTTTTTAGATCTCAACAAGACCGTGAAACTCGCTTTCTGCCAAAGTAGACCGAATCTCAGCCGAACATTGTCGAAACCTCAATGTCAGTCTTTTAATTGCATTCAGATGTTTGTAAATCCTAGAGACAATTTCGTATCTCGAATTGTCTGCCAAGCAGTTTAATTAAATTGACTTAAATATTAACTATGTTTACGCGTTAAAACCAGAGTATTTAGCAGAGGATTTTTCAATACACTATATCCATCCGCGAAGTCTCTGTAAAGATCATTCACTAAGAATTCACATCAGTGTAATTCTGTGTTTTATAATGAAAAAATGTCACGGAAAATTGCATTGCATGCATGAGATATTTTTCTCAAAACGCATCAGACGAGTTTAGCAACCTGAGAAAAATATTCTGATAATTTGACGTTTGCTTAGTTTCTCGTTGATCCTTTCTTGCGTCTCCTTATCATAGACTTGCAATTATAATTAAAACATTTCACATTCCACAATTATACCCTGCTGTAGATATTTAATCAATGCATCGAATCACTGGCGAGTATAAGTATAATAGGCGTATCAAAAGAAAAATTATTTTTTTTTCTATATAAATATTGCAGGTAGTTAGCCATTTCGAATTATAATAAATAAATTAAATCATAATTATTAAAAGAAAAGAAATAAATAGAGTGACGCAGGGGAAGTCTTGAGTATATAAAGTGAAATCAAGACCAAGTTGACTGAACAAAGTTTGCAGGGGACCAAAACCAGAAGAGATTAGGTAAGGACAATCAAGAGTAAGGCTGGTAATTGTTTCTACTCAAGCAACTGGAGCCAAGTATCTGGAAGAAGAAGAAGAAGAAGAAGAAGAAGACAATCAAGAGTAAAAGAAAAACCAATGGAGGGCAGAACATCTCTGCTAAACACACTGAGTCGACGTCGCGACGCTTTGTAATCGGCGACCAAATTTTGATCTAACTGAACAAGAATCAATCTCGAGATTCCTTCTTGACGGTTGTTAAAGATGCGTCTTCGTCGTCACTCTCAACGTAATCATTCGCGTTAGTCTTATTGTTGGCTTCGAAGTCAGTCTTAAAGTTTCCTTGTTGGGCGGTAGCGTCATCCTGGAACATTTGATCGGCAAACTGATTGCTACTCCCATTACCAGTCTTTGCGTTTGTGCGCGAATTGCCAGTGGAACCGTTCATGTGTATCTCGTTGAAATGTTTGTACAACATCAATGTTGAACCAAACTCCATATCGCATCCGGGTACTTTGCATCTGCGAGGTTGAGCATTTTTATTATATACAGTGTGGAGCATTTCTAGTGACCAGGTCGATTTTTTCAGACATAACAAAAATATTTCGGACAGAAGTTGCAGGGTTTTAAGGGGAACAAAAGATTTTGTTCTTGAATTCCCTCCTGAGTGCAGATGTTAAGGTAATTCAAAGGTCGACTATCATTTTTTCAATGGAATCATCGCTAATCGCCACCCATCGACCCGGTCACTATACACTGATTTGGTAAAATTCATTGATAAGAATTTTATTGTTACCTAAATACTTCATTGCCCTTGGCAGCATGACCTTGAGGCGGTTTCGAATTGGCATGATTGTCCTGATAGTGCTTCCATAGGCCAGTTACGTTATTCACTTCAGCGCCACAGCCAGGCATCTTGCATCTAATGATAACAGGTCATTAGCGTTTGATAAAAGGTCATTCAATTATTGTATTTAATTCTCGATATTGCTTACAGGAAGAAGCTGACAGTCGAGGCTTTTCCTTGTTTTGCTTTCGTCTGTTTGGCAGGATTTGAGTTTATGGCAGTTGTCACTAATTTGTGACTGTCCTGATGATGACGATAATGAGATATGTATTTGTACATCTTGCCACAGCCATTAACGTCGCACTTATACGGCTCCTGTTTGTGACGCGACATCCTCTGCTTCTTCGGCGTGTATTCCTCATCTTCGGAGCAATTACTGTTTGTATCCAAGCCGGCATCTTCTATTTTTGGCGAATCTCGCTCAAAGCCACTCCTGAAGACCCTCTCTAAATTTCCCAAATCTATTCTGTGCTCTTGGCCTTGCTGACTCTGACTTCCGCCGTCGTTCTTTAGATTTTTCGTGATAGTTACCTCGTCATTTATAAACACGACGTTACTTGACTCCTGAGAATTCTCAGTCTGTTGAATCGAATTGCTGTTGGTACTTTTTGAAGCACGTGCTTCGTACTTTATCCCTGAACTCTCTTTAGTTAAATGAAGATCATCGCTTTGTCGATATTTTCCAGCTGATCTGCTGTCATTGCTCTTAACATAATCGTCGCTCTTTTGACTGGCAGTGAATTTCTTTCTGTCGTGCACAAAGTCGTCGCTTTGATGACTCTTAGCGTCTGATTTGTTGGACGTTGCTATGTGGCTGGAATGATCTTCGGACGTTGCTGAGAAATTGTCTTTTTTTCCTTGAAAATCATTATTTCGCGAGCCCGTATCATTATCGGCATGAGAACGGTTATGGCTGTCTTTGTCAGCTTCATAATAATTGTCATCTTCATTCTGACCAGTTTCTTCTTCGATCACGCTTTCCGATCCTTCGAAGCAGATGATCTCTGGTTCCGTAGGTAGCGTCGGGGGCTGTCTGTGACAAGTCTCGATATGTTCCTCCAGACTATCGCTGGTTGGATGAACAGATCTGCAGCTTGTATACGGACACGAGAATACGTTTGTCTCATTATTATGCCATTCCTGATAATGACGCCACATACTTCCCGGATCAGATAATTCCTCACCGCATCCTGGTTCGCGGCATCTACATGGAAAAAAAAGTCATTAACTCCAGTCCTAATCTCCATTATAATTACTGAACTTACATAAATCTGATCTTCAAGGCTTCCAAAGCTTCGTGAGTCTTATACTCATCTTGATTAGTAAAGATTTTACCACAACCGCGTTGCTTACACGTATAAACTTCCTATTAAAAAAAAAGCATCAAAATTTTGGAGTTCCATTAAATGAATTAAACTGTATGAAAAATATAATTAACGACGAAGCCTTCCCATTGAAGATGGGAATACTGTAACGTGATTTGTTTTGTCTTAGAGGTCATTGAACCAGACCATGGTAGGATAGGCCGTACCTTTTTCGGAGCAATTTCCTCAATTGTTCGATTCCTAGAGACAAATCTAATGACGCTGACTTCGGTTGGTCGGTCAGCGCAAGTTTCCGTGCCCTGGCCCATCCTGAGGAGCACCTTTTCTAACAGGAAACTGGACGAATCGTGAACTCACATAACCTGCATCAGCCAGGGAAAGTTCGATTCGAAAAATGCAATCTTTACTGACTGAAAACTCTGCTTCTCCAATCAGGATTCAATCAGGATTCGATTTTGACGTACTTACCATAAAAGTACACACCCGTTCGTAAATAATCACTGATCAATTAGTTCACATTATCAGTCTGTCAATAAAAACAATTACTTGTTGTCATGTCAGTGCACAGTGCATTATAAAAGAAGAAGTTGAGAGTCACTGTTGCGGGATGGGCGCTGGTTCCTCCGCGAACATCCAGATATCTGTGCCCGAACAGTGCTGCCCTCTGTTGTACGGATTATTCATTATTATTCCTTGAAGGCACCGATAACCACACAGCCCTCTACATCGACAGCCAGCAACCACATTAATTGTATTTTTTTCCGTAGCGCTGCTATCTCGTTTCAAACAACGGTACCAACTACCAACTTGATCAACCCCTCTTATTACAAAGTTCCAAGTGTTAACGCTGGTTAAGGGATTTTGCAGCGCGCTATAGTCAGTCGCGCGTTCTGCCTCTCGCGCATCACTCTAACGTTAGGCTGCAGCCGGTCAACGCGCTAGGTTTATTCTTATTCAGCTGCAGTTAGTGTCCCTTGAAAGAATTTTAACGCGGTAACGCGTCCTGTAACGTAAAATCAGTGAAAAAGTGTACAGTGCGTTGTGACGAGAGTGTAATCATCTGCGTGGGATTCAGTGGTCTTTCTGGAATAGAAGGAAATCCGAGACATTATATCTTGATTACAAAGGAAGGGTAAGTACTTACTTTTTTTTTTAATTTTATTTACGTACTCGTTAGACACGAAGTGCAGGTGTTATATTTGTGATTTTATATTCGTTTATCAAAAGAGCGCTCAGGCAATTATTATATCCTGATTTGTTGTCTGAGAGGGGATTAGATGATTATGCGTTATTAAAATTTTATTATCAAGTATATAAAGAAAGGAAAGCTATGTGCTCGAACGAAAACTATTCGTTTGAGCAGAAAGCGGAGAGAGGCTTGGCTTTCCGTTCGTGCGAATATTCCGTGATATCGAAGCAACCTCCTTTCTATCTTTTTCAAATAAATGCAATAGATGTGCGCGGAGCTTTTTCTCGTTTCGATGCTGAGACTTCAGACGCGAATTCCGAATATTCCCTGAGCTCGGATTCGCGTGCTTTCTTCGACTCTTCGTAAATACTGTAATAACAACGCACTTGAAGATTCAAAGGTGTTTCGTAATATAAATTTTTGTAAAGCGTGGAATGATAGTGAATACGATACGAGCTGAAGCGATATAACCGATCTCGGCGTCATATTAAATGATGTCACTTTCTTAATAACATTATCGTCTGTGTCTGGCGTCTTTTTTAGCACGCATTACTATATCCTCACTTAAGAATTCACAATGGCGCGTCATCTCGTCGAGTCGATGCACCGCGGTCAAATTTCAATTTTCTTGATTCTATCAAGGACCTCCTATGACGCGGTACTTTCTTAGATTAGATGTAAATTAAAAAAAAAGGAATTCGAGCAATTATTTGAATGGAGAATCGAAGACTGCTTATACCTGAGGGCCTCTTTTGTGAAAATGCGCCTTAAGAATACCCAGGCGATCTCAGTGGAGTGTAGTGGCTGTAAGTCTTTTTACAGCAGAGTACAGGGTAGCAGCATTGAAGGGGCATAAGAGGGGAATGGCTGGCTGTTTCAGGATAAGAAGGCGGGAACAAATCAAAATCATTGAACAAAACGGCATCGCGCGACAGCTAGAGACCTTTTTTCGGCTAACGGTTCTTCGAGCGGGCTTTTGGGAATTTTACAGGCCTGGGGTTTTGCGCCGAGGGTCGTCGGTACGTTGGGATCGAAGAAGGTCGGTCCGCGCAGTGGTAGCCCTGAACAAAAATAGAAGGGCCGCAGCTATACATTTTATTTTTCCCTTTTCTATTTCTCAAGGATCCTCCTAAAGCTTTAGCTTCTGACGGTTCTAACGAGACACTGCAGCCGAATAATTTTTCCAACTAACTGAACTAACGTGAAAAACGAAGACGACGCGATTCGTAAATGACGCTCGACGTTGGGACGCCCAGACATAAACGGATCGATCGCGTCCACCCCTCCATCTTCTCTCTCTCTCTCTCTCTCTTTCTCTCTGTCTCTCTTCCTCTCGCTGTTCTCTACCGGAAACTCAATAGGTATAACAGAACAACCAGGCACTGCGTACACGTACAATGCATATCGCGTGTACCCAACTACCGCTTTGAGCTTTTTTCGCATAGCTTTCATGAGAGCGACGGCAACGACGCCAAACCGAACAAAGAGAACACGAAGGTCTCCCGTTTCCTGGGATATCTACATCTACCTTGATCGAAATTTATACGCCGCTCCTTCTACTCCTTTTTTTTTTCTTATTATTTTCTACTTCAGCAAAGTCCTTTCTCCAATTTTCCCGATGCTTATACGTCACTCGGCTAGTCTCTCCACCGTCTCTCGTAGTGTCTTCATCTGAGACAGATGCACATGGACCTATTTCTGTCTGGTTCCTCGTCCCTTCCTTCGCTCCCACTCAAACTTCATTCACTGAAGAGGCCGTATCGCTTCGCTACTCTCACAAATACTCTTCGTAAATAAACATCAGCAACGAAGTGCTGCGTATCCGGCTGCTACGAGACTCCCGCGATTCTCCTTTCATGTTGTATGTACATATAATCGTATTTGATACGTCCGCTTATGGTACCACTTGTACGCATTCCATCTATAACCCCCACTAAAATTTATTGCTCGAAACTTTATCCTTACATATTGTCGTAAGCACAGTCTGTCTAACTACTAATTTCCGGCTCGCCTCAACCCTTAAACTTTAAAGCTATACCATATCCCAACTGCTTGTTAGGCTTTGAAAAATAAACAGTAGTCTGTCAGGGGTGATCTAGGGGACTTGGTCGTATACAAGGGACGATCGAGAATCGGTCTGACGAAGAAAAACAAAGTTTAAATTTAAATTTGACTAAGATTCAAAAATTGACAGTTACCATTGTTAACGCTCGGTGTCGCCACCTAACAGTTCCTGTGGTTTCTCCCGATTGGCTTTTCGTCCGCTTCTACGGAATATCCGGAACTGGTCGTTCCGTTCGGTTCTCGCTGAAGCGAATCGAAGTGGCCATAATCTAGTCGCCATTGAACAATGGCTGACAATGCTAATGCACACAGGGACTTCGGAACTACGTATACATTAGTTGCTACACATTGTTCGACTATCGCATTATGTAGACATTCACGTAAGGGTGGCTAGGAGGGTGTATGCTCACCCCATGCTAGAGGCGTGGAGCACGTGTCTGGCATCTGCCGCGAGGCTCTGAACACGCACGTGACAATCAAACGTATGAAAGGTTATCGAATTTTGATTCGAGATACTTGCTCGTTAATTATACCAGAGGATTTGGTACTATGAATTACGGATAAATAAATTTCAAAAGGCTTTTCACGTCGTGACGCTTTTCAGCAAGTATACGCAATTTTTTCATCCCTTATTCCGATCGGACGCTTTGACAGGGAATATTTCCCTTGGAAATCCTCGTGAAACTTATAGGTTTCCCATGTAGTAGGGAGGGACGTATAAATCTTACCGGTAATGTCAATTAATCTAACTGGGAAAGTAGATGATTCGTTTAGCCCAACCCCTCGCAGCATCCAGGCGCGTCGAAGCTTGACTGGAATGCGTCCTTGATCGCCTGAATGATTAGCTTTATATTTTCTGCTGGCCAAACACGGCCACCCTTGTTCAAGGGATAGCACCGACTTCCTGTTGCTCCTGGACACTATGCTTCCCTGTTGTATCCTGCCTCTCAGTTGCTCCTGTCCGAAGATGGGATGACCGAGGGTGTAATTTGCTTCTCCTGCACGGAATCCTTTGGTATCATTAGAAAGTAAGGAGGTCCTGAGCTCGTAGCTGAGTCTGAAAAAAAAAAATAAAGGCTAACCTGCTTTGATCGAAGGCCAGGTGGGAGCTACAGGGCCTTCCAGGAAGACTCGAAGCTCCGGTGCGAGGATCCGCCTTTCAGCGGTGGATAAACGGGAAGAGGGGAAGGGAGAGGGAAACAAAATGAGAAAATAAAAAGAGACAATACTCTTGGTCAGCTCGTCAGCAGGATCCTGTATTCGGGACGCTCCAGATAGAAGGGAAAAGTCGACACCGGGGTACCAGATGCTCTTCGGACGTGGTACGATCTCACTAGGAGATAGTAGGGGCACGCCTCTGTACGAAGTAGAAAAAGATTCGTAACGCCATAAGGTGCCGAAGGTGGCCAGTATGGGTTTCTAGTTTCTCTGCTATGTACCGGGTGTCTCGAAGAATCTCATAACCTTATTCTGTAATATGCTATTGGGCTCTCTCGTAATTTAACTGTTCTCTTAATCACCATTCCATGTACTTTCATAGATCAAGCGTCATCCGGACCAACTGTCCTAGGGCTGGGAATACCCTCTTTAAATAAAGTAGCAGATAAGGGCGCCACCCGTTTGGATTAATAATGCATCGCTTTGACGAGTCAGACTAAGGGTTGGGACTCATCGAGAAGGAGAGACAAGTTGGCGAACGCTTATAAGACACGTTTGATAGCTTATCTTACAAATGCGACGTCCTGCCTTCTGTTTCTGAAGATTTTTTAGGGCAAAGTAAATAAAGGGAAGAAAACTTAAAGATATTTGGGACGGCCTGAGAGATGCTGAGTGTGTGAATTTTCGGGTTCACGACGAGTCTGATGAATTGGAATGATTTCATCTTTTTGTCTCTCCTTCCGTCTCTCTCGCTCTCTCTCTGTCTTTTATCTGTAGCATTCACGGGAAACTTGGTCGGGAATGATGGTTCCTCCGGTAAAAAAGTTTCATTCGTCTCGAGACGTTCTTCGTAGCGTTCTTAATAGCAGGGAGTCCAGTGAAGTCAGAAAAAAAAGCTGGTCCCAGGGAAAATGAGAGAATGTCAGACGAGGAGGGAGGACAAAAGGAGAAAATAAAGATCCGGAGCACCAAGAATACTCGTCGTGGAATTCGTATGGCTGGGACCACGGTGTTCAAGCGAGTGAAAATAATATATTAGGACGTGACGTTAGCGCCATGACAAGCAGAGCCATGCTGCACCCGTAGATGCATACAGTGCATTCATATCGGAAGGTCATACCCCTCTAAGGCACAGCCTGCATTCTCATCTTATTTTTACGTCTAGCTATGCTATTCGGAGACGGCTACGAAATCATGAAGAATTTAAAAATACAAAAAAAAAATGCACCACGACCACACGTGTGACGTACGATTCTCATGCTGACTCTCTGTTGCAGCGTGGACCATGAGCCAGCAGACGGATCAGGACCAGGACAAAAGTATGGACAAGAAGGAGATTGCAGAGGAAGAGAGAGAAAAGATGCTGAACGAGGAGAACACGAAACACATTGGTGCAGCCCCAGCATCCGATCTCGAATCCGAGGAGCAGAAGCCCAAGAAGAAAATACCCATTGGCGGTATAAAGATGCCAGGATTCTGCAGGACCAAGAGCAAGGAGCCGTGCAAGGTCAGTGATCATAAAATTTTTTCATCCACTTTGCCGCGGCTTATCGCGTGCAAAAAATAAAAAGGACGCGCAGAAAATTACTCGATATCGATTCGTTATCGCGCGCGCTATCCTTGCTGGCTATTTTTATTTAACTTTATTTAGTCCTTTTTTTTTTCTTTTTTCTTTTTCTAATACCCCATCGATCGCAGGTGCACCGGCGATTTGCTTGACGTCATTGGTGCGTTTTTTTAGAACGGACCTGGGGGGTTTGGAACTACCATCGAACCTCTCCCATAATAATGGAAAAATGTATCGCGGCGAACGGGCATCGAGTAGACCATTAGGGTTATTTATGTTACCTTAATTTTAATTTTTGTCCAAGAAATTGAACTGACCCCCCTCTCGTCGTTCCGCGCGAGCTCCTACGCTTCCGTAGCCATAGCGACATTAGCATACAAACAGACGTTCGTTAACGAAGCCACATCGCTTCACGTTTGCCACTTACCATAAGCGTACTATACACTTCCGTAGCTGCGCACTTGCCGAACATTCGTTTCCTATCTTGAAACTCCACTTGGTTATACTCCAGTCTGTTTGTCTCTTGTTAATCATCATTCAACTCGACGTATTCGTAATCTCGTTCATCGACTATTTTATTCGTCAGCTTAGCGCGGTCGGAGAAAACCGTCGCTTTTTGAAATTTCAGAAATACCTAAACATAAAAACCCAAAGTGGCTCCCCAGCACGGTTAAAAGTGTTCGAACAGTGGATATGTTAAGAATACATGGATAATGTGGTTAACGATACAAGCATTTATCCACTTCACGTAAGCGCCGAGTGCTCGAATGTTTTGCCGACTGTCTCATTCATAACTCAATAAAGCCTTAATTACAAGAGTTCGTGCTCCTCCTCGCCACTTCGACCGAGTCCTCGTTATCGCGTGCAACTTCACGAAGTCCTAGTCCTATGAAAAGTGCCGCTTAGCGTTTTCTCGTAGAACTTTAAGTCGTTGCACCCGACTAATTTATTTAATTGGCTTCATTCGTCTTATTATCTCGGTTAATGGGGAAAGAAAGTGGTGGCAAATACCACCTTGAAGTTGTTGAGCGATGCGTCACCCTGTCATTGCTATCCATTACATCAGTCTAGTCTCTATGATGCATCTAATGTCCAATGTTCACCCCCCCTCCGCCCCCCTCCGACACCCCCCTTACTAATACTCCATTGAAGTTGTCACTGACGTGCGATGGGGTACCGTCGACTTTCATAGAAACCTACTATGAGAAATGCGGTCCGATTTCCTCCCACTTCGTCATTGAATTTTTGGTAATCGCGATCGAAGCTAGTGCGGTTTGGTTTTACGGGGGTTGTTTCGGTTGCAAGGGTGTGATGTTCATGCTCGGGTGAACACCTCGTGCAATGCCGTGTCAGTCAAACATTAGGGGTAGAACCATAGAAACCATCTGCTCCTGGTCAAACGTTGCGTTGTGCGTAGATAGATGTAAGCGGCGGAGAACGATTAAGGGATAGAAAAATAGTAGGGACGCGGAATAATAATTGAGGGCTGGTTAGCCATAACGGCCGACACCTAGGGGTGTACCATGTTCGGCATAAAAAATTATTTTTCATCCCTTATACCTACCCCTCGTAAATTATGTTTGATGCATTTATGGTTGGATTTTCTTTTTTCCTTTGGTTCTACCTCTTTGTTATCTGTTTACGGGCATGGTCGTAAATTTTTCCATTTTCCAGTACACGGAAGCTGTGTACTCTGGACCTGGTCTAGTATGATCTCTGTAAATAGACTGCATGGTCTTGAGTCACGGAGCCGTTTTGTGTAGACTCAGCTTCGACCGCAAAGCCACGGCTCAATGGGAAAGGTAAGCGTAGCGAAGTGGGTACGAGATTAAAAAAAAAAGAATATTAAGAAGAAGAAGAGTAGAAGATAAAAAAGGGCGTTTAAACTTCTCTTACGGATTCTAAAAGTCTGCCCATTGTCGATGACGAATGACCCGGTTTCTCTGCTCCGTTTGATACGCACACCCGTTATCAGCAGTCTGTATTGTCTGGGAAAAACTACTAGGGGGTCGGTACATTTGCCCCCGGCTGTGCGTACCTAGGTAACCAGCTACGGGAGAAGGGGGTTCGCGTGCTGGACAAAAAAAAATATGAACAATTATGGTGGACATTATTGGTCGAACAGTGTACCCTAAACCAGGTACTTTCCCACGGTTACCCAATGTCATTTAGGTTCAGGCTTAGAATGAAACCACTTGTCCTATTACGGCTTCTAGTCCTTTTTTTTTAACTTTCGTTACCGTTCGAAAAGCGGTAGTTTCGAAGTTTTACACTGAAAAAAAAAAACGAAGCCACTTGTAGTTTCCTATACCCAAGATAAAACACGGGTACGTTTCGTACAATCCGAAAGGGGGTCGGGTCCAATCTATAAATTTTTCTGCTTCGCTATGTTTGTCTCTGTCTTACGCACGTAAGTGCTACTCGCTCTGTCTCTCTCGTACTCACGGTCGGTATAGGAAACCGTTAAAATCGGAGATCCCAAAGACCTATTTGCCTGTGAACGATGGATACCTTAACGCAGGTATATTGGGTTCAATGCACCAGCACCTGTCTCTTAACTGCCTGTTAATTAGCAGGTAGACAGTAAAGCGATAATCTTACTCTCATCCGTAGACCGTAGAGAAGCTCGGTCCTTCGTGTCTTCTCGAAGCTTGTCACGAGTTCATGGGTAATTTGAAAAGCTGAAAAAATAAAAAAAAAATAAAAAAAATTTTTTAAACAAGATTATCCAAGTTTTCGACAGCATCTACCTTTGGATCTGTCTGAGTCGAAGGGGGCTCCCTCTTGGATGCTGCGTAGCTTCGCAGTCTCTCGCCTTTTTGCTTGGCGGATCTGCTTTTTTCGATGGAGTGCGACGAGGGGAGGGGGTCGAACCCGAAGCCGAGAACCAGAATAACTGGAACCTTCGTGTCGGGTAGTCGGGAAAGGGGAATTAAGGGGAAGCGCGCTTACACATACACACGTACCATATCCTTTTCTCATGCGTAGTTCAAAGCAGTAAATTCGAAATATGAATAAGTCAACGAAGTCAAATAGTTATTTGCACGAGATACGTGGAAGGATCCTTGTAGAATTTTCATTGGAACCCCCAAAGTTGATAAAATGCGTTAAGGGATGCCTTTTAGACCCCTCAACAGCATCCCCCTATTCTAAAGGCGCAGATAACACTTCGGAACCCAAGAATAATCCCTAATACCGACTAAATCCAATCTAGCCGACTCCCCACAATGGAATCTCCAGCCACTCGGTGTGCTTTATAAAATAAATCTTTGCTCCTCTCGACGGGTCTTAGCGTTGGGTAATACCTTCTGCCCTGCGATCCCCTCTCCCCCCTCTCTATCTAGAATACCCCCTTTCTTTGTTCTTCCCTCTAACTACCGCTTTCGATCCAGCAAGCTAGACGAAGTTGTGGCGCCGGATGTAATATTTGTTCTACCCACAGCTAGCTCGGTTTATGTACCCAGAGATTCAGAAAGATTCGTTTTCTAGAATTTCACATGGATCGACTGGCTGTCACAGCCTACTGCTAGATTACGTCAAAGGGACAGATGGAAATCACAATTAATTGACGCTTTGTACTGCACACGGTGCGTACAGCTGGAACAAAGGATTTTATTCTCTGGTACTCACCGTCCTTTTTGCCCCTTTCGTCCTATCAATGCTATACACGTTCCACGCGTACATATCCCGAACGCGCTCGTTACGTATGTGAACAAGATAGCAAGGTCAATAGACAGACATCAATCGCAATCTATAAAATGCATCCGCTCTCGGGTGCAATATCCTGAAGATTTAATTATGAACTGCAAAGTCAACGACTCCCCAGAGTGCAGCCTCATCTCGGCCTTTTCAGTATTCATGCATTATTCAGGTACATTTTTTTAACTGGTACTTTTTCTACCTTTGCAGGGTCTTTTCAATTTCTCGTGTATTTTCATAAAGTCCTCATCTCGGGAAAAATCGATCTTCTTTTTACGTCTGGTCTCTGCCAATTGAGACCATGAAAACAGCCCCGGCTACTTCCACCTGAAAAGTAACGTGCATTATTTAGCGGACGGAGACGCGGTACGTTGTTTGGGCTTGAAAGGAAGGAGATAACAACTTCTAGGGTCTCGGTGGAGCAAAGACATACAGGGTGTCCATCTTTTAAGTCTTGAGCTTTAAGGAAGCTTCGGGCACTCTACGGCGACACGAGTTAGCTACTTCAGACACGGCTTGTTACGAACCGGCTGACACTGGTGCGAAAGTTGATGGTAAGGGGATGAAAAGGGCTGCCAGGGTAGCTCGTACGGGGTAAGGGATGAAAGTTGTGTCTGATATCGATTGGTCTACGGGTAACTCCTTCAAAGGCCGCTAACCCCTCGGGGGGCAGCACTGTTCCAGAATCCACTTACTTTCCGTCACCCTGTAACCACTCGGTGCCACTTGGCTTAGAATCCCCGTGCTGGCTTTCTACATCTCTCGCTTCTTAATAGAACCTCGTCGAAGCTTCCTGAAAAGGGCGATTCGACAGGAGCTAGTGTCCAAGTACCAAACGTGTACCCTCCGCCCCTCTAATGCCTTCCCTTTTCAATGCTTCCGTTCGAAAGCCTCGTTCACTCAATGACAAACATGGCTACGGTTTATGGAAAAGAACTGAAACTCTCACTCCATTAACGTACACTTAATTTTTGACGTTTTCACCACTCCCTGCTTAGGGTTGCAGAAACGATCTTTGCCTCGGCCAAACAATTGCTACTCTATAGGAGTAGAGTGAGAAAATATTTGTTCAGCGATTAGAACGATGGGTAGTCGTCAAACATGATAGAATCTACATCTCAGTTGCGAGGCTCTGATTACACTGATATACATATATACAGGGTGGTTCAGAAATACTGTACCACCTAAATATACGAATTAATTGAAATCAAATGAACAGAACCCCGTTTTGAGGCGGTGCAAATAAATCGTCTCGCTCTTTTATCGCTACATGTTTCGCATTGTTGACCCAGTTCTTGCGTCGCATCGCTATCCAGACTCCCACGTATCCTCTTGGATTTCATCCTGGAAGTCGTACCGAACAGATACGAGAAATGCATCATTCGATAACGTAACGTTCAAAATTTTGATTCTCGTTCTTCAAATTCATGCGCAAGGAAGTATAACGTTCAAACCACGTAGAATGGAACGTACGCTGCTCGAAAACCGGAAGTATAGTATAACGTTCTTTTCCGTTCGTCCTTTCGCTTCCTGGACCCGCTGTGGTTCCCGCTCGTCCCTGGTTCTCGTCATGGTGTCCAGCGTCAGCTTGAAACTCGATGTATAAATTGTTTCATCCAGTAGCAAAAGCGTTTCCTAAATATTCGTGGAATTCAAAAAAAATTTTATCGTGAACGGTTCTTCGTCGTTGACGACACGTCGCAATCGACAGAGCGGAAAATTATATTTTTCCTCCGTAGCCACCCTTGTTTCCGCTCGTTCTCTACCTGCCGTACCTGACTCATCCGCCGCGTTGCTGACTATGCAGAAAACGTGTTGTATTCTCTTTCCTTTCACGTTCTGCTTTTTTCTCCTGTCAACCTGCTCTCACAAGCGATACCCTCGTTCAGTAGTTCACGATTGCTTCCTCTCGATATCTTTTTTCATTGTATCCAATTGATAACGGTGAAGAAATTCGGAACGATCCTTGGCATCGGGTCTCTGTCCTCTTGTCAGACTACTTGTCAAATATCTGTGACTGATACGCGGCAATATCCCCTCTTCGGTTAGACAGCCACGCGCAATGGACACGCGACACTACTCGAAATGCACTTCTCTAAATATAGTTGAAGTCTTCATACGAGCCATGTGTTAATACGGGGCCTCATTGCTGCGTACTCACAGGGCTGGATAGCTGCACGCGTGCGAGCCACATGTCTTCCGCCTGAAAGGCCCGTCTGACGCTTATCGTCAGGACTTATCCCAGGGGGACGCACTTGAGAATTTTTGAATCTCACGGAGTCTGGAGGATCTCTATTTGAAAAAGGGGTATATGAAATTTTGATCAATGCCAGAGCCAAGTGGGCTGTAAATGACGTGGGAATTTCGTGGGTATAGCTGTTACCATATGTATGTATATTACCCATCGTTCGAACGAGTATGTAGTTCCGGTTTAAAAGTTTGGAATTTATAGCCGGCGAAGACTTTGTTATTCATTGGAGAATGCGACTCAAGTCCAAGGTCTGGGTTTTGGGTTGAACGCTCGGTCTAAAAATAAAATCCACGTTGGTAGCTTTTGAAAGGAAGGATCATTAGACTACTTGTAGACGAGCTGCGTGCATCTGCGCGAACTTTGACCCTTTGATTCCTCTTTGTTCGACTTGAAGTATATTCAGGCATCGTCGTCTGGGACTCGAGGAGGAATGACGTCCGCTTGATCTAAAATGACACTGAGGTCTCGAATGTGTTCTGTCGACAGGATGACGAGGCTAAGCCTGCTGAGGTTGCTGAAGCTGAACCCACTGCAGTGAACAAGGACGCTGAGAATCCTGGAACAGAGAAGCCAAGCACACCTTCGAAGGAGACTAAGGAGAAGGAAAAAGAGGGTCGCAAGGGAATTCTCGACGCCATCAGGCTTCCTCTGGTCTCTGTTTTTCCCAGGAAGAAGAACAAGGTAGGAAGCACAACTTTTAACTTCGTCGAGCGATCCTGAGGAGGGTTGCGAAACCGAACCCAAGAACTCTGTGGTTTCCGCGGAATCACCCCTAAATTTACCCGCAGCCTCCCTCACGAAGCCTTACCAGTAGAATCTTTTTTGGCCCTCGGTCACGTTCATCCCACTTGGTCCCTCATTCTCTTTTAGCTTCACTCTTTTTTCTTTCTTTCTTCTTCTTCTCTCTATCCTTTCTTTCTCTCTGTTCCATCCTCGTTCACACCTTACACAATTTACGTTACATCGTGCACCTTTTCGTTCTGCAGTACCTGGGCTACTCATTAAGATAGAGCACGGATTCTCAGGCTTCCTTGGTAGTAATGCACTAACCAGGAGGTAGTTCTTGTTACACCTTGACAATAGTGTTACTAACTTCAGACTTGAGTAACTAGTGTATACATAGTTGACGTACATAAAGCTTGGTTACATGTCTGCATTAAGGTGCACTTTGAAGACTTCATCCAGCTAGAATACTCTGGAGCATTGTCTTCAGTTCTTGTTGGCAGCTCGTGCTGCACAGTGCTTCCTCGCGTTACATTGTTCCTCGATGATGACTCCAGTCGGCTGCTATCGACCCTAAGATGTAATCTCTAAAGTGGCAGAATTTTTTGGCTAGACGCTTTCAATAACGAGTCAGTACCTCCTTGACTACCTAGATGTGTAGTTTGGTGTTGTGATGGGCAAGCAGAAGATCTATATCAGTAGTTTTGTTGGTCCTGGTTTCTTTCCTCAGGTTCGATATTATTGAGGGATCCTGAGGTGGTTCTGTTTTTTTTTTTAAGATAGTGAGATAACGTGGGGTTCTTGAATTCCAGGAAGGAGACGCTGAGTTGGGTACTACAGGGACTGTTGGTTTAGCTAGCGTCGAGACTCTGGACGATACTGGAGTCGAGAAGAGCGCAGCTGGCGCTGACGACGGAATGGAAACCGTCAGGCTAGATGGAGACGCTACCGATGACGCTGCTCCGAGCAAGCAGCATCCTCTGGTTGTATGTTTATCGGTTGCCAGGAGAAATCTCTTTGTCGTCGGTCAGTGATTATTCAACGTTGTATAATATATCTTGACAGGATTCTCTAGTTATTTATTTTTCTACGTCTCTTTCGTTTCGTTGATTCCTTACAGTGGCTACCCTCTGCATCCTTCTGGCCGTGGTCATCATCATCTGCGTCGCTTGCGTCGGTCCAAGGAGAAATGTTTCTCAGCAGCTCAAGGATGGAAAATACATTGAAACCATCACGTCGTGTGGTCCAGTTGAAGGTGTCCTCGAGGACGGTGGATTCGCATTTCGCGGTATCCCTTATGCTGTGCCGCCAGTGAATCAGGAACGCTGGCGACCTGCTCAGCCATTGAGAAGGATCGAGCATTGCTGGGAAGGAACCTACTTGGCTCACAATTCATCGGAGATGTGCTGGCAGCGAGAATCATCAGGACGCGTTGACGGAGTCGAGGACTGTCTCTTTCTCGACGTCTTCACTCCTCATGTGAAATACGATTCTCCTTTACCAGTAGTCGTGATGATAGGCGCCGAGACGCTCACTGGCGCGTCGCCTGGAGTCATGCAGCCATCTGCAAAGCTCGCCAGAGTTCGCGACATGGTCTTCGTCAGGCCAAACTTCAGGCTCGGTGTCTTCGGCTTCCTGGCCGTGGAACCGCTCTCCAGATCGACTCATCCTCCTACGTCTGGCAACTATGGGCTCTCTGATATCATCGTAGCACTCGAATGGGTGCAGCTGAATATTGATCACTTTGGCGGAGACAAGAAGTCCGTTACCCTCTGGGGACACAGAGCTGGCGCTACTCTCGTTACTACTCTTGTCGGTGCCAGGAAAGCTAAAGGTCTTTTCTCCAGGGCATGGGTCTCTAGCGGCAGTGCCATATTTCCAGGAAGATCTCTCAAGGAATCCGAAGAGCTTAACAAAGCTTACCTTAATTCCTTACACTGCAGCGACGCCTCGTGTCTCAGAAAGCAAAGCAGCGAGGACCTCATGGATGCTGTTCCGGAGTCTTGGCAACATGTAACTCCTGGTCTACCTGAACCACGCGAATACGTCGCGAACGGGATTCACGAATGGCTTGTTCTCGATGGCGTCATCCTTCAGGAACATGTAGGACAGATCTGGGCCAGAGATGGACTCCCTGTCAAGCTCGTAATTGGAACCACAGCTCAGTCCGCTATACCTGCGAGGTATATGAATCCAAACGTCACTCTGGAGAAGCACCAGGTCGAAGAAGTCATCCGGGAGTCGCTTCTGGGTACCATAGGACTTGCCGATGAAGCACTTAGGTAAAATTCATTTCCGACTCCCATTTGGAATTTTTTTAAACTTGTAAAATACTCAAAAACGAATTATTTTATTAACAGGCGCTACAATGCTACGAAGAAGGGTCTTCTTAGTCTGATCTCCGACATCAGAGTGGTCTGTCCTTTGCTGACTGTTGCTAGACAGCAGGAAAATATTCCCTTCTACGTGGTCACTCAACCAAGAGGTGAGTTGGCAGATCCTGACAGTGACGCTGCCGCCATCCTGGGATCCTACGCAGCCAGAACACCTGAAGAGAAAAGACACGTGTCGGCGATGCAGCAACTCTTCAATCATTACGTCTGGCATGGAGAAGTGGCTCAAGAGGATCCAACCGGTGCTAAGAGGGTTCTTATCGTAGACCAAGATATCCTCCCGGAAACGGATTATCCAAACTGCGATTTTTGGATTAAAAAGAATATCGTACCCAATTACGCTAAGGTGGAGTAGATCATCCTTGGGCATAAATTACATCGCACTACAAGATCGCATTTAAACGAGACTCACTTTGAGCTCTTCTTTCTTTGTCAGTCAGCGGACGAAGCGCGGCTCATGAAAATACAAAGTCTCTTAAATACCTTAAACTACTTAAGTAGCTCGATATGTGTATCCTACCTTCGTGGCGGAGCATACTCACACACAGCCACAGTGTGTGGAGATACTCGTTAATAAATATTGAAACGACAGACACACACGCACACATACACAAACATAAGAACAAAAACACTTAGAATAATAATAAGTATATTAGATTAAAAAGTGAAGCAGAGATTAAAACAAAGAAAGAATTATGTACGTGTGTCCGCAAAGTAAGATGATAATATGTATGTGTATAAATGTGAATCAAATTGTAATATATTGCGTGGAGTTAGATGGGAAAGATAATGAAACGGAAATGACGGATCTGCAGAGGAGACTGCGCAAGCGCGAAAGCTTACGAAAGGAAGAATCGAAAATTGGAAAAGCGAAGTTTAGCTAAAGAGAGAAGAAAATTAGAATCTACAGTGCATATTATATCAATATATATAAATATATATTCTTGTAAGGTATGAATGGAGAAGGTAGGGGAAGCATTGAAGGCAGTTTGACGATATTGATGAAGATTTAAAAAATGGAGCCGTCTGTCTGTCGTCCCATTCCTTTTCCATTCTGTGCACGCTGGGGAAGTCACGGCTTGCGAAAATTTCTCGATCCTTGACTTCTCTGCCTTAGAATAAACATATTCTTAAGTCTTGACGATTAGTTTGCTTGAGATTATAAACAGGCGAGAAACAAAACGTCGACAGGTTCCTCTTCGCGGGTGGAAACGTCGCTACGTCCTTTTTAAACCCCGCGTGACCTTTTGATATGCGATTTTACTGATTAAAAAAAATAAATCTGATCGCGTCTGCGGGTAGTAACAGACAAATTTTCAAAAGTAACTTTTTTATGAGACTTTTGTACCAGCTTTATTATTAATTTTATTAATCTCATATTGTTCTTTTTTTTTTTTATTAATTGTATTTAATTTAGGGATAATTTTAAGTGACTGTGATCTGCATTTTTATGGATCACACTGACTGATGCGACGTACTCACTACATACGTCATAAGCCAAGACAAAAGACTCTGATTTTTCATTGAAAACTGCCAAATTTTCATAATCCTTGAGGCTCGACTAACAAAATGGTGTCCCTTAAGGATATTTCTCTCCCTCAGGTAAAACTTATGAAACCTTTTGGTCCAATTTTCTAAAAACTCTCGGGGTTCCTGCGAGCGTTGACACGTCGACGTATCCGTAATTCGCGTTTTTCGCGCAAATTAAACAACGTAATTACTACAAGTAGATATTTTTCTGACGTACATAGAAACGTGCATAACACACATATATGAGTAGATACCTACATTATATAGATTCCCGTGGACGCGATCGCAAGTTCTACACGTGAAAACTGATTGACTCCTGTTGCGTCAGTTTTATTTTAAATGATATATCACTTAGCGTCACCAAGACTATTCATTGCGACGATATTAATTTATTTTCACGGAGATGTGATAAATTAGTATTTATAACTATTCTCACGTAATCAAGTTTACACCCTACACTTAGATTAGATTATTACACGCTACATAAAATTCATTAGTAAGAAATGCGAGTGCGAACGAAGTGACTATACGTTCTATGTATTTTAGTTGCGGACCTGATTAAAAGGAGTGAATTTTTTAAAACATTTTTTTTTTCAGAAATCTTGAATCCTCCAGGTTCAATAGTTTGTCGTTTACACCGCAGGCTTTCCATGTTTGCTTGCGTTGTATTGTATACACCAATGTGGAATTATTGTATGTGCTCTTACATCGATACTGCAAAATGTGATTTTCACAGATGATTTGTCTCCAGCTAATGTATTTTTCTTTGGAATTAACGACTATTGCATTACGCTATTACATTTTTCTTGTACCCCACTGTACCGTCAATAAAGTCGTGTAATCAGACGTTTCAGTTTTGCAAAACATAAATGATACATTCCCCATTCCATTAAGCTAGCTAGAGTTGGATGAATATTGCATGAAATATAATATATTTATTTCATTTGTTTTCATATCTCCGGTGAAGCTTTGGAATTTACATATTTTTGCTGTACCTTTAATAGGTAAATTATTCTTATATCTTGTTATACAGGATGTAACGAACAGATGACGTAACGTGAATTTGCGGCCATCTGTGGTAAACTTTTGAATTAATTCATTGATGTTCTTAGCCGGCTTCTTGGTATAACCTCAAAAAAAGAGTTATATTAGTTTAAAAACGTCAGGGGAATGTGCCACGTATGAAAATGGAAGTTGCAAAAAATTATAAAAATGACAATTATCGTAAGGATGAAATACGAAAATCGTGGTTTGATGCAACGTTGTTGCGAATTTTTATTCTTGCTACGTGTTTCAAAATGCTTCTTATTCCTACATAGTATGTCAACTTTATAGTAGGTAACATAGTTTGTTCAGTTAACTCTGTGAAAGTCTTACACTGGTTTTTTCAGTCATTCCACTGATTTTGAGGTGCATCGTAACTGGCTTGCTATAACATTTAGCTTGCCTATAAAAGAATGGTATCTTTCGAACAAGTCGCAGTGGACTCTGGACTATCCACCTTTCTTTGCATGGTTCGAATACTTTCTTAGCCAGGTAGCAGTCTATTTTGATCCAGAGATGCTCAAAATTGATAATTTAAACTATGTTTCACCTGCTACTAAACTGTTTCAAAGGGCTACAGTGATGATAGCTGATGTAATATTAGTTTATGGTGTAATAAAGTAAGCCAATCTAGATGCCAATGGCAAAATCAATTTAAAAATAAATATTAATATACTTCTTTTCAGAATAGGTGAAACCTTTTGCAAATCTAGAAGCAGCTACTTGATTCTAAGTTTTCTCTCAATATTTAATGTAGGCCTCCTGATAGTAGACCATATACATTTTCAGTATAATGGTTTCTTATTGGGTATATTATTGTTGTCCATAGCTAAGGTAGCAGAAGTGCACAAGGAGGTAAATAATTTATTGTACATAATTATTGAAGTAAGGAATAATTGAAATTTTTTTTACAGAGTTCTGTTTTACAAGGAGCTGTATGGTTTTCTGTTTTGCTCAATTTGAAACACATTTACATATATGTAGCACCAGCTTATGTTATATGGTTACTTAGATGGTATTGCATAAAAGGTGGTAAATTTTTCAGCAGGATATTGAAGCTAGGAAGCATTGTTTTAATTGTTCTGATCTTATCCTTTGGCCCCTTTGTTTCTCAATTACCACAGGTGATTTACAAAATATTTTAAAATCTTGACCTGCATCTTTTTACATTTTCATTAACATTTAATTTTAGGTTTTCTCACGCTTATTCCCATTCAAAAGAGGACTAGTTCATGCCTATTGGGCTGCGAATGCCTGGGCCTTATATACAGGAGCTGATAAGTTTCTATCTGTAGTTTGGAAACAGCTTGGCTGGTTACAAACAACCAGAACAGCTTCTATGACTGGTGGTTTAGTTCAGGAAGATATCTTTACTGTTTTACCAACACCTACACCTATTGTTACATTTGTTGTAACATTTGCTTCAATGATTGTAAGAACAAAATATTATGACTGTAGGGAATTTATTTTTCTTCTTGATACCAAATAGTTAAAATTATTTTCAGCCAGCCTTATGGTCTTTATTTACTAAGAACGAGGCTACAATAACTCCAAGACATTTTTTACGATGTCTAATATTGTGTGGACTGAGTTCCTTTATGTTTGGATGGCACGTTCATGAGAAAGCTATTCTTACTGCAATTCTACCTTTATGGTAATTCCATATTATAATGTGTTTTGCATGTATATACGTGTATATGTCACATCAGAAATATTTTATTTCAGTACCCTAGCAGTTGTGGATAAACAAGACGCAAGAGTATTTATAATCTTAAGCTCTGCAGGTCACACTGGCTTATTACCTTTACTTTATCCAACAGAATTAACTCCATTGAAATTATTACTTTCATTAGTGTATATGAGTTTAGTGGCAATAATATTAACACATAAATTCGATAATAGTTTACTTAAAAAATATGAATGGTTATATGTTGGAATACTTCCTTTTGTTACATTCTATGAATCAGTACTTCACAAGTTAATATTTACTGACAGATTACCATTCTTACCATTAGCTTTTACTTCCATTTATTGTGCAATAGGAGTTATATATTGCTGGCTATTATACTATTACATGTATTTAGGTGACCGTTTCCAAAATGACACTACGATATATAAGAAAAAAGAGGAGAATATTAGCAAATCAAAAAAGAAACATTATAAATAAAATCATTTGGATTCAATTCACCTGCCTATTATTCTCTGTGAGGCGAGACACTCGGCTGCAGCCGACAATACGCGACAGTACACGACACGCCATCTCATTGAGGCGTCTTACTGTCTAAAAAAATTGGCGTTACAGTATTTTTTCATGTATTTGTATTATTTTTGTTAAACTGCAAATATTTGAATTCTTGTATAAATGTAAGGAAACGTAAGTAGCTATTTTATTATAGTACCAGCTATCTTTTAGTATTACTTGACAATTTCCTTCCCTTGCAGTTCTGGTTGCCACCACCCAGAGCCTGTCAAAATTTGGTTGACTTTATATTCTTATAAAATTCTTAATATTCTTAATTATACCATGTCAATACCTTTGCATTAAGTATCAGTTAATAATCTGTGCTTGCGTAGATATTGTAGAACAACTATATTCTTTCTTGTACTCTTCAATATTTGTTCAGGTTATTCTTAGCCATTAATGAATACAAATGTTTAATTTGTTTAAAATAACTTTTATGGTTTGTAAGGTTTAGATACAGAGAACGTGGATTGGAGTTGGCAGCATGTCTTCAGTACAGCGTGCATTTGCTCATAAATTGAGCAAACAGCATGCAGCTGATGTGAGACGACAGATAGCATCGTCAACATCTTATTCCAGAGATCTGTCAAAGAGTGGTAGCAGTATTTCAGGATTTTCTTCCACTGTAAGTTTTTTTTTTATTCATAGAATACCTCTGAATATAATCGAAGCAACGCGTTTCTTATTTTTTGTTTGTTTTTCAGATGTCTCTCTGTGAGATATTAGAGCCACTCGATTATGAGGATTTTCTGGCTCAGCATCAAACAATTCTGGACCGGGATCCTCTAAGGCCAATCCTGGATTTCCCTTTGGGCGATGTCGAATTACGAGTTGTTAAAAGAAAGATTCGTACTGAAGAACCAATTGTACCATACGAATCATTGTAAGTTGATTGACTAGCACTGAATCATTTAGAAACATTGATTAATTCATTTATCATTTTCAGGGATACTGTATCACCGTACGTCAGAAGGTGCATTGAAAGTTTCACATCAGATTGGTTCATTGTATATAGAAAATTTAAGGGAAGAGCCTCTCCCATTGCTAGAGATAGACTGCTGCAAGATACACCACGACAAGATTTTGAAGTAGACCAAGAAGATATAAATGGTACAGGTTCACCAAATGAGGAAGAAGATTTATCCAACTGCGGTGACACACCCAGAGGCTCCTGGGCTAGTTTGGATCTTCGTCATTCACAACACGACCCACTACTTCCCGGGCTACTGGATCGTGTTTGTCCAGAAACTATTGATCAGATGAATGAACAAAAACGTTTAGAGGATCGTCAGGAAGCCTTGTTTCCCCTCTACGCGCCACCTACGTCACCGGATGATGAATGGCAAGAGGTCAATGTAGTTCCAGAACCATCCGAACCCTTTTCTCATAAAATCCTCGTCAAGTGTCTTCAACTAAAACTCGAATTAGAAGTCGAACCTATATTTGCTAGTCTTGCTTTGTACGATGCAAAAGAAAAGAAAAAGGTTTCAGAAAACTTCTACGTGGACATGAATCCGGAGGGTTTAAAGCGGATGTTGGGTGGGCACATTGCTTATAGCGATGCTAGTACCTTAGCAAGAAGTTGTGTAATGAGTATCAGTAAACCCAGTCCGGATATTTTCTTGGTTGTCAGACTTGAAAAAGTTTTGCAAGGTGATATTTCTGAATGTGCAGAGCCTTATCTTCGCGATGATAAGAATAAAGAGAAGGTAAGAGCAGCAGCTGCTGCAGCATGTGAACGTTTGGGTAGGTACAGAATGCCTTTGGCATGGACCGCCATTCACCTTTCTGGAGTCATCGGTGGCGGAGGTGATACTGATAGTACCGGAAGTGCAGGGTCTCTGGATCGGAAGTCTGGAGGATTAGAACAATGGCGCAAGAAAGTTGAACCGCCGACAAGAAGAGGATCTCTGGAGAGACGAAGCTCCGACAAGAGGCGCAGTTGGTCACCAGATGATTTTGCCAATTGCCTAGATAGCTTCCGGCCAATTACACTCACAGTTTCCAGTTTTTTCAAACAAGAAAGTGAACGTCTTCGCGACGAGGATCTTTACAAGTTGCTTGTAGAGTTGAGAAGACCAGGTTCGAATTTGAAGCGTTTAAAGTGCCTGCCTGGAATTCTCAAGCTGGACCTGAGTCCTCGACCGGAAGAGCTACCAAGATGTCTGGATCCAGATCTTAGAAGACTAACGCCATATCCGGACGAGAAGAGTCGTCCAGTAAAAGAAATTCTTGAATTTCCAAGTGAAGTTCTCTCGCCGGATTTGACCTATCGGAATTTGCTATACATTTATCCAAAAGAAGCCAATTTCAGTTCACGGACAGGCTCAGCTCGTAATATAGCCGTACGCATTCAACTGATGGGTGGAGAACAAGAAGCGGACGCTCTTACAGCCATTTTTGGAAGATCCTCCTGTCCGGAAATGACACACGAAGCCTTCACGTCCGTTTCATATCATAACAAGAATCCCAATTTCTACGACGAAGTCAAGATCAGACTACCGGCTGATCTGAGCGCGAAGCATCATTTACTCTTTACTTTCTACCACATTAGCTGCCAAAAGAAGGCGGAACAACCAAATGTAGAAACTGCAGTAGCTTACACGTGGCTTCCGCTTTTGCGCGATGGTCATCTTCAATCTGGAGAATATAGTTTACCAGCAATGCTGGATCCACCACCAGCAAATTACTCTTACATAGCTCCGGATGTTCTTCTACCAGGAACCAGATGGGTGGATGCACACCGAGGAGTCTTCACTCTCATTCTGGAACCGGTATCCAGTGTCCATCCTCAAGATAAGTACATTGATCGATTTCTCTCATTGTGCGGTTCTTTAGAAACCGGCCAAGTACCACCACGAATTGGAGAAGCAGGAATGGAATCGGAATTGAAATCAGCACTTCTAGAATTAGCGAGAGCCTCGCACTCAGCTCTAGTCAGGTCACTACCGCAGTTGCTGGATCAATTGGTTTCCCTGCTGGTGCAACCACCAACACTTCCGTCGCAGCCATTGAATATAGCAGCAACCGTTTTTGAGGCTTTAGGATTGCTGGTGAGAAACGTGACAAACCTTCCTGACGGTCAATTGGATGTTCATGGAAGACACGCACTCCTAGCGACGTACACAGCTTATCAATGTTCCTTACCAACGTTATCGTCGTGTCCTGGCGTGATACGCGCACAGAGTAATCCTGATCTCCCCGTCGAAGATCTCGAAATGGAAGTGCATTCAAGAGGATTGGACAGGACTGCATCGATGCGCCAAGAATCCCCGGCTATCAATAATAGTCAAGCGAGCAGAAGACTCCTCCACGAGGAACTGGCGCTGCACTGGGTAGTTTCGACGGGACAGGCTAGAGAATTGGCTATAACACATTCTTGGTTCTTCCTAGAATTAATTTTCCGTTCCATGGTGGTCACCTTGTCGGAGTTAGGCGCTCTGGAGTCCCCCAGGAAGTTAAGGTTCTCCCCACAATTCTTGGACGACGTGGCAACGCTCGCTGCTGCTCTGACTACCGAGGTTATCGCGCGTTGCGGCAAAGATAGCAGGACGGCATCGAATTTAATATCCAGCTTGGGAAATTTCTTATCCGATTTATTGTCAGTAATGGATAGAGGATTTGTGTTATCCTTGCTTCGCGCAACTTGTTGTTCCTTATCGGAGGCATCGATGCATGTTCCTGATTCTGCAGCCCTCTTCGCCATGAAACTGGACCTGGTGCGCACGGTCTGTTCTCACGAGCATTATGTGGCACTGAATCTTCCCTTTGGAACTGGATATACGTCAGGATCTGCCCCAGCCTCACCTAGTCCTTCAACCGGAAGTTCAGGAAGTCTTATTTCTACTTTGGTACCAGGTGAACGAGCACGATTTTCAGAACTCAGTCAAGAATTTCGTCAGCAACACTTCCTAGTGGGTTTGGTGCTCTCGGATCTTGCAAATACTTTAGAAATACCTAATCCCATGCTTCAAAATAAAGCCATAGGAACTATTCGATATCTCATGGGATCACATGACGTGGATCCAAGATATTCTGATCCATCAGCAAAAGCCAGAGTAGCTGCATTGTATCTTCCTCTGCTAAATATCCTGATGGATGCTCTACCTCAACTCTATCATTGGGACTCTAAGGACAAGAGCGTCTACTTGGACGAGTCAGGATCCATCATGCAATCGGTAGCTCTAGCAATAGCAGGAGGAGCATCTACGGAAGTAGCAGGAACACAGTGTCGTGTGTCTCTAAGTTCTGATGCGACAAGACACTTGCTTATGTGTGTACTTTGGATTCTGAAAGGACTGGAACGATCAGCTCTTGCCCAGTGGTGCTCAGAGCTAAGCGCCAGGAGGGTGCTAAGTCTTTTACAGGTCCTGAATATCGCAACAGCCGCCTTTGAATACAAGGGAAAGAAAGCGTTGAAGAGACTACCGCCACAGGCAGCAGCAACCAGCGACATACGTTCCAGATTGGAAGACGTTATCTTGGGTCAAGGAAGTGCTAGAAGCGAGATGATGTTACGCAGAAAGGAACGAGCCAGTGGTGACAAATTAAGATGGCGCAAGGATCAGATGCCTTACAGACCAAGTGAACAGCCTGAAGGTAGAGCAGTGGAACAAGATGCACACATAGAAGGTGCTCTGGCGGCAGAGGCCTCCCTCGTCGTCCTGGATACTTTGGAGTCCGTTGTTCAAGCCGACGGAGGTGGTGGTGCCGTCGTGGGTGCTGTATTAAAGGTGCTGCTCAGAGCTTTGGCCAGAAACCAAAGCACCTCGGTACTCCAGCATATGTTTAACACTCAACGAGCCTTGGTCTTCAAATACCATAGCGCCCTCTTTGATGAAGAGAGTGAGAGGTGCGGAGATCTCTGCTTGACTTTACTCACACGTTGCAGTTCACCGCTGAGTGCAGTTCGAAGTCACGCAGCAGCCAGTCTCTACTTGCTCATGAGGCAAAATTTTGAGATAGGCAACAATTTTGCCAGGGTCAAGATGCAAGTGACAACTTCCTTGTCAGCTCTCGTTGGCAGAGGAAGAGCTCCTAGTGAAGGTGCTTTACGTAGAGCACTGAAAACCGTTCTGGTCTACGCTGAAAGGGATACCGAGCTTGCCGATACAAGCTTTCCGGAACAGGTGAAGGACCTTCTCTTCAATCTGCACATGATACTGTCTGATACTGTGAAGATGAAGGAGTTCCAAGAAGACCCAGAGATGCTGCTGGACCTAATGTACAGAATTGCTAAGGGTTACCAAGGCTCTCCCGATCTCAGGTTAACCTGGTTAGCCAACATGGCGCAACAGCACATGGAAAGGAAAAATCACACGGAAGCAGCAATGTGTCTGGTGCACAGTGCTGCTCTCGTTGCTGAGTATTTACATCTTTTGGAACCTGGTGGTGGTGGACGTCCCGTAGGAGCTGTTGCTCTCAGTCCTGTAACACCAAATGCTCTAGAGGAAAGTGCCGTCGGGGACGACGTATTAGCTAGACGAGAGGAGGGACTCTGTCTAGGTCCTGATTTTTCTGAAAGTGGATTAGCTGGTCTCTTAGAACATGCTGCCAGTTCTTTTCACGCAGCTGGAATGTACGAGGCCATTACTGACGTGTACAGAGTATTGCTACCAATTGCAGAAGCTGCTCACGATTACAAGAAACTCGCCAATATCCACGGGTTCGTTTAATTAAACTGTTTCTATTTTTTTTTTCATATTTTAATTTAATTTCGTACTTTGTATTCTATTTTCATGCCAATATTCATTTTAGGAAACTCCACGAAGCATATACGAGGGTCGAACAGCTTGCTGGTAAACGAGTCTTCGGCACTTACTTTAGAGTCGGCTTTTATGGGACACGGTTTGGCGACTTGGGTGGAGAGGAATTCGTATACAAGGAACCTACTTTGACTAAGCTACCAGAAATTTTCTCGAGGCTGGAGAATTTCTACGCGGAGCGATTTGGGACTGAGAATGTTGTCATAATCAAAGATTCCAATCCAGTAGATCCCAGCAAATTAGAGCCTGATAAAGCATACGTGCAGATAACATACGTGGAACCGTATTTTGAACCGCATGAGCTCAGACACAGGCCTACGGTGTTCCATAGGAATTTTAATATCAGTATGTATTATTTTACCTTCTATCCTAATGTTTATGGTCTTAATCATTCTTAATCGTCTTTCTTTTTTTCATTATCTATAGAACGTTTCGTATACGCAACTCCTTTCACTCCCGGTGGAAAAGCTCACGGAGAATTAAGGGAACAATGCAAACGCAAAACTATTTTAACAGTAGCTACACACTTCCCGTACTTAAAAACCAGGATACGCGTGGTGGCCAGGAAGCAGATAGTCCTTAGTCCCATTGAAGTGGCTATTGAGGATATTCAGAAGAAGACTGCTGAAGTACACATATATTATTACGCTATATCTCTGCTTATTCCTAATGGCTTTTCGAAAATTGTAAAAAATTATTGCTCTCCAGGTCGCCGCAGCAACTGCTCAGGAACCTCCTGATGCAAAGATGCTGCAGATGGTCTTGCAAGGATGCATAGGAACTACTGTCAACCAAGGTCCAGCCGAGGTTGCTGTAGTCTTTCTGTCTGGACTTCGCGAGCAAAACGCAGAGCCTTCAAGACTCCAGCATAAGCTCAGACTCTGTTTCAAAGATTTTTCGAAAAAATGTTTGGACGCTCTGCGTAGAAACAAGAATCTCATTGGACCGGATCAGCGAGACTATCAAAAAGAACTGGAACGTAACTACCAAAGATTGACGGAACGTTTGACGCCATTGATCGCCTGGAGGTAAGTAGGTTAGATGCTGTTTTTTTATAGTGTTATTGTTTCTAGCGAATTAAAAGTTTGTAACTTTTTTTTTATTAAAGCGGACCTTCATTGGCCAATCAGCATCCAGCAACCCCTGTATCACCTCGCTGGTAGAGAATCGTCACTGCCGTTAACGGTTTACCAAAGATATTGTATTATTTATCTTACTCAGATCTATATCAAATCTATTTACTATTCTTATTAATTCGAAACAATTGTACTACGAGTACAGGTATTTATATACATCGTATTTATGTATCCCTAGGTATATATTTTATACTCTTTAGATTGTAAGAAGTCCAATCGGCTTCCAGGGCGTTAGCGTAGCTCCGGTCCTTCAAAGAGATTACAAATAACATAAGACAATGCGTATAGTATTTTAAAGTATCAAATTCTTAACAGTTTCGTAATATTAACTGAAACATTATCCTGTGCATTTATATTGAAGTCATAAGAAATATACGGATTTTATATATTCACTGAATTAAGAGACAGGTGATAACTTGTCAAATTTATTTTGAAAAAGTTCGTAGCGTTTAAAGATATTTGCTTGTGAAGTAAATAAAATGATATTTGGATGATTTCTCGAAAATGAAACAAATAGGAGTAAATCGTTGATAATATAAAAAGGAATAGCACAGACAATTAATGCTGATTATATATCATGTTTTTTTTCTTATCCGTCATTAACTAAATGGGATTTATTATTCAGTAAACACAATCGCATTTCGTTACTCTATGAAAAACTTACAAGAATTTGTTGAATTCCATTATGATATATTCACGAAGTGTTGCCATATGAATGTTCACTGGATGACAGTTTTACATAATTAGCAGTTATATGACAAAACTGACATAATATGTACGTATGACAAAATTATCTCCAAAAATAACATTTTCCTGGGGAGCATTTTTGTTATAAAACACCATGGGGAAATTAGCGTCAAAGGATAAAAATTTAATTTAAAAAACAAATTGCGGAGCAAAATAGAGTAAATTGAGAGCAACTAATTCATTTGGAAAATCATATGAAAATTTACTTGGTTATTTGGAATAGCAATAACAAGAATATTTTTGTTTTAACCGTTTGAATCCCAGGGCACATTGGCTGCGTCATTTACGCAGATTCTTTTCGATATTTTCTGGAAATAGTATTTTGTGATCATTGCCTCAGTCGACAATGCGAATCTCGTCGTAGCCGAGATGAACGTGAACACGAACGTGTAGCTTGGCGGACAGAGGTTCTCCGCTGCTCACCGCTGGTTGCCAAAGCAACCCTTAGAACGAGACCGGGAACTATAGAACTTCTCAAGAACTATTGAAAAAGCCTATTGTTGAAACATTTTTAAGAAATTTTGTAGAAAGTGGATCGTGATTTACTTGCAAAATTTATTCAAAATATAAAATTGAGGTTAAATCAAAATCTCGCAGAATATACGGAGTAGATAAAAATTGAATTGAAATTGTAGAATATCGAAAATAAATTACGTTCAAATTGAAATAT
>JARQSW010000546.1:7850-42582 GCA_030142375.1 Calameuta pallipes
CGGCGTCGCTGTGAGAGGTCGATGGGATTTCTGAGGATTTTTAGGATGTAAGGAGTTCTCTCAGATACTGTTATGCAGTACTAATGACTAAACATCACAAATTATTAAAAATATTAATAAATGTCAATAGTAAAATGATTTAATAATTATTGGTGATATCTACGGCAATTATCACGAGAGACTATTTCATTCATCTCTTCACCTGGCATGCTAAAGGTGAGAGGAAGTCTCCATCGTGTTGAATTGCGAGAGTGGAATTTATCTCTACCGCTATTATTGCACGAGATGGACCAATCGTTCTCGACCATTTTTTAGAACGGGAGATTTACGAGTTCCAATGCAGACGAGCTTCTTAAAACCAATATTGTACGAGATTGTTATGACCATTTCAATTGTTTGATCGCATTGAAAGGAACAGGTGACAGATTCGCATTAAGGTAATTACTTTGTTTTACAAGCTTCCACGATATATTCAGTTTTATTCTTAAATTACGCAAATACGAGCATATCTTTCCGCATTATGTAGACTTAAAGTTATTGAAGATTAGCCAATGCAGACTCTATTTTTTAGCAATACTTGTATACCGGGCCATAGTCTTTCAAACACCTAAATTCTTTGCTGCAAAATTGATAAATAGAACACATATGACTATAAATGGGCCCTGTACTCGTGGACATCACCTTTACCTGTATACTCCGCTATGTCGCACTGTTACGTCCGACGCAACGCATCTCCCAGCCCCCCCCCCCCTCAACACCCCTAAAACGCCCACATTAGAAAAAGGTTAAGGACCACAACAATTGTAACTGACCTTCGACGAACATGCGTTACTTATTATAAGTTATAGATTATAATAATTAAGGGACATCATTATACAGAGTGTATCAGCTAAGATGTACGTTTGAGATTTGCGGTGAAACTGTGCACAATATCGAAAGTCGGATGTAAGAAACGTTGAATATTTTTTTATTGCGCATCGAATGGGCATATTATTATTATTCGTTTAACTTCCGTTCGCAAATAAAAAGTATTATCTTTGTCATTTCAAATGATAGTGAAAAAAGTTAAATGCAAAAGTTGTAGAGCAAGAAAAAATAATAGAGGTGAAAAAAAGTCATACGGATTGCATACATAGTAAGGAAGATATTCTTGTTTGAAATTTTATCATTATTTGGCAGATTTCGACACAGGTAGCAGCTTCATGCCGAATTCACGATTCGCAATTGTTTTGAGGTAAGCGTTCAGTCAAATGCAAACCCGTACACGGCGGCTAAAACATATTACAATGCTATTTTTTATTATATGTTGGAAGTCGAACTATTCCTGCTATAGATTTCCGTGAGCTTTCATGTAGATTTTAGAGTCTTCGTGTTCCTGGACGTAGACTTTGAAGTCTTCGTGTTCCTCGCCGTAGGTTTTGGAGTCCTCGTGTTCCTGGACGTAGGTTCCTGGATGGCGAAGTATCTACGGTATCGCGGCCAATATGTATGTTCCGAACATTATGTACGATTCGTCATCATTCTCATTAAAATAATTATTGTGATATGGTAATCATGAATATTGCGGAGTGGATCTATTTATGATATCGACGACCGTTGATGTAATCAAATGTGTTCTTGAGTGAATTTTAACAGAACACTTTAAATTACAATGCTTGCCTTTTAATGATTGTTTTGCAATTATCACATGTTTCTTTGGTAAAATTATTTGAAACAAGAAGCAGTCGTGGCCGAGTGGTTAAGGCGTCTGACTAGAAATCAGATTCCCTCTGGGAGCGTAGGTTCGAGTCCTACCGACTGCGATTGGATGAATTTTTTTTTTCTACTAGAAACATCCGATACACAAAATTATTTATCATGAAAACAAGCAAGTGATTATTCATTACGATAAATATCCTATCTATATCCCTCTATCCTTTTTCTTTCCCAAACATCCATTCTGGATAATGGATACGCTAAACGGATAAACAATGGAAAACAATGGAAAGAAGTGATCATGGTTGACCCGTCACTGAAATTGCAGAGATTACAATCAAATTGAAAATTGAAATTATTATCAACGTCTGCACATTCTCTAAACACAATGAGTATTATACAAAAATGTTTATTTTCGCACTAAATACATTAAGATAGAACCTGCTAGTCAGGGGAGTTTCATATAAGTTTTGTTTGTGATAAAGGACTGAAATCTCTAATATTTCGTTATCTTCAAGTAACACAATCCAGAAAGTTATCCAAAAGTGAACTAAATGAGTACCAAACATCCGTCTGGAGGTTACCTATAAGCTAATAAAACCGTTCTAAAAGATAACTTCGACACATAAGAATAAATAGGTATCTCCCAGACAGACATTTGGTACCCATTAAGACATCAAAAAGATCCCGACATATCATTTTGCTATCAGATCTATCGGGCAACAATAATTTCACAATATCCCGTCACGCTTGGGAGATCATCACATAATCACGTAAAAGCGTTACAATTGTAATACCTTATTATTGTATTCGCGTCATGAAAATATATTATTATAATTTTTTTTTGCCGACAATACACATATAACAACTGTGACGTGCTAGGTGAATTATTTTACCCAGGTTCTAACTAAAATTAGTTATCGCAAACACGGGAGGGGTCACGAAAAGAAAGGGAACACGGGGTAAAATAGAAAAGAATATAATTACCAAAGCAAAGTGCCGATACTAGGAAATAGAACACAGAGAAGAAGAAAAACCAAAAAATAATAAGAAATGTAACAGCTCAAAAGATCATACGCAACAGCAGACTAAAAGAAATCAAAATAATCACACGTGGGCTCACGCAGGAGCACGCGGTGTCGAGGCTTTAAATTATCGAAATGCTGGAACTGGCACAAAGGTACGAGAGACGACCTCCTGATATTCGTCCAAATGGCACAGAATAATTATCGAAAACTTAAGTCAAAATCGACCCGCGACCACGTGCCAAAGTTATATATTTAATCGTCACAATGTTTTCGTCGAAACAGACACATGGCTTCGTGCCACCATATCAGTGAATTTCGAACTAAAAATGGATGTCCGCGTCAGTTAAAAAATTTATTAATAATCAACTCAAATAATCATAAAATAATTTTAAGTAGAAAGGAAAACTGTATTTTCTAAATATAATAAGTTTGAGCAATATGGGATTAGTCGTTGAATAAATATTATCCAGTCTTAGTGACGGTTACTGATTAATATTTAATACAATAATTTATATAACGCAGTGTATGGTAATTTGACAATACGTATTGAATTTCTCATTTCTGGTATAAATACAAATTTTGAATGTGAAAAGTGCTTTTAGAGTGAAAGCTTTGTAAAATAATTCTCTAAATAATTTTTGTATTAATACAAACATTCACATTTCCGAGTCCTAATTATAAGGGTGCACTTAACGGCAAAATTAATTATGACTATACTACCATAATAAAGATTAATATAATAAACTACACTACGTTACCGCTTATGCGGAATACGGTGGATCCCTATCCTGTACCGTTATCGATTCACTAGAAATTAATATACCTGCATTCGTCCAGAAGTGTCCAAGAGGATTAAGAACTTCAATTATATTTCCCAATGGTAAAGTATGCAAGTAAACATTACATGAGATATTCTTTATGAAAAAAAAATTGGAGATGTAACGAAAAACAATTAACAAACTTATTTATCGCTTATATAAATAGTTGAACATAAAATTTTGACATCACGTATGGACTTCGAATTTTCTCATGTTAAATTCAGCTATGTATGTACCTGCAATTAATATTTAGGGCTATAAAGTCATTTAAGTACTAAACCAATAGAACTGGAATGAAATCCAACCTAAAAGCTAACGGGTTGTATACGTTATGGCGCACCCCAAAAATTCGTAAACCAGTGTATATTTAAGCTAGTCGGTTTTGGAGAACAGCACATTTGAATTAATGTACTGGAAGCAGCAATATCAAAGTCGAAGTCTAAAGATTGTAGCCACGAGATTTAAGAAGTATTTTTTGGAATCGCCACATATCAGCAGACGAGCAGAATTAATATTAGTAAAATTAAGCTTCAGAAAAAGACTGTAAGTATTATTATATTTTTGTAATTTATAAGGAATATTTGAAGAGAAAAACAAAAATATTATTCCTATCATCAAAATGATCTGATCGTTGAAAATTAATTGTTGGAATTTATTATGAATTTCTTCATATATTCCTTAATATTATTGTTTAATGTACTAAAGCAAAAGTTACCTTATCCTTATATAGATTGATACGACTACGATATAGGAACAAAGCGATAAAGATGCCTGAGGCGAGAAATGAAGAATTCGGAAGACCAACCGAGGATCAGGAGTTGATCCGAAATCCAGTGTCGAATCAACCGGAAGTCCTGCAGGCGCTTTGCATATGCGGACGACCACGGGACTACGAGGTACTAATTGACAATCAATTCTACTGTCCACATGACATACCAGCACGCTGGAGGATCTTACCACCGGGATTGGTACAAGCTGGATTGCTTCCTCCTTTTCTACCGAATCCTGTGCAACTGGAATATCCTATATTCCCAGAAGAACCGTTGGAAGAACTGGAAGCTTTGATAGAAGATAATGCAGAGTGTACTGACGACGAATCGACGCTGTCGGTCGAAACACTGGAGGAGTCGATTGAAGAACAATTGGAGGAGGAAATAGACAGATAATTTCGAGCGATAATGAACATAGTTAATTGTAAATATATTAGTTTACTTACATTTTTTTTTAATAAACTGTTTTTTAAATGTGCCTTTATAATTGTGATTTGTTTATTACTGAAAAAGGTCGAATTCAGTATTTTTACCAATTGTGATTCCACGAAGGATGTTCCTAGATTTTTAAAATATATATAGAAGCTTCTAGATTCAAAGATTCGTCCATTCTTCGCCGCACGGAGTCTTTCTTGAAACAAGCTGCACAAGCGCTCGTGTGTTAGATAGTATAAGGTGGTAAAAGGAAGAGGGAAAAATGAAAGATAAGAAAAAATCATATATATTAGTTAAAATATATATTATTCCTAGTTAACTGCATAATATACATGTAATATTCCAGCAAATATAATAGTGCGTATAAGGAGCATGTTACTTGTCATTTCTCGCTTATATGGACAACATTAATATAAGAGTGCTGTCATAGTGAAATTATGTATATGAATACGGGAAATTACGATTAACATACACGGTACCGCAGATAACACATGACATTCTTAGAATATCCTAATTTCATACTCAATATTTGAAATACATGTCAACTCACATGTCAATCAATGTTTTCAATAGATTCCAGTACATTCTGAGTATATGCAGAGAATAATCATATGTCCTAAGAGTATCATTTTGCTATCCGGATTGGTCAAAATCATGCAAGTTGAAAGACTGAATCGGATGAACAAAATAGGGGCGTGATTCAATTAGCATCGTTCCGTTCCGAATTTTAATACCGTAAATCAAAATTCTAACCATACTTTCTACATAAATTCGATAAACTTACCAGAATTCAATTAAAAATTCTATAAGTAGAATTATTCATTAAGTTATTCTCTATAAAATTCGCCATAAGTCATGCATAGTTAATATTTCGTAGTATTAATTATTAGTTATTATAATTATACTTGTAGTCACCATTAATAAATCTCGAATCTTTCAAAGTTCAACTATTCTCATGGAAGTCCTTAATACGTTCATATTTTATATTCGAGTTTACTCTAATATAAAAAAACCAAATAACCCGCGTTGAAACGACAGTAAAAGTAGGGAGACGCCTGCATGCGTCACAAGTTCCCGAAGGTGGTGCCATCGGGTGGTGCAACGTTACAACGAAACGCAAAGCTCGACAAATGGGAATACTTATATTATGAAAAACCGCAACGGTATTGGTTGAATTTATTTTTTGGTTGTCCCTTTGTTTTGCGAGGGTAAAACTTAAATAAAGAGGGGAGAGAAGCACTTTCAGCATTAACGTTTGAAACAGTTTGAAAGTATAAAGCCGAATATCCGGAAAAGAAGAAGACGTTTGAAAGTAGTAAAACCGGATTTTTTATATTTTGTCGATCGTTATTCGTTCTGTAGAATTGTGCAAAAATCTACGGTTCTTAAATCTGATTAATTAACTAGATTGTTCCAGAATTTATGGTAAACTACACATATTTATTAATTTTGTTTAACTTATTGTTAACTAAATTAGTTATGTGTACTTTTCCTTCTTAATAATTGTTTTGAATTTGTTGTTGTCCGTTGTTCAGTGACGATCAAACGAAAATCATTATCATTTGTTAATCGTATTTTTAATATTGAATGGACCATGCACGTGCGAGTCTTACTTCTGTACGTCTTTGTTTTCTCCGTTAACAATTCAATAATTACAGTAATGCAGCAACTACTGAATTAACAAAATTGAGAAAGATTGATTCTTCACTCAATTAATCATCCACTTTGAGAGACGCAGTGCGAAAGTAAGACGCAAAAATGAATGCAGCAGATCAGAATGAAAATCGAAATACGGACAATGATGGAGGCAAGCAAGAAAATAATAGCAGGTAAGAATTGTAATACCTAATGAATACCTATAATAATTATACTTTCACAAAATCTGTCTACCAAACTTTGTATAATATGACAAACCAACAAAATTAGACACTTTTGTAGTCTCATTTACTTATGTGTATAAAAGTAAACATAGAATTAGTAATGTTGCTGGAAAGGTAGCTATGTTGTGCAACTGTTTAAGCTATTATTAATAAGTTTTGGAAAAGTAATGAGGAACATGCTTAAATTCAAATAAAATTCATTAAAAATATTTGTTATTTAATTACTTAAACACATAGTCAGAGGGTAAGTTGTATAGCAATTGGTCTCTGCAAGTGATTGAGTATTCATATTGATATATCATTAACATTCCCATATCAATATTAAGAGAGGAGAAGAAACTTTAATATGAGGTTTAGACATTTTGTAAATTCTGGGAATAGCTTCAGAAAATTAAAACGATATATAAAGAACTAAGGAAATGTTTTAAAATTTAAATGACAAAGGCAGGGTTGCGTACTGGGAATGTTCACTGGACTCAATTGTAACACTGTTATATCTCTACATAAATTTTTTTTATGTGAAATGATTCTTCAGTTGCTTAAGTGTTAAAAAAAACTGGCACATCTCCTTATTAGAGGAGGCAGCCATAAGGAAAGGAAGGAATTTTTTAAAAAATGTAACTGTCGAGAAAAAGGATAACAAGTAAAATTCCTTTTTGAAAGTATTTTTTTAAAACGATATAAACTTTTTTACAAATTTACAAAGTTTAATAATGATAATTTTCCATACTTTATGATTAAACTAATTCATACATTATTTTGGCTTTATAAAAATAGTCTGTATAAAGACTAGATATATTAAGACTTCCTAACAACAAGGAGCTTCAGTATCTGAGCCTCCTAGCCCTGATGATGCAGACTGAAACGTTTGCATAACGTCGGCATAATGCTGAACACAGACATGGCTTCTATCTGGAAACCATGAGTATTAAACTCTGTATAAACTACGATTTCTATGTTTGAAATATGGCAATATTTTATTTGATAAAAGTTAATGTATAAAGTGTTTTCGTGGTTGATGTGCTTTATATATAATACATCACTTATAGTTTTAATTTTACAGTTGGCCACAATTGCATTTGCTTGTAAAGCATTCTTTGGATCCAAATTTTGACAGACATATATCCAAACAGAATGGAAAGGATATTCAAGTGTACACAAGCAGTCATCATGCTAATAGAGCATTTGATATCATGAATGAAATGCAAAAGTAATGTCAATTTCTATTAATTTTTATTTTCATTGCATTTTTCTTATAGAAATCTTATTCATTGGAAATATTTCTCTATCGTAACACTTATTTTTAAACTATATTATAGTTAAGGTACTAATCGATAACACCCACTTTTTTCTTTAAGACCTTTCTATGGTATCAGATATTGCTATTGAATCAGTTATAGAGATTTAGAGAATTATAACAAAATTAATATTATAATTCAACTTTATAATTAATCATGATTTGACTTACAGTTCTACTTATGATACATGGAGAAATATTTTATTACCTTTAAGTTATCGAACTTAAAGACTTTCTCTCATCAACAATTTTCATGTAGAAAGTAATACATATTTAATTGAATAGCTATAATTCCACAGGATAAATATGCTAACTGATGTAACCCTGCAGACTGGTGATGGTTCAGAAATATCAGCTCATAAAATGATTTTAAGTTCATCTAGCCCTTACTTTTACGCAATGTTTGGGAATTTCAGTGAACGTGAGAAAAGCCTTGTTGTGATTAGTGACATAGATTATGCTATTCTGAAGCTTCTGATCAATTTTATATATTCGGCTGAAATTCACATAACTGAATGCAACGTACAGTCTTTATTAGCAGCTGCGAATCTCTTACAACTAACTGTTGTCGTCAATGCATGTTGCGACTTTCTCTTGAGACAACTACATCCTTCCAACTGTCTTGGAATAAGAGCATTTGCTAATCAATATGACTGTCATGAACTTCTGGCTCAAGTAGATGGTTACATAGAGCATTACTTACCGTAAGAAATAGGCTTATTAAGAGATTATGAAATTGGCATATAAATCTATTAATAAGTGTTTTAAAATGCTAATTCTTGCAGGAAAATCAGAAAATATGACGAGTTCTTTGAATTATCTGCAAAACAATTAGTGAGCCTTATTTCTAACGATCGTCTCGCAGTGCCTTCTGAAGAACTATTATTCGAATATGTGATATCTTGGATTAATCATAATCCAGAGGAGAGAAAGAAATACTTTGAGAAATTAATCGAGCACGTACGTCTACCGCTATTGTCCCAAAAATATCTATTGGGAAGAGTCTGGGAGGAAAAGCTGGTCAAAGAGAATTCACAGTGTGAGTAAACGGTAATTAAATCTTTAAATAGTTTGAAAAATGCTGAAATATTAGATAAAATGTTATTTTGTAGCCAAGGATTATTTGATAGAGGCTCTTAAGTATCACTTACTAGAAGTAACGGAAAAGGCTTCGTTTGAGACTCCGAGAACCAAACCCAGAAAACCAAAAGAATTACCAAGATTGTTAGTAATAGTAGGTGGTAAATTATTAAAAGCTACTAGAAGCGTAGAGTGCTATGACTTCAGTATAAACAGGTGGTGCCCACTGTCAGATTTGCCAACAGATTTCTGCAGTGGTGGTTCGTATCTTAATTTTCTTATTATAATTCCTGCGCAAAACAAATATACGTTATACATTAGAACCATGATTAGCTGGGTGCGGATTGTCCATGCGGTGGATTAGCCGTGCTTGCTGCAGTACGAGTCTGCATGCTTCTTACCTCCCTTCACTTTGTGCGTCTTACGATGCTTGCGGCAGCTGCACTGCTAGTTAAAATTTGCATAATGGTTGCAAATCCGGAAACAACGGATGACAAAATTCAGTTTCAGCTTAGTTAATCTCATTCTAGAGTCATCATTCTAGCTAATTAATCATAAGCGTTATTCGTCTGATTTAATTGAAGTTACGTTTAAACTTAAATGGTAAAACTGTACCTTTGTCAAAGTTGATAATTCATTTAATTAGAAAATCCAATTTACTTGTTTTTATTACAGATATTTCAGAAATTATTCTGCGATTAATCTAATATGGAAGGGCTAGTAGCACTTTTTTAATGTTTGGTACAACGTCGATTTATCTATTTTATTATTTCCTTGCTGCTAAACCGAAAGACCGAATGAATATATAGTTTGCAAAAGAGTGGCGGCCAGAAGCCTCCTACATCATATTTGTTGCTATTCATGCGTTGTGTAAAGATACAATTTCTATAAGTGAATTAATATTAAAAGCGAAGGATTTTTATTCTATCCATATATAATCGGAATCTTCCAAAATGCAACTCTCCGTTAATGCCTCAATTACAGCTAAAAAAGACTACCTGTAATTAGCATCAATCAAATTATTGTTTCTTGCAGGAATAACCCTCCTTAAAGGTAAAATATATGCAGTCGGAGGTTGTAGTTCAACTGGAACACCGCTAGAAGATATGTATGTTTATGACCCAGCTACCGACCAATGGTCAGCTTGTACAAAAATGAAGATTAAGCGTGTTAATCTGGGGGTTGCTACACTTAATAATATCATTTATGCTGTACGTATTTTCGTTTGTTTATAATTTAAGTATGCCAAAATATATTGAAATTTAAGAAAATCTTGAGTTACATATTGAAATATTCTACAGATTGGTGGTTGGAGCGAGGAGATGATATATAAATCCTGCGAAGCATACGATCCAGAAACACAAAAGTGGACTATGATAACACCAATGCCCCAACCTCGTAGCGACTTCGCTATAGGCGTACTAAATGGCAAGTTGTATGTTGTAAGTACAAGCCATTTTTTATAATTCTATAAACACAGAGTTAAATTAGGAGAGTTACAAGAGTTATCATGTGAGTTTATTTATATATAGGCTGGAGGCTACGGAGAAATACATAGGCAAATTGTAGCCGACGTATTGAGCTACGATTCAGAAACTGGAGAGTGGAGTTATGTGACGAGTTTAAAAACTCCTAGACGAAATGCTGGCGCAGGTGTTATAAATGGAATTTTGTACGTTGTCGGAGGGCAAAGCGATACAGATACAATTTTAAAAAGTGTTGAGGCCTTTGACCCGAAAATTAATCAGTGGAAACAAGTTAAGGATATGCCTGAGGGTCGCAAATATGTTGGTGGGTAACTCGATATTCATTTTTCTATATGGCCCATGTTTTTATGGTATTCATAAATTCATACAAATGTATTTACTCTAATCGAAGCTGTGGCGGGATTTGGCAAGCATCTCTATGTTGCTGGAGGCAAAGCTGGTACAACATATTTTAAGTCGGTCAATGTGTACTGCCCTGAAAGTGATACCTGGGAAGTTCTACAAAGTTCTATGACCATTGAACGAGGTTCAACGGCTGTTGCAATCATCAATAAACCTCATAACTATATTTAATTCATCCTAATCACGGATACGTAGCTTGGAAGTGTATAAATGCATACAAGATACGGTAACATATATACAATATATTTTTAGTTATATTATTTTTCTTTTTCTATTAAAAAAATAAAGCGACCAAGAAAGAAAGAATGAATAATGTACGTTGTACGAATAAGGGTTTAAAGATATGGTTACTGCAAGATATAAGTATTAAAAGAAGAATATGTATTTTCTACTATTTAGTTTTCCAAGAGATATAGGTATAGCTTGTGTGTCAAATAATATTTATACTTTATGTTTGTTAGAAATGATGATTAAGTAGGGATATAAATTTTTTACTTTTTTGTATTGTATAGCTAATCAGTAACTCGTAGTTCGTTCAAAGTTATTAAACAATCAAAATATTTCGAAAGTTTTTTTTTTGTTTCTGAAACCAAATTTCACGAATAATATTGTTTATATTGAAATAAAAGTACACTAGCGATTTGAGCAAATGCAAATCTTATTAGCTAACAAATATATAATTAGCTAATAAATAATTGAAAAGAATAAAAAATAAAAGTTGATGATAAAAATTAGAATAACGAATGATACAGCTAATCACGACCATCCTTATTTTTGAATAATATACATTGGAGCCACAGATTTGAAACATGTCTGCAATATATACCATGTCTACTACGTTTACATGTTTGTTCTTTATATGTGATAACGACTGTTGCTGTAGACTGCAACATTGCGTGTTAAATTAATATGGGACACCTACATTCCTACTTTGAAAAGCAATAATTTTTCAAAAAAATTTTAACAGTCAAAAGTCATTTTACCTATCTAATAGTATTTTTACGTGAGTTGAAAGCACGTAACCGATGTATAATATATTATTGTAAGAGTTCTTTTCATAACGAAGAATAATTTCAATACCTTAATGTCGTGCGTGAATCTAATTGACATACTATTTTCACGGTTGCCGTACTATTAATAAAAATGAATCTCGTAACAGAATAACTTCTTAATTAGGTATACGAGGTATTTTCGTTATCAGGGATTAAATAATCACATTATCGTTGATAATAATTATTAATTTATCATACAGTCCATGTTACACGTGGCTTACAAGGGATATGATAAATCTAATTTTGATTTTATTAATATTTGTACAATCGAGGTATCATATATATACGATAACAATAACAATTTCAAGATTCATAGATCCTCCCAAGTAGGTTTTTAACAGTTCCTTCTTTTATCATGACAATTTAGATCGGTAGGTAAGTGCGATCTGGATTACTCTAGATCATTTAGTAGCTTTGATCCAGTCAATTTCCAACGCTGCCACTCCTGGTTGATTTTCTGGGAGATACGGTCCGTTGTCGATCTTGAGGCCGATGTTGGTAATGGCTGATGTGTCTAAGGGATGAGATTGAAGAGACAACTCTTGACCTCTGTGATAAGGTTTGAATTCGGCCAGTGGTAGTTTCACGGGTGCGAGTTCACCCTCTGGCGCCTTCAAGAAATAGAGATCATCCGGTTGGGATGCGCATACAGTTTTTGAATTAGTTTCTGACAAGAAGGACAGGTTTCTACTTTTGATTTTAAAAGAAAGAGAGAGATAAAAAAATTACCGTGAAGGTTTGTCCGTAGACTGCCGAATCCTTTCCCAAACCCTTGTGCCTCAATAGCATTTTATATCTAACATTCATTCCCTGTCCACGACATTTAACTATTATGTTGTTATAATCGCTTAGGTCAAAAGTTGTCTCGCAACGTACTGCAGCAAATCCAGAGCCATTCGGCTGCGGATTGAACAGAGTGAATAGGATGGCCCGTTGGAAAACTTGAGTCTTCTGCAGGACTAGAATGGCCTTCGACATGCCCGTACTTTTGACTGTGTCGGAATTTTCGGTCCAATTTGTGAGCTGATCTGAACGTGTAAAGTCGAAGAGCGTTTGCACAGTTCTAAAGGAAAGGTAAAAAAAAACGAAATTATTTTCTATTTGTTGTTTACTCATATAGTACAGATTTGTAAACATGTACCAGACGATTAGTTAGATGATTTGAAACCGCAGAATCTAGTAATATTATTTGCCATGGAAGAATGTAAAAGTTTCTTTTTTTTTTTAATAGATGTTTTGATTATTTTCCTAAATTCGATATACTTGAATCTTTAGTAAATGACTTTATTAGATCAAATTATTGAAATCAAGTATTATTATAAAAATAGTGAATGTCAATCTTACTAAGATAAATTATCAAAAATAGAAACTCATGCATAATCACAAGCATGAAAATAATGGTACTAAAAGTTACAAAAAAAGTGTGAAACATGAAAACGAATTTAAAAAAGAATAGTATCTGTCAACTTTACCCGGAGGCAGTGGCTACCATGTCATCCTCCTCTTCCTCAAGAAAGTTACAGTTAAACTGAGCTCATCCGACTTGTGACATCTTGAAATCGATGAATACGCTATATTCTCATCGCGTTTATACCTACACAATCTGCGATTCAGTGATGTCGCCAGTCCCAACCAGGAAACAAACTTCTTGCGTGTCTCGTGGTCGTTTACTTCTCTTTTCGCGGTTCTTAAAAACAGGATTACCGACAAAACTTTACCTTTCTCTTTTCTTTTTTTTATTATTAACACTACAATATTAATGATGGGTTAGTCATTTCAAACGAGAGTGGTTACTTTTCACTTTTTTTTTTACTTAGCTTGTTTTTTAATTTAGAATAAGTTTCTAATGTTTGAATCTGCTACGTAAACCAGCTGGAACGTACGAAGCGCGTGTCTTTCTGTGTATACAATATTATCAGCATCAATACTGAGACTGATCGGGGTTCAGAAATGTTTGATCAATTTCCTACGGGAATATGTATTATGTACCTGGAACTGTATATACGAATATTAGCAAATGGCAGGAAATGGTTATATATAGACACTGAACGGATCCGGTTATGCTGCCGCATTTATTGAACGACCTGTAAAATTTTTTTCAATAGCAACTTTCGTGACGACACGTAGCCAAACAACGAGGGTCGCTTTACTTAGCACTAAGAATAGATAGACAATGCATTTGGTAGAAAATCAGATACGTTCGTGAAATCTTAATCAAATCTAAAAATGTCCTCGATTGCCAACGACAGATTGATTGGCTAGTTTGATCAGGATTATAAACTTTTATAGGATCGACTATTAATTTATTACGTCCATAATTCTATAAAATTTCGCTTCTATTAATTCGTGATTATGTTAGTGAATTACCTCTGCATTTCAAGCTCATACAATACTGATAATGCGCTCTCTAAGTATATTGTAAATAGATTATATATATTGTACATATTTTACTGATTTAAGGTTTCATCGTTAAACTACGATAGACTGACTTTCATATCACAAATTTGTAACATCCGGTAGCTCGAAGAGATTTTATGAAGGAAACATGAATATGGATCTTCTGTCTACGAGGCAGCACCAATATTATCAATCTCTAAGGACGAGACGCCGCTTTGCTTAATGGGCAGATAAACTCCGGCAAACATTTGCAAGCCAAATATTGTTATATTTGCGGTATTCAATGGTTTAGCATTGGGTACTGCCTGACCACGAAAGTAAGCTTTGAAGTCCGTCAAGGGTATATTGACGGTCTGGAATTCCTTATCATGCGTCGAAACCTGTATAAGAAAAAGATTATCAGTAACGGCAGGTATGAAGTCTGACGCGAAGAAATTAATGAAAATTAACTGACTTTGAAGAATGCTTCGTAGGTCGGATCTGCGTTGGAAGTTAAATTCTCGTGCCGCAGCACAATCTTATAATGGCTATTGTTTCCCTGAGCTCTACATGTTATCGTGATATTTTCGTATGCTGACAGATTGAAAGCTACTTGTGTTCTCATGCCGGCAAAGGCAGCACCACTTGGAAGCAGATTTAATAATGTGAAAAAAATTGCTCGTTGAAAGACTCGCGTCGTTTCCAAGACCAAGGTCGCCTTCGATTTTCCTTCAGATCTTACAGTGTCCGATTGTTCACTCCAATTGTCCAGATTGCTTACAGTTGTAAAATCGATGAGAGTAATATGGTCTCTGAAAAGGAAATTTTTTTTTTTTATATTAAATATTCCAGTCAAACCGACTGTCGTTTCAAACTTGGCAAACATTAATAGCAGTTAAAAGTATTCAGTGCTTCAGTACCGATAAAAATTCGAGCGAACCCATAGGATCACACCAGTTCTTAATCACTACTGATCTATTGATAGGTGCAGTGAGTTTGTGAGGATCTATGATTGACCAAGTTGTGTGTTTTTTAGGATTTTATAATTCAGTATTTCGGTCAATACAAGGTTCAACACAGTCGTTTATATATTAGCTGAGCTATGATTATAAGATAATGTTAGGAATATAAGTAAAGTTGACATTTATTCAAGAAAAATCAAGAGTAATCATCGAAATCAAAAGCTCAGTATATCACACAATTAATAATTTGCATCCTTTTCTAATGACAGCTACTGTGCATAAGTCGCGTGCACAGATGCTTCATATATACGAATAAAGTGCATTTATATTTTATAATGAAATCTAACGACTGCAATCATTCATTATTGTAAATAATTAACACGTTCTTGCTCCGTCGCTCTTGTGTGACAGTTAAACTCTGGTAAGACATTTTTGATGTTGAAATTTGTCTTTACAAAGGTCCAAGGTGTTACTGATAAACTCTAATGATTACGAAAATTTAATAGAGCGCCGAAAATACATGTAAAACAGGTGAGTCATAAGATATTGTTTATAAAGTCGAATCTGTCCAATTACTATACTAGTTTTTTTTAAATATACTATGAATATTACACGTGGACTAGAAAAGTTGCACGAGTACTTAAGAATCCGTACTGACTGTTGCCAATAGAAATGTAACATGTTTTGCAATACAGATTTTTCATTGCAGATATTGAGACGAAGACAAAGGACACAGAGGATTTATTATTGAAAGAATTGATTAAAAATATATATATATCCTTACCCATTAGTGGCATCTGATAACATAATGATGCCTATGGCGAGGCCCATAAATCTGATTAAGGAACTTCCGGACGACATTTTTTTTCTATAAAATAAAATAGACTGCACTGTACTGTTAATACAATTGATGCGTATTGGGCAAATATGCGGTATTTAAGGCGTTACGCTTACGTGATTATCAGCTGTTGGAGAAACGTGAAGTGCTACTGGTTTCTGAATCAGCTGCTCCTATTTAACAGTAAATTCTTGGGGTAATGTGACATTTCTGAAAATACGTATTGCGTGCTTGTACTTAGTGATAAATAAGTCATTTGGAATTAATTATGTTGATTTTTAATTTGAATATTCGATTACTTTAATTAATGTGATTGCATGGAATATGAGCTGTTTTTTTGGAAGACTAGCAGGTTCTGGGAGAACGTAGCAATGATGTCTGTGTAAATAGTAACGGCAATCTACTCCACTGAAGTTTTGACTGTGTCGGCATTTTTCGTTCCATTTGTGAGCTGATACGAAAAGGCGAATTCGCAGATTGCGATCTCACTGGTTTTTAAATAAAATGTAAAAAAAAGGATTATTATTTCATATTTGTTGTTTACTTATGTAGTACAAATTTATACATTGGAACCATACGGTTAGTTAGATGATTTGAAACCGTAGAATCTAGTAATGTTATTTGGTATGGAAGAATGTATACGCTTTTTTGATAGTACAACTAATTCAATATTGAGATATTTTTATTATTTTTAAAAATTTGGTATACCTGAATCTTTGGTTAAATGACTTTATTAGAAGAAATTATTGAAATGAACAACTATTATGAAAATAGTAAATGTCAATATTAGTAACAAGGAAGGTATTTCAGATGTCCCCCCAACGATTCTGATAAAACTCAAATATAAACTGAATATCTGTAACATCTTATATCTGCGTATGTATTGTGACGTATACTGTACATGGGCGTCACCTACGAATAATACGTGGCTGCTCCCGGCGTGCTGAAATCCAAAAAGATCCGAAAACCAAAATGATGGGCGCCAGGTGCGGCTTCTCCGCACCACTGTCCTTCATCACGGCCGATTCAAAATTTCCCGGCGACTCAGCCTCAGCGCACTGAAAATGGTAGAGGGAAACATGGGGTCGACGAGAGAGAATTTGGGAGTCTGTGGATAGGCGCGCGCAAAATGACTACCCAGCGAGTAGAATACCGTTTCGTTTATTACAGCTAAATAAACGAAGGACTTTGCAATACAAATTCCGTCGCGTACAATATACTCCTCAACAGCGTCTCACGACTACCCCGAGTCGTGGTGGCTAGCCTGCCCAAGACTTGTCCCTATTTCCGTGTGCCTACCGAGTCCGCGAATCCCTTCGCAGCGGGATTCACGATCCTAACAGGTCTCGTTGAAAACGAGCTTCCCCTTCGTAGGGAGGTATGCGCTTTGACGTCGGTAGCCATCCTTGGCATCCGTGGGTCCGCGTCCCTCCCGCTCGGCTATCCTGCGCGCGAGATATTCTTCAAGTAATACTGCTTTCGCGGTACTTGCCGAAAATTGCGTGTCCCATAAATCCTTTAAAAAATCCAAATAGTGGCGGCCGTGTCTCTTTGGCTTACTTCCATGGTGCCGTGCGTTCCAGTTCCACGAGAGCATCCACTGGGCATTCGGTATCTTACACACTCGGCCATGCACTTTGAACTATATTATCAATAAAAAACGGAAGCCATGGTTCTCTGCGAGAAATCCCGATTATTGCGATCCGCGATTATGCGATAGTTCGGCTATCGCCCGAGCACGGAAGAAGGACTCATTTTATCGCGGTCTGCCGGACGTCCGAGTCCTTAGACACGGACTTTTCGCGACACACTATCTTCCCTCCGTACTCCTCTCGGCGGTAGGTCAAAAATCAAAACAATCCTCCTCTTCGGCGCCCACCCCGAGGAGCCGCAAACCGTAACCGGTCAAAGTTCCCGGGGTACCGGCAGTGCGTCCCGGCGGTTGGGCACCCCTTGGGTTTCATTGAAATCCGATCGGTAGTTCTTTTATTATACAAATTTTGCAACTTTCAACCTTTATTAATTTTTATGAATTTATCCCATCAGAACCGAACAAAATGCGTTTTTCATTATCCGCCATGGGCATTAACCTCCGTTTGGTTTCGTTTAAATATTTCAACTGCAAATATGTGAAATTGCGAAAATCACACTGGGAGTGCCCGACTTTAGGGCTTGATTTGACCCCTTAAAACCGCTTTTTCTGCAGAAGGAAAGATATGTGATGCTTACTTCTTTATACTCTGCAACATACTTGAGTTTCGTCAAAATCAGAGGAGAACACCTGGACTATCTTTTTTTGAAGATAAATTATCAATAATGGAAAGGTATGCATAGTCACGAGTACGAAAATAATGGTAAAAATTCAAAGAAAAAGTGTGAAACGTGAGATACGAGTTTAAAAAAGCACAATAACTGTCAACTTTATCCGTAGGCGGTGGCCACCATGTGGTCCTCCTGTTCCTCAAGAAAGTTAAAGTTAAACTGAGCTCATCCGACTTGTGACATAATCTGCGATTCAGTGTTGTCGTCAGTTCTAACCAGGAATCAAAACTCTTGCGTGGCTTGTGCTCGTTTAGGTACTTTTTCGCGGCTCTTAAAAGCAGTATTACCAATAAAATTTTACCTTTCCATTTACTTTTTACTTTCAACTCATAATATAATTGGCAGATCTTTCTGTGAGAGAAATTGTGATCGCTCATAATATACATACTCTTAATATTTAGATTTAATAGAGAGTAAGTAATCATATGTATAGAATATTATCGGTATTGATATTAAGTGTAATCGAGCTTCAGAAATATTTGATCAATTTCCTAGGGGAATACATATGTATGTGTACATATGTAGCTGAAACTGTGTACATATAAGAATCTTAGCAAATTGTAGGAAAATGATTATATGTAAAAACAGAATATATCCGGTTACAACGCGACATTTATTGAACGACCTTTACATTTTTGTTTAGCAACAACTTTTGTGACGGCACGAAACAAAGAGGGTCGGTTTACTTAGCACTAAGAATAGATAGACAATGCATTTGGTAGAAAATCAGATACGTTCGTGAAATCATAATCAAATCTAAAAATGTTCTCAACTGTCAACCGCAGACACTGGTTAGCTAGTTTGTGATTAGGATTATAAACTTTCACAAGATGAACCATTAATTAATTGTTACGTGGTTCTATGAACTTTTGTTTCTACTATGTATATGCTTTTGTACTGAATTTTATGCTCGTAAAATATTGGATAGAGGGTTCTGCACCCAGAACTATAGTGTACCAGTCCAAGGATGAAATTCGAGGTATTTCAATTAATAGATTTGACGATCCCATGAAACTGGTGCAGAATTTTTTAAATAAAACAAAACAACGGTTCGAGTCGTTAAAGTTAACAGCAGCTTTAACGCCTCCTCGTTGAGCTATGATCGAATGAATTTCATCGTATAAATTGTAGCATCTGCTAGATCGAAGAGATTTTATGAGCGAAGCACAAATATAGGCCTTCTATCTATGAGGTAGCACTGATAGTATCTATCTCCAAGGACGAGACACCGCTTTGCTTAATGGGTAGATAAACTCCGCCATATATTTGCAAGCCAAACATCGTTATATTTGTGGTATCCAATGGCTCAGCATCAGGTAATTCCTGACCACGGTAGTACGCTTTGAAGTCCGCTAAGGGGACATCGATGGTGTAAAATTCCTCGTTAGATATGGGAACCTGCATAAAAGGCAAATTTTCAGATATAATATAACGAATCGAATACGAATAGCACTATTTATCAAAGCAACTTACTGTGAAGAATTTTTCGTAGGTCGGATCTTCGTTGGAAGTTAAATTCCTATGTCTCAGCACAACCTTATAATTGTTATTGTTTCCTTGAGCCCTACATGTTATCGTGATATTTTTGTATGCTGACAGATCGAAATCTACTGGCGTTCTAACGCCGGCAAAGCCAGCGCCATTTGGTTGCGGATTTAATAATGTGAAAAAAATTGCTCGCTGGAAGACTTGGGTCGTTTGCAAGACCAAGGTCGCCTTCGATTTTCCCACAGTTCTTACAGTGTCCGATAGTTCATTCCAATCGTCCAAATTGGCTATAGTTGTGAAGTCGAAGAGAGTCATATTGTTTCTGAAAGAGGCATATTCTTGGTATTAATTATTACAGTAAAAGCGACTTTAGCTTCAAACTTGGCAAACATTAATAGGATTTAAAAGTATTCAGTGCATAAGTACAGATCAAAATTCGAGCAAGCGCATAAGGACGGACCAGTTCTTAACCATTACTGATCTACTGATAGGTGCAGTGAGCTTGTGAAGATCTCTGACTGACCAAGTTATGTTTGTCGGGATTTTATAACGCAGTATCTCTGCTAATACGAGACTCAACACCGCCATCTACATATATACGATTTCAAGGTTATGTTATGTAATCGAAGTTCACGTATGTATATCCAAGAACAACTAGGAGCGATCTTCGGAATTAAAAGTTCGGTATGTTATACATTTAACTATTTGCATTGCTTTTTAGGATTATTACTGCATTTACGTGGGGTGCATGGGTGTTTCATGCGTGTAAATAAAGTGCTTTTAAATATTACAGTGAAATCTAATGACTGAAACCATTCATTACTGTAAGTAATTAGCTCGTTCCTGCTCCGTAGTATTCATGTGATAGACAAATTCTCGTAAGACATTTTTGACGTTGAGGTTTGTCATTACGAAGGTTTGCGGAGTCACTGCTGAACTGTAATGGTTACGAAAATTTAAAAGAGTGCTCGAACATACATATAAAACAGTTATGTAATAAGATATTGATTATAAAGCCCACTCTGTTTAATTAAAGCACGATACTAGTATTTTGTGAAAAAAATTAAAATTACATTTGGATTGGAGAAGTTGCTCAAATATTTGAACAGCCGCATTGAATGTCGTTATTAGGAATATAGGACGGTTTATAATACAGAACTTTGCAATTATTAAGCTGAAGACAAAGGGCAAAAGATGCCCTCCCAGGGCAGTTATACGACTGGTCTGAGACGGTTCCCATTTTTTAAAGAATTAATTACAATACATTTTGGATATCCTTACCCGCTAGCAGCTCCTGATAATAGAATAGTGCTTGTGACGAAGCTCATAAACTTGATTGAGAAACTCCTGAATGACATTTTTATCTGTAAAACAGAATACGAAATGGGATTATTAGGTTATATCACGTCTTCCATCACCTTTGAGTGAAATCGTAATGTCGCATAGTTTAGAATATAACTCAAGGAATATTCTCCGCAGATAAGATTCCATATACATATAAGATAGTTACATGCATGGTGTATAACATACACATTTACGTATATAAACCAATAATTTAATTGTTTTATGTTAGATGAATTTTACGTAACTGTACTATGCTGTTGATATAAATAATGCTCACTCGGTTATAATGCAGTAAACAATGAGCTGTCCTCCTTCCGTGATTATATGCGTTTTGTGTAATCGTCTGCCGTTACATAAACGTGAGGTGTTACTAGTTTCTTGATGGACTGCTCATATTAATCCAGTAGCTTCTTGGTAATGCTGACAATTCCTGAAGATATGTAAGTATACTTATCTTGTTAAAGAAGTCATCTGGAATATATGATATTTGATTTGCAACTTCAATTAATTATTGTTAATTATAGTTTATCGTATCGAATATGAATTGTTTTTTTTAATAAGTAAGCATATTCAAATCAAGTATCAATGGCGCTTGTGCAGGCCGCCTGCGCAGTCTACTCCAGTGAAATTCACATAGCGACTGTAGCATTGCACGTGTTTCGATTGATCATGTGTTGAGTTAAAAAACGTAATTGTTTTTCAGCGAAGTATCTAATTTTACAAGTGACAAAATGGATAAATCGGATAATACAGTTTCATTTACCACCGCGCCAGGGTTCTGCCCAGATTGTGGATCAATCCTTCCGTTGTTAGGAGGCCATGGAGGAGTCACTTGTTATTCTTGTCGAAGAGTTTGGAGTGCTGAGGGTATGTACTGCGCTTGTGCTAACCTAACCTAACCTAACGTATCTCGGGAATCAAATTTGAATTTTCATAGAAATTTAACCGGCTTTTACCTCGGGATGATTAATAGGGATGGTGATTGGTTGAACTAGGAGTTTTTTGTATTATATTTCAACATGATTTTATTCAACGTTAATAATGGTTCCTATTATTGTAGAAATTAAGGGATCCTAATGATTTATTGCAATGTTTGGCCTTTTTAGTCTTTGGAGATATGGCTATCTCTTACAATATTCACTTTAATGATCTTAATGCATATTCCACATCCATGCAAAAAGATGATGAGGATGAGGAGGCGGATGGACCTGTAGTAGACAGACGGTGTCCACAGTGTCAAAATGACAAGATGTCCTATGCAACTCTTCAGTTACGCTCAGCCGATGAAGGGCAGACAGTCTTTTACACATGTACGAAGTGCAAGTAAGTATTTTACATTTAAGCACTTTGGTTTTTGAGAAGTCCAATCACAATAGTATTGTTTTGTTTCTTTATAGGTTCAAGGAAACTGAAAACTCATAAATATACTTTATAAGTTTCTACTTCTATTTGTTATATAAAACAACACCTTCGCATAATGATATTGCTACTTGCTGGTAAGATATACACTAAAGTTACAGAGAAATATAATGAGGAATAAATAACTGAAAAATTATTAATAAAACATAGAACTTTATTTATATTACATTCAACGAATAATGGATAGTTGGGTATACAAGCACTTTGTAATACTATGTGGGTGGTTGTTACTGTTCTCATTTTAACAATACTTAACTAGTTCAATCGTACATTAATTAAGTAATCTTGTATGTACAAGAGGTCAAGGTTAAAAGGTAACAATTATCTTAGTAAATTCATGTAAATCCACCCATCGAGAACTGCGCAGTGGTCCTTGGATTACAACCGACTGCAATAGTCGATGACTATGACAGTCTGTTATTTGCACTACTGTGCACTTTGACATTGTTTTTCTGCTTTACAAAATACTACTACATCTATAGTAACAATGATGAACATTGAAGATATGCTGTCCATAAGGGATATCAGATTAAAAGAGAAAAGAACTAGGACCAAGATGCATATGAATTCAATAAACCAATTTAAGTGTAAAACTATGTTATTAACAAAATTATTATCATCAATGAAAGTAACCAACCATTGCTTTGGCAGTTAAATTTTTCAATCTGTATTTTGTCTATAAAACAAGGAAAAACCTGTTATGTATTTTAAAAAGGAATGGAAACTAGGAATCAGGTTGACTGCTGTACATCTTGTCAAAATAATAGAGTCAAACACCGAAATAAGAAATGTAGCATACAAATGTGTGATATATCTATTAAAAATTCTTTGTTGATGAAATTGATACGGAAGTATCAGACATATTTATTCTAAAATTGTTTTTAAAAAATGATTTTTATCAAAGACCTTCATCTTATAATGGTCGCATTGTTATCGCAATTTTCAATTGTTCGTATCCGTAATATGTAAAACGGTCAAGTATTTCGACTATTATTTACACGAACACTTAATATATATGTTACATATCGTACATAAAACTATGTACAAGTGTTAGGTTATTTACAGAGTTGGGTATTTCGGTATATTTCCTCTATCTTTAAAAGTAGATGGTCTCTCTAGTGTCTGTGCCTAGATCATGAAGGTGTATCGAAACATTCATCCAAGAAATTTTCTAGAGAATGATACAAGTGCGCTCTGGACTGAGCGATTCCATGATCTTCATCTGTGTATGTCTAAAACAGAAAGAATATTACATTAAGTTACCTACAAATAAGATTGTTTCGTTAATTATAAATGAATAATGATTACAAATATATTTCCTAAGTGACGTAAACAAGTACATTAATTATACATCTGGTGACTGAAATTCTTATAGATGCTAATACAAAACATATGTCACAGCTGAATCACATTTGTACAAAAAATTCTATTGAAATAATCTAAGCTGTTAAGTGTTGTTAAGTAAACATAAAATTAAGCGACCTGTAACGCGACTATACTCACGCATCGTCAAAATCGTCATTTATTCAAGTTTCAAATGAATGTGATCAAGCGCACTCTATGCAATCCTTTACAAATTTAACATTTCTGTATAAAATTGGTTTACCTAGACTGCAGATACATTACAAATCAATTTTGAGAGTACCTGTTGTCTGAAGAGGATGTCTTTCTGTTCAAGAACTTTGGCAAGCATAAGAGATTGTTGGTAGTGGACGTTGTCATCGAGAGTACCGTGGATAAGATAATAGCTTTTAGTTTTTATGTTGTCGACCTTGTTCAAGAGTTGACCTTGTTCATAACCAACGAGGTTGTCATCGACGGTAGGAAGTCCCATAAAGCGTTCCGTGTAAATTGAGTCTGTAATTAACACAAGTCATTAATTAAGTTGCTTGGAATAAGGTGGTAGAAAAAATGGGAGAAGAAACGAAAGTGAACAACGATAAAGGTGTGATTTGTAAACACGCACAAAACCTTGTAATGTATTTTAGTTAAATTTATCACTTGCAAGAATGTTTGTTTATTCATATTACTGTTAAACTTTCAACTTACCGTATAACGCCCAGTCCGTAACGGGTGCTACGGACATACCGCATTTGAAGACACCGTTGTAATCCATGGCCAAGGTCATCCCGGCCGCATAACCACCATAGCTCCAACCCCAAATGGCAGTCCTGGTACTGTCTATGTATGGAAAATTCTTCTGTAAATGTCTGAAATCAAAGATTTGTAAATTATTATATTGCACTAAACGTTCCCGTAAAGATAAGTATCTGAGGTAATACTGAGACAAAGTTAAAAGAATCAGCCAATATTTGTAACAAGGAATGAAACGTCATCGATGGAGTCAATCAGAGGGAATCTTGCTTTTACGGGAAGGATGAAAACATTCTGGACTACGTGGACACATTACACGAAAAGAATTTGCGACAGACTTGTGAGAGAAAAAAGAGACACCGAAAAGATAGGACTGATTGAAAATCATTTTGGGGCGAAAGAAATGAGAGATTTCCTTTGTGCCCAACTGGCGCTCCAACATCGTAATCAGAAAAGATTAGGATAGTCCAGCGCTTCCCTATTAAGAGGTGGCGATAGCAAAATCCCTTTTTAGCTTCCTGAGTGCAGTTGCACGCAATCCCATAGACGATGAAGTTCCGGTCAAATTTATTTCGATGACAGATCGACAGGTCGTCGACTTCCGACCCCTTACGGTTTTCCCAGGCTAAGCTTGACTGTCCACCGAGTTCATAGGTTAGAATGGGATAGTTCACCACCCTTTGGAGCAATAGCATCAGCAGCGACGCTCCCCGGGCTTTTGGGGTTGTATTTTGTTGGCGCGTCGCGTCCATCCGTGTAAAAAGTCAGTTGTGAAATTGGAAGGCGGCCAAGCGATTGCGGAATTGCCAGGGACTCTGCTTCATCTTTGACCCCCTTATAATATACATATATTCATACTTATATCTGCGTTGTGTACATATTCTGCGTAGCTACTGTGCGTAGGGGTTATTTCGCGTTAAATCTGTCAAACTTGGCTGCTTTGGTTGATGTCTCTTTTAATCGTTTGCTGGTTATAAGAATTGTATCCCCCCCCCCCGCCCCCCTAGGGTGTTGGCGACTCCGAGATGGATTAAGGGAAAGAGACAAGAGAGCAACACAGGTTAAAAAAATGTTATACGGCTTTTTTTATCGTGCGTTGAAAATGGCATGAAGTATTGATTCGATTTGACATGCGTATGTACACATATGCTGTATTGCATAGGACTCGAAGAAATAAAAAATTAAAATTGAATTAATATGAAATATTACAAAAAGTTTGTTTATATGTATTAAGTATATGTCGTAATACAATTTTTAATTTTTTTTTTTCCAAATGGAATATTTCGAAAAAAGTCTTCATAACACCTTACGCGAATCGTGAAGAAAATTATAATTGATATAAGTCTTAAGATTTTTAAAATTCTTTTTTATAAAAATTTGCTGCTGGACCTACATCCTACATGGGACAAGACACTCCTGAATATCCGCAATCTTGATGCCAACATTGATCGATTCGGCGTGGAATTTCCCCTACACATATGTATGTGCGAGTATAGAGGATTACCTACCCCTTTTTAGTCAGTCAGCCGGTCACCAACTACCCCCTAATTCTGGACTCAGCAGCCTTTTCTTTTACACCTACACAATTCGTTCTTTCGTGTTCTGCGGCTATTCCTCTTTTCCAAAGTGAATATCTTTTCTACTTTACCGACAGTGACGTGGTGACTTTCTTCTTTCTTTTCTTTTCCTTTTTTTTTTTTTTTACTTGAACGAATTGCTCATCGATCCTGGCTCGGGCGAGCTTTCGACAATTGCCTATTGTCCTTTCAAGTTTTTTACGCCTTTCGAGATTCTCAAGGGTCTTCTACGTGACCTCTTAGAATTGGAATTTTCAGGATTCATGGGAAACTTAGCGGAATCAGGTTTATTGATTTACCGATTCCCATTATGAATTTAATGGAATTTCTTTACTGCTTAATCATTAATAATTAATTGTCAATTGACATCAATGTCCCTTGTGTTATTTACGTTATCAGAACCTAGAGTATCGGTACTTATTTATGGTATTTGAACGAAACATTTACAGAATTTTTCTAGGTCAAACTATGATTTAAGAAACTTGGACTATACATCATATCGCGAATACGTGAAATCCGCGAATGACGATGTCACGAGTAAGGGAATTTTGCTGATGTATATTCACTGATAATGAAATAAAATTTTACGTATAAGCGCGAGAAGTTAATAAGATTATGAGAAGTTTCAAAAGTTTACTGAACGATTTTTGTAATGCAAATTTATTAATAGCAATTTTTACATTTATATTTACTCAACCGATACTATCACTCCAGATTTTCAAGGGATTGATACTAATTCCGTTAATCGATACGTTTCATGTTTTCAGCTCTCACTTATTTATGAAGAGGGTCTCTCCCTTACAGTTCCCTTTAAGGGAATAAAAACAATTGGAAATTTTCTTAAAGCAAATCAAAGACATCTGCTCCAGAATGGGAAGCTCTCGTTGAATCTCGTTCCCTCGATTAGAAAATACTATGGAATTGGTGTACAATATTTTTCATGTCAACTACATAATTTGGATACACGTGCTATTACACAAATTCGTGATAGATAGTAGGCCCAGTTTTACTTCGATTGTATTATTCATTTGTATCACCGAACAATTCAAAGTTATCTGAAATACAATCGACAACAGTTCTAAATCGATTTCACTAATCGAATTTGGAAAAGCATGAACTTTCTTATTCACTAAACTTATCAGCCTTTCCCGGAAGTAACTGACTTGGAGGATGCAGATGCTACAGTATCAAGGATTTATTAATTTTTCAAAAAAGATTTTAAGTCATAGAACCTCGACTTGACGTTGACACGCTGTCTTTTATTTTTAACTATATGCAGTTTGAAAATTTAACATAAAATTATTATCGGATCTGAATGGTTTTGTTGATTTTTTATCTCCCAGAAACAAGCTTAATCACTGGAAAAGACTTGCTGAAATACATACTACATTCTTGATTACCTTGAAAGTGAATCAGAACTCGAAAGAATGTCTTATCAATGATTTTTCGAAATCACATTTTATCTGCCGTTCGAATCAGTAGCATTTTCTTTTTTTTTTTTTTAGAATTTTACGTTATTATAATTTTGAATCATTTCGATTAATGTCAGACATTATCCCACCTTTAATCCTCTGACATCCATTGGTCTGACATTACTGTTTGTTCGCGGGTATACTAATTGTAAGTGAGTCAACTTGATAACAAAAACAGAGAAAATAGTAGCAGTTGTATGTACGAATTTTTCTTTATGTTGTCTTTTTCATTCTGAAACGAATATTCAATGCATACTGAGGATGATAATTATTTGGAAAGTTCTGTCAGATATAATTTTCAAAACACAAACCTCTCCTTATTGGTAGAATTTGATAGGATCAGTGTATTAAGGCATATATGAGGCGATCCATGTGACTTCAGCCAGTAAAAAAAAAGATTCCACAGACAATTTTGTTATCAACGAGATTTTTATGGTTAATTAAAAATAGTTATCAACGAGAAAAAACGTCCGAAATTAAAAAAAAAATGTTGACCCTCCGTGAATATTTTTCAATAAAGTAATTCGATTTTTCAAAATTATTTGTGGATTTTTTTTAACTGCCTGAAGCGACATGGATCGCCTCATATGCTCAATAACGCAATCCTTAACCTTACAATTAGCCGGAGGACACAAAACCCTTATGGTAAAAGGAACCTTGTTTTCCTTTTACAGAGTGAATCTTCCTCGAGGCAGTACTTGCAAGGCCTTTTCGAAAATCCGTATCAAGCCCTCGTTGTTCTCTGTGAATTTCGTGGCCGACTTATTAATTTTGAAAAATACGCCTCGTCAAACAGCGATTCCCAGTGAGATATTACGTGCCGTGCTTTATCTATGCAAGGGATGCAGTTCTATCTAATAGCAACGATACCAACATTTCCCTGGAAACGGCAGTAGCAGTCGCAACTGTATTCAGCCAGCTGGTCTCGTAGAACAGCTGCCACGTATAAACTCAAACCGTAGAAATGCAAACAAGTTAGCGGCTTGCCCGCAAGCACTTGGCTGTAACCAAATGCACACAGGATGATCAAGGAGTGCTGGATGGCGTCGAAAATGCACGAGAAGCGAGGCGGAGAAGGGATTGAGGGGATCGAGGGGATCGAGGGGATCGAGGGGATCGAGGGGATTAAAGGGAAGAGAGGTGGTAGTTGTGTGGAGGCAACTGGATGCAATGGATAGGGGTTGCTGGACGAAAGTTAGCCTTCGGCTTATCTAACTAGACGTTTCAGCTTTTGCTACTCTTAACTTTGAATTAATTGAAACCGGCGCCGGTAGAGAGCGACGTAAGTCTATGGCAATAACTGAATTGGTTACAGATGAGAAATATTCAAGAATTACGTGAGCTAACGGGGGAATAAAATTTTCTCAAAGATTTGCAAAGTCTTTCGGGTATTCAATTAGTCTTGTTGAGAAATTTGTGTCGTTAGAAAATTTTATTATTGTTTTATTTCTCTGACATTCACTTGGGAATGGTAGTTGTATCTGGGAATCACGTAAGTTTTTATGGTGTCGAATAATTTCTTACCTACTTTCTGTCATTCTCTAGGCATTGTACCTTATCAGTAGATTAATCCGAAATTCCTGACTGTTCTGCTGTCATCTTATGAATATTCCATACATTCCGAACTTCGTTCCCAACTTTATTCTTCGCGGCATTCACTTTCATTCGAGACATTTGATTATTGCATATGATATATTGTATAGTGTTATTCAGGGCTATTGTGCTAGTTCAGAATGTTTCTATCATGGGATCCCATAGAAATAAAATGAACGCGCCAATTTCAGCTGGCACAATAGCTCTAAATAAAACTTCATAGATAGGCTTTTCATTAAAGTCGAATATTTAGACTGACTTCATGTTCACAGGAGTTAACTCTGCATTTTGATTATTGGTGCATTTATTATTATTATTATTACTGCATTTTGAAAATCCTTATAAAGCATTGAATACATTGTTTAAACTATTTTGTAGCATTTTTTGTCTGATAGTAACAATCCTATATTGAAAAACACGTACTCCTTTCATCCAAATCCGACATGCCTCAGAAACACCTTTTTACCGGGCAGGAGTATAGGTAGCGCGGTAAATAAAGTTTATTTCAAATGAAAGGTCAGCGCGGAACTACTTGCGAGATTTATCTCTAAATCCATTTCAGAGCGATTGGTTTGTCAAAGCAAACAAAAGCCCATCAAGACCTTATCGAACCGCTGGGCTTTGCCAGTGGAGCTTTAGGGCATCGTGTTCTTCATCCTTTCCTCGTTCTCGTCCTTGCACTTTTTTTTCTCCTTTTTGATTTCCCGCCGAAATAAATTACCCTAGGCATACCGGTGACAAAACACAGGCAGCACCTTGAAGGGGCGTGAGTGGATAAGACGGAAGAGAGCAAGAGAGAGAGAGAGAGAGAGATAAATAAACGAAAAGAGTAATCTAGAGATACGACAGTGTTAGAGTTAAAAAAAAGAATTGTTGAAGGTAGCGGGAGAAACGAGTAAATGAAGGAGAGAGATGAGGAGCTAGGAGAAAAGGAAAAGGCAAATTCCTGGTAATCGAACCGAACGGAATGAAAGAAAAGAAAAAGAGAGGACACCATTGGCAAGGAGAGCAAGAGAGAGAGGAAAAAGAGATAGAGAAGAGTGAGACACGATAAATTTTGTAGCAAGCAAAAAGAGAAGTAGTAACAGATCCGTAAAGGATGGCGAGAGAGCAGAGTGAGAGAAAGGGTCGATAAATTTAGCAAGGGGTAAGAAAGGTTAAGAGTAGCGACGGCATCGAGAGGAACGAGTGAAAAGGAATGGTGAAGAATCGAGGGAGAGGGGATACGGAAGACGGTGAGAAGGACAGAAGAAGATGAAGAGAAAGTGAAGAGAATGGAGAAAAGAGCAATAAATTAGAGTCTAAGTCGAGGCAACGGACAATTTTCTTCTTGTTAACGTTCCCTTAAACCGGCCTGGGGCGAAAGAAGTTAATTTAACGGATACGGACCTGGAATTAGCCGCTAGGACTTAGTTACTTCCTTCTCTTTCTCTCACGCATATAACATGCGTTTTATCTCCCTCTTTCACATACAAAACCATCCGTCCTGACGGGATTATCGGTTCACCTAATCCTAGGGGGTGATACGATACTTGTATGTATTACGTTTGATACAATACTTTCATCTGGAACGTCCTGATGTGCTTTGAAGAATTTAGGAGTAGTAGGACACTCATTCGATTGTTAATATAAGGATGAGATTGACAGGACAGGAAACTGGTGGTCTGAATGATATCTGATAGTAATTTAAAAAATTATCTTTTTTTTTGTTTCTTATTATTGTTTGGAAATTCGGATCAGAGGGAGAGATATTCAAGCAACGTTTTAACTGTGATATAGCAGTCAACCCTAGCCGAGAATGATTCAAAAGTACTTACGAGCGACTTTCACTCAGCCCGCTGGATGAAGTTAACTAATTAATGAATGTAATCAACGTTACGGAAACTTCTACCGGAAGTTCAGCTCTCAAATGTGTTTCGCGCAGTTAAAGCGAAACCTCGAGAATTCGATATTCAATGAATTATGGGCTACATAACAATGTACTTACTGACGATTTATATCAGGTGATATAGCTAAAAGTATCTGCAATAACTTCATTTTCTTCACTCTCTTGGATACCGTTACAGTTGGACCGCTCGGTATATATAAATGTATGGGTAAAATTGTCTACTATACTATGTACCTATAGCCTGGTGAGTATGTACAAATATATACCGGGTGGCCCAACTATCTGCACCAGTTAATAGCGTTACGTACAGCGACTACTTTTAGTTGAGTTACTTGATATAATAGTGTATCTATAATGAACAATATACGAAATTAATTTTTATCTTACCTGGTTACGTTAATCTGATCTATGATCTCAACAGTTCCGAGATTTCTGTATCCCGCGAAGAGCATACTGTTGCCTTTTAACCCTGAACCACGGCCATCGATAGCAGCATATATAATGCTTTTATTGGTCACCAGGTATGTACCCCAATCCATGTTAAATTTCTCCGTTACTTGGTACGAGTCTGGACCACCATATCTGTACGGAAAAAAAACAGTGTTAAGTTTATTTTTGAAACGGCTCTATGCGAGTGCAAATACTTGATAATGGATATCTAATGTATCAACAATCTGTTAGTCAGCGTTAAATCACGCGGTGATGTTTCACAGTTCAGTGTTATTTATCGGGATGAAAGTGGAACACTGTCCTACAGGATAAAAGGACAGAGTAAACGATACTGTAGATAGGCCAGCCATTTAGTTAAGGTCAACAGTGACTACTTTGGGCTACTGATTTATCAATACTTGCATAGTAGTAATGGAGCTTGTAATACCAGTTTTCGAAGCAGTAAGATCGGTAGTAATAATATATAGTGTTACATCCGACTAATAAATATACAGGGTTAGTCAGTAGAAACGCATCAGCAGAAGTTGGCCGCAAGTGGCCGACATGGTAGTGTGACCTCTTTAAAAAATGACAGCTACACATGGATGACAGCTACACTGACAGTTTACATAGCAATAAGTGAGGCTTTGAAATATTTCAATAATTAGGTTACTGAAATAATTAATTAATATTGTAATGACAAAATGTAATAGCACTTAAGATTTATTTTCTCAACAGATTGCAATTAAGACAATGTAAAGTTTAAAACATTCGCAATTTTGATATACTTTCCAAGTAATGATCACGATTGCAATTCTGCGATGCGATGCTGTGAAATATTTAAAAATCAATTAATTGAAATGTTTTTACAGCAAAAATATCCGTATCAACAAATTACTTTTTGTCATTGGGTGAATCATAGTAATGGTAGAATCAATCTTGCGCATTCAAAATATAAAACTTTTAAGTAAAGTACTTCTAAAACTTCTTAGTGAATCGTAGAAGGAGGTGAAGCAGGATCACTCTCTGGATTGTATCGGGATTTCAGATATTTTGGATGCGCAAGATTGATTCTAACTATGAATCACCCAATGACAAAAAGTAATTTGTTCATACGCACTTTTTTCCTATAAAAACATTTCAATTAATTGGTTTATAAATATTTTTACAGCATCGCATTGCAGAATTGCAGTCGTGATCGTTACTTGGAAAGTATATCAAAATTGTGAATGTTTTAAACTTTACATTGTCTTAATTGGAATCTGTTGCGAAAATAAATCTTAACCGATATTACATTTTGTCATTACAATATTAATTAATTATTTCAGTAACCCAACTATTTAAATATTTCAAAAATCTAACCTATCGCTATGCGAACTGTCAGTGTGCTGTCATTTGTGTGCAGCTATCATTTTTTGAAGAGGCCACACTGCCGTGTCGGCCACATGCGGCCAACTTCTGCTGGTGCGTTTCTACTGACTAACCCTGTATACGTTGTTATTGAATAAGCTGAAGTGAAACTTTGTGTATTGTGTTTTTACTATGCTACATCAATGTTATTATTTAATATGAAAAAAGTACTGGTGTCGTTTTGTGACTTTTGTGACGAATGGAAAAATAACAGGTAGATTGACTTTCAAATATTTTAATTAAAAAAGAATATCAGGTACGGGATTTTTCGTGTGAATAATTAAATTTCACTATATAAATAATTGGTTGTCTCTGATATCTGCGTTCAGCTTTAAAAAATGCAATCGTTGTGCATTTACATAAACCTCCAAGTTTTTAATGGTTATGCATTCACGTGGAAGGACATTCGGTGTCACAGTCCGTCCTCGAATTCAATGTGTTTTTTTTTTTGGACAATTCGTAAATAATTCAATTTTTAGCAAATAACACGTGGCTCTGCATACAATTTTTTATTGAAAGTACACCTGCAAAAAAGAATAAAAATGTTGCATATATCCTGTAGTAAGCTTTCCAAAACTTGCTGTTAAAAGCAAGCATTATGCAAGCCTTGGGAATAGCTTGGTGATTACCTTGGTAAACACTTGCTCATAACCCTTGGCTAAACCTTGGTTGTATCCTTGGCAAAGATTTGCTTTTAACTCTTGCTTTTGCTTTGGTATTACCTTGGCGAATACTTGCTCCTAATCCTTGGCTACACCTTGAACAGTTCCTTGGCAAAGACTTGCTTTTAACTGTTGCTTTTGCTTTGGTATTACCTTGACGAATACTTGTTCCTAACGCTTAGTTATTTCTTTTTTTTTTTTCATAACACTTTACAGATACTGGTACTAATTTTGCCTTTATTTTTTACGTTTCTCAGTCTTTACGTAAATCCTTTTTTAAAAAATCCATCCCTGTATGAACTGTGACGTGATTTTTCGATTCACGGTCACAAGGCGACTCCGGTTATCGATACAAATAACGTTCTCGCTCTCCGGCTCCCTTCGGGTTGCCACCCTGTCCAGAAACTACGCTCTCGGATTGGTTAGTACAGATATGCCAATGCTCTCGGAAGATTTCGTTATGGGTTAGTTGAGGTCGAGGTGCTCGAATCTGCCGCGGGGAGATAGTCTCGACGAACCGAGTTGCCTGGCAGAGGAGAAGAGTAGAGTACCCGACGGAGACGTCTCCACGGATCGGCAGAAGCCTGGCTGAAATACCGGCGCCCCGCTGGAGATTGGCAAAGGGCTGTAGACCGCGGGGAGGTAAAGTTTGATACGGTTAAAGGCAGGGGAGGAACCCCCTGCCCGAGTTAAGGATGAGATGTCCAGCTGTCGCCCGTTGCCCTGGGGAAGCGGCCGTGGAGGATCTCCAGTTGGTACGTACCGATTCGCTAAGGAACGCTTTCGATTTAGTTTAAAGGGACGACTCGAAGGAAAGGAAGAGTTATCGGTTAAGGCTCTCGACCAATCAGAATGATTAGTTCTCGAATTTGACTATTGTCAAATCAGTCTGTCTCGGGGCACCGACCGAGGTG